>VZTB01015198.1:820529-860323 GCA_013397245.1 Thryothorus ludovicianus | reverse complement strand
GAGAGGAGAGGAGGGGAGAGGAGAGGAGAGGAGAGGAGAGGAGAGGAGAGGAGAGTTGATACCAGGTCTAAATTGTTAGAGAAAATACCTGAAAAATATTGCAAAAAATACTGAAGATAGAACATCTTGTTGTGGCACACTGTGTGTCCAAACTGAAAGGCTCTGAGTCTCAGGGAGCAGCTGCTACTGAGCATCATACCCTAAACATCCAGCAGAATGGCCAAGCAACAATGAAAACATGCAAAATCAGGAAGCAAGTTGGAAAATGTAAGCAGCTGTTTTTCTTGTTAGGCATAAATTTCATGCCATTGGATCTCAATTCATATTCTATTAAGAGAACAATTGAGATCCAAATATTTGATGTAACATTCAAGTATTTTGCAACACAAGCAGTCCAGAGTTCTCTAATTTTTGCCTTTTACAAAACCCTCATTACATTTTACTCCTGTCAAGCACTTAAATTTTCTTGATGGAAAGAGATGGTGTGGGAGGACAAATGGCGGAGATGCAGTGCTTAATCTATTTGAAAAAAGCATCTATCTTACATCAAGGATACTTTGCCAAAATAAAAATTAATCAAATCAACACCATGGATACAACATTAAGCTTCCCCTTTCACCAGCATTGTGACTTTTAGACAATGGTAGACTTAAAATCCTTTACAGCCAATCACTAGACCAACATCTGTGAGAATTTAAAGAGCTGCACAAAACCAAAAAGAAGGATAAATAATTTTAGAGGAGAGGATAGTCCATCCCACATCTTTGAAGCTTTTGCTACAGAAATAGCCATGGGAGCTGGAAATGAATGCAACAGATGAATATAAGGTACACAACACCTTTTAATTCATCCCAGTGAATCCAAAGGGGTATCACTTAAAAAGTTTAGGAGTTCAGAGAGTACCAATGTTGGATAAATAATGTTGGATAAAAGTCTTCAAGTAAAGCAGAGGATTGCATTTATCCCAACAGCCTCTGAATTTCAACTTGCTTAGACTCAAATTCACTTCTGGGTTTGGGAATGGGACCTGCTACATTGTGGTTTATTTGCTTGGGGAAACAAAATGAATGAGTGGTATTAGAATCACCTGAGAGGCTTAGATGCAAGTCACTAACAATATTAAACCTGTGGATGAGTAGAACAACCTTACAGATTCCAGAAAAGGAGAAAACTCTGCTGTGGAAACATACATTACCTTTCAATTGTCACAAGGAATACCAATCCCAAAAAGCTGAGGCTCCCAAATCATCAGGGAACAGGTGTGTTATTTGCAAGGGAGAAGCAGCAACCAAGCAGGAGACAAAAGTCGTTAGCAGCTTGGGCTTCACAGAATCCTAGAATCCCAGAATGACCAGGTTGGAAGAGACCTCCAAGATCATGGAGCCCAACCCAGCACTAGTACCTCAACCAGACCATGGCACCAAGTGCCACATCCAGTCTTTTTCTGAACACATCCAGGGATGGCAACTCCACCACCTCCCCAGGCAAAGCATTCCAGTACTTCATCACTCTTTCTGTGAAAAACTTCCTCCTAATATCCAGTCTGTATTTCCCTTGGTGCAGCTTGAGACTGTGTCCTCTGGCTCTGTCAGTGCTGCTGGTGACAGAGACCAACCCCACCTGAGCACAGCCACTTCTCAGGGAGCTGCAGAGAGGGATGAGGTCACCCCTGAGTCTCCTTTTCTCCAGGCTGAACAACCCCAGCTCCCTCAGCCCTTCCTCACAGGGTTTGTGTTCCCAGCTCTTCTCCAGCCTCGGTGCCCTCCTCAAGCATCTCAACGTCCTTCCCAAACTGAGGGGCCAGAACTGGACACAGCACTCCAGGTGTGGTTTGTCCAGGAGTGGGACTGTTGATGTATTTCCTGCAGCATCGCACACTCCAGAGCAAGAATACAACAAAGATCTGAGCTATGGGTTCCTAGACAAAGTCCAAATTATCCTGCCATGTGAGACCTACAGGGCATCACACTGTTTCCCCCAGAGTTTGTCACCACCTCCCTTCATCATCCACATGTTGGAGAGGAAGGAAAGAAAGCACCTTCCTGGAAGAGGAGAGGTGGGGGAGAGCAAGAAGATCCAGGAGCTGGATATTGATGATGCAGCTATTCAGTCTCCAGGAGAAGCTAGCAGTAGCAGCCAGGGCCCTGAGTCTAAAAACCGGGTAAGTGTAATCTTTCTAAGATTATTCTAGCATCCCATATCCTCATCTGAGTTGGAAGTACCCTGACTTCATTTTCCCACAGATAGGAGAAATAAAGATTTATGTCACATAAAGCTTGGAGCCCTTTGCTGAGCAGATGGATGGCCAGCTTCCTGCTCTCTTAGGTAAGCAATAGAGGAAATTATACTGTAATTCAGAAAGCTTCGAAATAAAATGGCTTTTGGCAATGCTTACACTTGTGCTAACATCACAGCAGTTATTTCTGTCAGTTTCAGAGTACTGTGCTGTGGCCAATTAATGGAAAAAAAGATGAGAGTCAGTTAATTGCTCTGGGATTTTCTCTCTGAATGTTCTGGCTAGATTAAGGAAAAGGCCTTGCCCTTGCCTGTGTAGCCTCTTATTTCCAATTGATGTTACAGCAGTGCTGGCCTCACTGCTCCTATTAAAGGTCAGTCAATATTTCCACTATAAACCTCCTTTACTGCGGATTTCACACAAGTAAGTGAGTTTAATTTACTCTGGACTGAATCACAGTTCTTCTTGACCTGGAAATGGAGGTGTTTTGTTCTGTTCCTTAAATCTGTATGCTTATTGCAGTATTAACCTGGGACATCTTCAAAAAAGGTCATTTCTAACACACAGTCTTATTTAAAAATATTCCAAGCATAGATGATCCCCTTTGAATAACTGATTCCGTTAAGACACCAGCCAGTGGTTTCCTGATTTAGTCCCAAAGCAATTTTAGCAGCTCATTGCATGTTATCTGAGAAACCATGGTTATCAAGCTTTATTATTCAATAGAGGGTGGGTCACTTCTGAAAAATGAAAATCTGAAAGGAAGGTATTACTACTTGGAACAATTTCAGTTTCCAAACAAAAAGTTGTATTTCAAAATGGGCTGTGCACACAACCAGCAATTGGACACAGCACAATCTCCAGGACAGATTATGAAAATGATTTTTGCCATTGGGCAGGAAACAAAAAAACACTGGAATCAAAATTCTGTATTCTCTAAGCTTCTCCAGAAATTAAGTAGTCCATGGGATATCTCTAGGGCAACCGATCGTCCCTTCGTAAAATGAATAATCACCAAGGAATTATTTGTAAAGTCCCCTCATTATACACCCACACACATCTTCTTTCCCACTGAAGCAATAGCTCCCGCTGTCTATCTTCTGCCTCCCTCTGTTGGGAAGAGCCCTCCTCCACAGGTGGGAGCGGCCAAGTGCCAGCTCTGGTGGCTTATTCCCTGTTCTGCCTTAGCTGGGGCACACAGGACAGGTGTAGCCCCCTCTCCTCCCCAGGGCTGAAGCTGGTCCCTTGCTCTCTTTTCTCCTCATGGCCAGAGGAGTCAAGGGAACCTTTTCTCCCTCTAGAAAGGAGTTGCAATCAAAGAGGAGGAGGCTTACCAGAAAATTTAGATTTCATGTCACATACCTGTCATTGAGATGTGTAAGAAAGGATGGACGGTGGGGATACCTAAGAATTTGGAAATAGTTTTATATGCCGTGTTACAGTATAAAAAAATGTCATAATTTTCAACAGGAAAAATCAAAGCACCTCCCAATCAGTCATGCTTTTATTCTCAAGGAATTATTTGGTGGAAATTCTCCAGTTTGTGAGGTTTTGCTCTGAACAAAACAAAAGCAAAATTCTTTTTCCATGGTTATTTGCGTTCTCTGCCCATCCCTACTTCTAGCTTTAAGTCTCTCCACACGCACCTAGGTTTGCTCATCCACACCCGCACACCTGGTTCTCCGTTAGGACTGCCTTGGCATGGCCTCAAGAGCAGTGGATTTTGAAGCCAACACCCATTTCTCATGCAGAGGACAATCCCACACCTATGGCTATGCTTTCAAACTATCT
Source organism: Thryothorus ludovicianus (assembly GCA_013397245.1). Taxonomy (NCBI): domain Eukaryota; kingdom Metazoa; phylum Chordata; class Aves; order Passeriformes; family Certhiidae; genus Thryothorus; species Thryothorus ludovicianus. The sequence continues at coordinate 856,296 of VZTB01015198.1, read as the reverse complement.
AAATGTACACAGGGCGTCTGCAGAACTCAGTTGCAGAGGTGTAAATTTAGACTGTTACAACAATCTTGATGGAAATCTGATTAAATTCTTACTGCATCAGGAGCAGGGTTTGGTCTAGCTCAGGCCATTTGGAGGAGTTCAAGCTAAAGGCAGAATTCCCTGTGAGGATTTTAGAGTCAGAATGGCCACACAGGGAGTTCTGCCATCAGTTTACCAAGTCAGGCAAGAGTGGCCTGTGTATCTCTGCAGCAGTTACAAGTAAATTGCATTCTCACACTCTTCTCAGACTTAAGAATTAGAAACCTGATACTTCAAAACAAAGTCAAATAAGCTGATGCCTCAGATGCTTCCATGAGCTGGCACCAGAGCTGAAGTTCAAGGCACCCTTAACGTTAACATGGAAAACATTCTTTACTCTAAGGATGGTGAGACCCTGTCACAGGTTACCCATGGAAGCTGTGGCTGCCCCATCCCCGGAATGTTTAAGGCCAGGCTGGATGGAGTCCTGAGCAACCTGGTCTAGAGGAAGGTACCCTTGTCCACAGCAGAGGGTTGGAACAAAATGATCTTTAAGGTCCCTTCCAACCCAAGCCTTCCTATGATTCTATGTTATGAACATGGACACAAGCACATGGATCAGCCTGGATTGCAGGCACCATTAGCATGGTAATAGCACGTGCCAATAGTACTGGAACATGTTCAAATGGTGGGCTGAGCTCATTCACCTCTGCCAGCACCAATTCATGTGGCCATGCCTTTCTATTGATCAGTATTTTGCAGGTTTGACACCAAAGGCAGCTTTTACAGTCCATCTAGCTGCCATGGAATATCCTGGGGAGGACACAAGTGTGTCTGAGGAAATGGGACTTTGAGCAGTGCAGCTTTGTGCGTCTCCACCTTCATCACTGCTCTGCTGGGACAGCAGGGAGGCAGTTCACGGAGAGTGGGAAGGATGAGTAAAGGAAACCATGCTGGAAGAGATTCACTAGAGAAAATCTTTCAACCCAAAAGGCCCACTCAGGGCATCCCTGAGGAGAATGAGGTCCTTTGGCTGGCACAATAAACCATGATCTCTATTTCGAGGGAAGAAGAATTCATACTTTAGGCTCGTTAGTAAAGTGGGCTCAGTCCAAAACAGAGGGACAGCTCAGTAGTAAGTTGGATCTGCAACTATTAACTTTTAAGTGAGGTTTGGCTCCCAGTTCCCAGACTGAAGTCAAGACTTTCTACCCCTTCCATGTTGACTGACTCTCTTACCGCTTACCTCACATAAAAGCACATGACTCTTGCAGGTCACTTTAAGGTGTGGGAGCTTTTTGTCCTGCATTTATCAAGGGCTTCTTCAGCAAGTATTTCTGCATCTCTGCATTTACAGTATGGAAAGCCCTCTCCCTCTGAGCCCATGTTGCACACATGATGAGAAAACCTCCTATAACATCCTAACATGCTTGAACAGAGCCAGCAAGATTTCACTATAAGCTATTTCTGTAGGTTAATTCTATTGCATAACTTAAATGATTGACAGTCGACCATAGAAGAACAAAAGATGTGTTGAACAAGAGAGGGGATCTTCCTAAGTCACATGACACTATTACTTGCTGTTTCCAGCTCAAATTTTCAGTGTCAGAGCACCACAGAAACATGGGAGAAGACAGAGGCAGTCCATTATGTCTCAGCTGAGAAGAGTCTTTGTGTCCAGCTGCTGAGTAACTGATGCCACTGCCCCTGAAGGGCCTGAAATGTGTTCAAGCTCCACTTATTTACCCACTTTTCAAATTTTAACAGGCTGTGCTTTTATTCTGTCAAATTGCCTTGATTTTCTTTTCTCTTTCCTCTTTTTATTCCAGATGGAAACTATCTGGAAAGAAACCCTTCAGTAACAGAGAAACCAGCAACTTGTGGGATGAGTTCAGGACTGCTTGGGAAGAAGAGACCCGGGGAGCACACATTATTTATCTTGCATTACTCCACTTTTTTCCAAACGTGTTTTTATATAACATGACAGGTTATCACTTCTTGCCTTTGGCTACAGATGGGCAGGACTGCAAACAATCAAATGCAAATCAAGAACAGTCTACAGCAGACACACCATTGTATTGTCATGGCATCACTCCTACTCACTCCATTAGTCAAAGCACTCCCTGAGTTTGGTTATTTGGATGGAGTAGCTGGGTGGAGACGGGGTGTGTGGGTGGATGGCCCTTCTCCAGCAGAGCAAACACTCTCCTCGGGGGACGTCTGTTACGACAAGGAATTCCTCGTGACATCATGGGCTGCTTGACGTGGGAGTGATGTGCTCGAGCTGGAATGGCTCCCACTGAGTTTTATAACACAGTCAAAATAGGATGAGCAAATCCTACAAGGATAATCAATTCAGGGGCATGGCTGTAGGTATACCAGGATTTTTCCTTCCTTCCTTCCTTTCTTTCCCAATAGTAAGATGTGTTTCAGAAATGCAGCTTCTAACCCCAAGAAAGCTGGATGCACACACTGACTGCGATTAGCAGTGCCTTCCTTTTGTTGGGTTTATGCACAAAATACCAACTCAAGTTTTCCCTTTCAGGATCAATTAAAAGAAATCTCCTTCACACAACCTCATAAAATAATCCAATAGTCTTCATGAAAGGATCAAATAGTTTTAAAACTTAAAGTCAGCCATGCTTTTGATTTAGATCTATCTTAACTATTCAGAAAAGGGCTGACATTTTCTTACCAATAAAGAAAAAGAACAGCAAATTTGGGATAGATGAACTAAGGAATTGTTTGTCCTGTCTAATTCACCAAAAACCCAAGAGACATGAACTCAAATGCTTCACATCTCAAAAATGTTCACACAGTGTACAGACCGAGCTGGCATCATCAACAGAGGACATCTCATCAAAATATAACACATTCTATAAATCACACAGTGAGCAGCATTACAGGAATGAGAAATATCCTTTTTGTGCTGGTTTTGGTTAACAGAGCACAGCAAGCCCTGGTCAGGACTACAAAACACAACAGGATAAGGCAGAGCAGGGATATTTGATCTTCTCTAACTCCTGGGTGGAGCTGTAGGGCAGGAGCTTTCAATTCCAATTTTCTGTGCTCTACCTGGCTTAGAACAACTGACATGGGCAATTCCTACACACTTTTGTTGTTTCAGTTAAACAATTGGGAAAGGACGGGTGAGTACAGCTACACACATCTAAGTGGGTAAAAAATATATCCTGGCATAATATTACAAGAACAATGTGATGAAATACAACAAGCTGTAGTACACAGGACCTGATATCAAAAAATCAATCATCTTGCCTCAAAAAAATTAAAATTTTGTCTTCTAGAAAAGATGCAATTAAGAAAGAACACTCAGCTTTAATGATGTGTCATATCCTGGTATCAGCAAAATAAAATTCCCAAATAAACCTGAGCCATTATTCCAAGGGGAATATTGTACAGTAATTATAATTTAGTGAGAAACTAAACTGAAACTGTAATTGAGAAAATTAGGGAACATGTACTATGGCTACATCTCTGCCTTGGATATGCTCACAAAGAGCTTGGTGAGATGCATGAAGGAAAGATTTGGCTACTGGTAAAAAGAATTCCTCCTCCTGCACTACAAAACAGTCTGTAAGACCAAACATAAACTCACAGTAAGAGTTTCCAATTATAGGCAAAAGTACAACACACAATTATCTGTGTTACACAACAGCTGAAAATCTCATTTGTAATGAATCCACAGGTTCCCCAGGAGGTGAATCTCTGCTGTGGTTCCTGCAATAGCTCAGGATCTCTCCCTAAGCACGAGCAGGGCAGGTTTGACCCTGCCTGTCCCCTATATCCCAGGACACCACCCTCTCAGGTTGTATACTACTTCTCCTTGACACCACACTACACAAACACACCCTCCCAGACCCCGGCACACCTTCCCCATTATTTGAAATGTTTTTCACTGCAGAGCACATGTGCATTCTTCCAAACACGTGTAAGAGCTCCAGGGACCCGGGGGTGCTGCAGCCCCTGTGGCGTGCAGCAGGAACACAGCCAGCCCGCCTGAAAAGAGAATCGCCCTGAGCAATGCTTATTCTTGGATTAGCTGCACACAACAGAGAGATCTTCCTATCTGAAAAATGCATATTTGGAGAGGTACACCTCCTGCCAAGGCTTTCCCAAGTGGCTCCCAGGTGCACTAAGGCTAGCAGGGGTATTAGAGAGAAGGTGAAAGCAAATTCTGACATGGGAGAGAGGGAACATGCTAAATTCTCCTCTTAATCCCTGATATTTAAGGGATAGCTTTAAACCCTGCAGCACGAGATTTGTGATTCGTGACCGCATATGTTCTTTATTTGTGTTATTCCTATTATTCCTATCAGTGTCTGCTATTGTCTTTTCTGCAACAGGAGCTCGACAGCCGATGAAAGCAGCACAGGTGACTGGCAATTTTCCACGATCCTCTCCCCTCACAGTCCCATTCCTTGCTCTAATTTAATCAGGTGTTTTCAGCCTGGTATATCATGCTTTACTCTCCGAGGCACGCTACACCTGAGGCTCACCTACACACTGTGTCACTGGCATCTTAAATCACCATTCTGGCTCCAGGGTAGCTCTAGAAGTATCAGCATGTACTGACTATCCCTCATTAAAATTCAGCAGCGCTGGAGCAGATGAATTGTGCAACCCCATTGTTCCTGCAGTGTGGTTGCAGGCATTCATATAATCTTATTATGACTTTTGGGTGGTTCGCATGCATATTTACACTTTAATTTTCTGTGCTGTAAGTTCAAAGAGGAGCGTGTGAAATAGTAATATATGGCTCTTGGAACTGGGAAAAGATTAAGTCTCCTAAAATAAATACAAAGTGATCTAACCACCATGGTGTAAAATTAACACTGGAGCAAGGAGGAAATTCTGTAAACTATTCTGAGAAAATTAGTATTTTTGTTTTGGAAAAAAGCATTGTCATTGAAAATCTTCATGTTAAGTAAAGATTCTAATATTGTAAGCTTCAGTAATGCCTCGGAGCCCTTTCCACAGTGCAGATACTCATCGTGTTTGCCACCAGATAAATCCAAAATGGAATTGCAGTGCCCTCCTTGGAGTCTTCCCTGCATTTCATTAGGGGCATACACTCCTCAAATATCAGCAATCGGCAAAATGAACAAAATTAAAAGGAAATACTTAGGCCTATTTTCCCATAAGGAATTTTGCCTTAAGGGACCCATCAGAAAGAGGTGAAGGGAAGACACTTCCCCATTTGTTGTGAAATCCTTTTCCAAAAGGATTTACATTGACAACCCAGGGATACCTCAAAATATTCAAAACTTTGCATAATGCTTACAAAACAATACCAATGAGCAAACCTTGGAACATTATAAGGAAGTGTGGCTGCTGCTGCTTCCCAGAAAAATGCTTTCATTACACGAATACGGTTGAGGGAGAGATAAAGGGAAAGACTCAAGGAACCTTGACCTGACAGGGTAAGAAATCCCTCTCTACATAACTGTGCTAACACACTGGCAACATCAGCCCTAGGAGCTGGCAAAGACATTAACAACCCCTGTAAGGAAGAGTGCTTGGATTTGGATCCTCAGCATTATTCGTCACTTTGCCCCTTCAGAAAGTGTGGCCATGGCATTCTCAAGGTTTCATAACATGGACTGATTCGTCCCTTTCTCTAGTTTCCCTTGATCAACCCCAAATGAAACGTGTTAGCTCAGGAGGAAGATGCTCTGAGCTCTTTGCACTCTTCCACACCTACACTATTTCCATGTACTTTTATTGACACAACTGTATTTACATTTCTATTTGATATGTACAATGCACATCGGGGTTTAATGGCAAAGACAGGACAAGAGTCCAAAAATTCCAACTGTATTTCTCAACTACAAGACTTTACTCACCCCAACCCTTGGCTTCTCTACAAGGACCACCAACAGAGGCAACAGCTGAAGACAACTGCAGTAGTTTTCTTTGGAATATGAACATGAGGAATTCAGCTGACACTGGAGGGATTCTGGACGGTGGGTTTTACACCTGCCAGGAAGAAGCAGCTATTTAGAAGGCTCTCTCTGGGGTTTTTCCCTTCATTCTCTTACTGATAAAAGAAAAGTAGCCTATCACATAAGGTGGTGCACACCCCAAAGGCCTTCTTTCCTCTCCCCCCACCCACATCCTCACTTTTGGTGAGGTAGGAGAAGAAAAGAGCAGCAGGAGCAGCCATGAAGTTTCTCCTTTTAGTGGTTTCATGCTGCAGAGTGTGATCTCTGCTTTCTTTAGTCACAAGCTGGCAGGTACAGCTTCAGTGAGGCTGCTGCAGTGGAAGTTCAATAGACAGTCTAAAAGGGCTGGCTGGCAGCAATGACTTAAACAGAAAACCTTGTGTGTACTGGTCCAGGATCAAGCAAACTGGGCTGGCTTAAACCTCTCCTATATATATAACATACTTCATTACATAAAGTCTTTAACCATAGTGAGTGAAACATTACCAATGGGAAATCCATAAAAGTCGGAATCCACAGAATGGAGTGTTTTGACTTATTTTTGCCTGCTCTCTCCCAGGAGACAATCAAAGAGTAAACAATATTTTAGCTTTCCTTGAATTAATTATTTGTAAGCTTTTCCCCATCAGATTTCCCTCTTGGTGCAGAATAACATACCTCACGTCAGGAAAAAAAAAAAAATCTTTAAATTCCAGAGGAAACATCTTAGCACATTTTATGTGGCCCAAAATAAATAGTCCATAACCCAGTAAAATCTTTTTTAAGAATAATGGGCATGGAAATGGCTAGAAAAACAATTTCTGAAAATCCAGCAGAACAAAACAGGAAAATGTCTGGGTTTTGCATCTGTATTTTACCAACACCCACTTTCTAGTCCACTGTTTTCTTACCATATGAATATTGGCCTTTACTCCATCACACTAATTAAACCCTTCAGGTGTTAAGAGGGTATTTTCAGTAATAAATATCTGGAGGCTGTTTATAGATAGAGAAGTATGATAAGGATGCTCTAAGTACAGAAATGCTAAATAAAATCACTGCTGAGGGAAACAGAAGCTTGTTCATTAGTTCTCATGTTTTCAAAATTTTTGAGCCTTTTCTACATCATTTAAAGTTGTGCAAATCACCAGTGTTCATAGAGCACAAAGAAATTCTCTTCTGTCTTTTTATATAAAGTACACATATAAGCATTAGCTTTATAAGGGAATCCTTTTTACCAGGGTTTGGAATTTAAAGTTGTGACAGATAAGCAGGCAATTTGAATGTGTTTAATAGTGGAATGATTTCAGCATGGCTAAAAATACTGGATGCTTTTTGCTTCAGAATCCATAATTTCTCAGTACAGCTTTTTCATATAAAAGCCTACTTTTTCTTTTCTTTGATAGTTCATGATGATTTTTTTATCACATGGTAAAAAAGAATGTATTTTGAAAGAATTTGAAAAAAACCCAAATCCAGTATCAACAGTGATTTTTTTTCCTGAAACATTTAGGGTTCACTCAGATTTTTCCTAAGATAAATGCCAATAATTTTCTTTCACATTCCATAAAATCCAGATCAGAGTGGGATCCTAGTGCTCCTAGTGGGATGTGCAATGTAGCACACAGGAGTTGCAGAACTCCTGACTGGAAGCTAAAGCTCATCTTGCTCAAGTAGGAAATACTGTTTTTTTAACAAATGAGAGTAACTTCTCCTGGGTGCTGTAATTCTATCATCGCTTGGAATCTGAAATCAAGATTGGATGCCTTTCTAAAAGATGCACTCATGGCTCAGTCCCAGATTAATGTCTTTGATAGTTCCTGTACTTGGTAGGAAATAATATAAAAATAGCGAGGTCAAATTCTTTGGCTTGTTTTACACCACAGGTCAAAGTGGACAACCGCGATTCCCTGAGGAACCTTGAATTCACTGCCATCATCAACAACAGTAATAATTACTGTGTGCCTGGAATATTTGATTTAAATCCTCGTGGCAAGCAGTGGAGAAGGGCATGAATTATCATCAGAGCACAAGCTGTTTGAATCCTAACTCACTTCACAAGTGAGATTTTAGGAATTCTCCTGGCTTTGATCCTTTACTGTGGTGCAATGCAATCAGCTCCAGTGTTAGTATTGCAGATAAGAGTTTCTCCTTAAACAGATATCAGGGATCTTCCATCTATTTTACACACAGCAGGGAAGACATCTTTTTTCAGCTAAGCCTAGCAGGTTAGGTTCAGCTATTCAGAAGACTTTGGAAGGACAAAGATCATCATAACAGGTCATATGGATACGGATCCTGGAGACAAAGCTGACACTTCCACAGGTGAGTGCCTCTAACAATGTACAATTCTGGCCAATTCTCCACTGCAAACTAAAACAGAGGACCAAGCTCTGTGATACAAGGGGTACAAGCAGAGATCAGCTCTGATACTCAATCATTCAACACTTCTGAAGGCTGGTTTGTCACCCCTGCTGAAAGAGAGAGCTCCAAAGTCAGCACAAAGCCAGCTCCCAGGTCTGCTCAAGGTGGATGAATCACCCCAAGTGACGTTAGCACAGGATAACTGCACTGACAGGTTGGCTTTACTCACTGCAGGAGCTCCTTGTTTAGTACTAAGATGAGTAAGGCTTTGGCTCTGATTTATTGCTATCCTCTAAAGGGGATGAGGATTTTAAAATAGTGTGCAAAGTAGTGGATAGGGGCTGAATCCTCTCTTTTTCCATAGACTGATTTTGGTTTTCTCCCGTGGAAAAGGTGTGGCCCATTAAAGATGTTTCAGAGCCAGCATTTAAAAATAAGTTTTCACACTGCCCACTTCTGCCATGGAAGGCAGTGCAAATAATGGGGATCATGCTAAAATTGCAGACAAAATCATCTGCAATTCAGATTTCAGATTTCCTAAGATTTCTTCAGTCTTCTTCAAAAGCTGACTGAGGAGACAGCTGAGGGTTTTGCAAAATCATCTCTCTCACGCCAACACTTCTTGCACCAGGCAGAAGGCAAGAGTGCTCCCTGTGGATATCAAAGAAGATGCACATGTGCATATTTCCTGTCTTGGGTTTACAGAAAGAATAAAAGCCCAGCCAAGCCATTGCCCCATAAAATTAGTTGGCCACAGGAGCTGCTGTACATAGCAGGAGATGTTCCGAGTCAGCTGTGGGTTCAGAAAAGCCTCCCCTGCTTCCAGCTTTTGCATAAACAGGGATGGACACATCGTGGTGACAGTCTGTCCCTGCAGGACAACCTGCACTCCATCTCTGGTAGGCTGCTCTAGGTTTTGCAGGAGTCCTTTGAAATTTGAGGAGTTTTTGTTCAGCAACATTTGTATTTTTTTTTTCAATTAAAAAACCTTTTTTTCTTTTAATAAACATCAGATGTGAGAATATCTAAGATTGACAGTCCTTCTTTGCAATGAGAATAAAAATGTGGAGTCTGGAATTTTGGAAGTTTTGATTTTTTTCAGAGTGTCTTGTTTTCTCCAGCTGTACACAGGACCAGAAAATAATAAATTCAGTGGCAAGGCAAAGAAGAAAGAGGAGGGGAGAAAAAAAGTCCAGAGAAGCCTTAAAAGGCTTCTTCAGTCCTAGTTGCTGGGAATTGTGACAGATAAGGGCTTTTCAGAGCAAGTGCAGGTTTCCAAGGTGGATCCCACCTCTCCATCCCAACTGTGTCCCCTCCAATCCTTGCCAGCCTTTGGCTTCCCTCCCTGACCCAGCTGGCCAGTTCTTCCCTGTCCATGTTCCTCCTTCTAAGAAAGGACTTTAATTTATTTATTGAGTTAGACCTCATACTTTAAAATCTAATTTTTCACATCAAGAACTGCTTGCATAAGCACACAAATGGTTTCTCCCTCACATACAAACCCTAAAACCCATGGAACTGCCTGGAGTCCTCTGATATTCCTTTTCTAACCAAATAAATTGAGACATGTCTCCTATGTTCACAACAGCTTTTGAGCCTCTTAATCTCAGGACTAAGAGTTTCACAAGGGTAAATCCTCTTGGCTCTGGAAAAACATCTCAGGGCTACACACATTTTTGGCAACACAGAAGTCGCTCTAATAGCCAGCTGCAGTTCTGAACCTGCCATCTGAGGGGAGGATAAAGACTTGGGTGTTGTTTAGTCTGGAGGAGAGGAAACTTGGGAATGCATGTGACAAAATGTCTTCCAATGTGTTGGGACTTCTAAGAAGAGAGGAATGATTAATTGTTCTTCATAGCCAGCGGAAAGAGGAAGAATCAGCATAAGCTCTAGCAAAGACAACTTAGGTCAGATATTAGAAAAACATTTCAGCTATGGTTTTGAAACACTGGAACAAGGAACTTAGGAGTATGGAATCTCCTTCACTGAAATTATGCAGACAAAATTTGGATAAATATCACTTTACAGACAACCTAGAAATGTGGAATTTCCTTTGCCAGAGTTTTAAAGCAAATGTTAAGACAAATGTCTAGTAGGCATGGCTTAGCTACACTTGATCTGTTTCATCCAGCTCAACAACTTCCAAGGTTCCTTCCAGTCACTTCACGATTTACAGGGCAGTGGTAAATTCTCATACGATGGGTCCACCCACACCTCAACTGCACAAGACATTGAACACACACGAAGTTTGTGGAGGAGCTCCAAGGAGCTAAACGTTAAGAAAGGAAATGGAAAACAAGATTGCTCAAGTCTTGTTGCATATAACAAATCAGCAGCAGACAGACAGGTATCATCTCAGGAATCTTAGAACTCCCAGTGCAGTCACCCAGTCACTAGGTCATTTCGCATCAGCTAGATGTAACAGACCATCCCTCATCAAAACCTGTATTAGCCCTGATACCTTCTTCCTCTCATTTTCCCTCGGCTTAATGAAAGGAAGCACAGCTACTTGATGGCTGGAGTGCAATTAGCTGCATCCTGTTCAGCATGGCTGAAGTTGTATATTTGCATTTTAATATTTTTCCTATTACTGACCTCCCTGTGTTCCCATAAAAAACACAGCCTCTAATCCCCTATTAACTGTATTTAGCAAACCTCAAGTGTTTCCTCCATTTGCAATCTGGCTGGGCTTCAGCCCTGAAGCAAATTTCAGGTGGCTGTGGTCTAAACATTAACTCTGGTCTGGAGCGATTTGAATTACAAACCAAACAGACTGTAAATGGAATCCTAAAGAGCAGTCAGAGCTCAGTCTGGGAACCTGGCTTTGTTCTCCTGAGCCTGCAAACCTCCTCTTGCACTGCACCTAGGGCAGTCCAAAAATGGGTCATTACTCACAGAGAGGAAGCGCAGGTGTTACATTAAAGGACTGCAAAGGGAGCCATTTGGTACCAACAATATAGATTTATTACTCATAAATTTTTAAAATTTCCTCATGTTTTGTGATTAAAAACACATCATACTTTGATTTCCTAACCACCTCCTGTGTTTTGCTTCCAAATTCTTGACAGCCAGTTAATTATGAAGTTTTCAACTTATTTGCCAAAGTCTACCGCACGCGCATTTGCTGCGTTGCAGCTAAAAGACTTAGCCACAAATATCCCCTCTTCTACAGCTGCACCAGCTATGACATGATGCATTCTTTGATTATTCACATCCTCCAACAATACAGAAGCATCATCTGTTACGCAGGAGGCTTCAGCTTCTATCCTCATTAAAAAAACCCAAAAAACCCAAAGACCAAATTAAGCCTTAGTGCTTTGCTCAGACTGAAGACTTAAAGGAAAAACTACAGGAAGCAGAAAAGGCCTGTGATTTTATCCACACAGCTGGCATTTTGTAGACTGCTTTTAACAGGATGCAAGAAGTGATCAGGTAGACCTTTAAATGACTAGACCCATGGAAAGGTTTGAATAACAAACTAGAGTTATAATTATTGGCAACAAATCAGCCCTTGTGCTTTTTTGCAAGAAGGAAGCTGCTGATGTGATAAAGTAGAGTTGGGCACATTGGATGAGTGAATGCCTAAGATTCAGGAATGCGTCCTAATAACTATGATAGGTGTAGGTTTTATACTGCAGCCCGAAATCAATGGGACTTTTCATGTACTAGAAATCAGGCACGTGCTTCCTGAAGCAGAGGCTGATGGCACAAAAGGATAGCCATGTGCTGATACCAACTGCTGAACAACATTCTCCACTACATCACAGACCTGAATTTTCCAGCAGAACCCAAGCTGTCGTTGAGGCATTTTTTTCTGTAATAGGTTTATGTTACCCAACAGTCAGTCTGTCTTTTTACAGGACCGGAAATATTCTCTTCAGAAAATAGGGAAGGCTATAATCATCCTTTTTGAAAGATCTTTCTCTCTTCTTATCTCAGTATAGCCATTTGCTGGCTGCTTTTGGACAATCACTTGTTTTTCTAAAGCTATCCTACAGCATTTAAGTAATTCTACATCTGAAAATTGCTAACCTTGAAGGACTTTTCAGAGCTGCATGAGGAATGCCTTAGATAGATTGCTCCACACACACTGCTTGTGGCCAAGGTCAGCAGAAAGGTGTTTGATTTCTTTCAAGACAGAAGCAGGCAAATTAAAATCTGTGTTCTCAAGCAGATATAAGCATACTATAAGCATATCTAGTAAATAAATAAAAGAAAGACTAGATAAATTAATCCTATTTTAACTACTTCATTCCATTGGCTACCACAGGTAGTGGCTGGACTGCTCTTGTGGGCCTGGGACCAGCGCTTTCATCCAAAGCTTTGCTCCTCAGAACAGTCCCAATCATCAGCTACAACAATAGAAGATTACTCCATAGTTGTTCTTTGCTAAATTTGACTAAAGACAGATTTTATTTCCCTGTTTCAGGTAAGGCTTGGATTATCTAAATGTTCAAGTTCTTACACAAACTAACATCCTAATAAGGGGGAAAGACAACATATGGGAATATGGCTGGACATCACACAGGTAGGATGCAAGTATTTACGAATATGTTCTATGCATTGCTTTCCCTCAATAATCTTAATACCATTGTTTTGTTTGCTGTGAGCTGGCACTGCTCCTTGGGATGTTTTATCTGTGGGAATGTACACAAAGCACCTGTTTCCATGCCCAATGTGACTGAGCTAAGATCTGTGTCTATAAAAAGCTACCGGTTATTTGCCATTCCTTGCTCCTTATTCCTTCTATGTTAGATTCTTAAATTTGACCTTGCATAGCTGGGAATTCCTGCACACTATAAAGTGGGAACACATGCCACATGCATTTTCTATCCCAAAACAGTGCTTTGCAACATTTCAAAGTCAGTAAATCAAGTCACGGGAGCTGCCCTGTGTCTTCAAGACTTTTCCATGTCTCCAGGCAGGTGAATGCCAGAGTGGAGAACAGCCTCTGCCTCCCAGCTCTGCAACCTCAGTAAGGGACATGCCTGTCACCTCTCCAGCCTGTCTTGGTGAAGAGTCCACAGATACAGACCTAACTTACTCCTGGGAGATCAGTGGGAAAGCTCAGGGCAGTGAAGCTGAGCACACCTGAAAATTTAATTTAAATTCTTATTTAACATATAAGAAATGGTCAATGCTCGTGAAATACACAAGTGTGGTGTCTCCTCTGCCTGAGAAAATATTCTACAACAAAGAAATTTATCTGTTCAGGCTCATGAACTACCTCTAGTAAGAACTGTCTGGAGGCTGTGGCCCAGAAGGAGAGTTTAGATTTTCCATAAAGCAGAGAGGAGAAAAACAGCTGACTGCTCTATGCCCTTGTTTCGGTGCCCCAGTGGTGAAGGTTTGCTGAGGCAGCCAGGCTGAATGTCCTGGCTTTGTTGGGCAGCTGACACTCAGGGTTTTTGGAAAGGCCACATGGAGGAGGTCAGATCTTCTGGAAAATGCCAGTGTCCAGCAGAGCTGGGCAACATGGCACAGCAGAAAACAAAGGTACAAGGACATTTCCACAGCTGCGGCCCCAGCAAGGGCCTGGCACAACACAGCTCTGCACTTCCACAAAGACCTTGGCCTGGTTATGTTTTTGACCTCCTCTAAGAGGCTGAAGACTTTCTGGCCTCTGCTCTAAGCAAAAATTGTTTCAGAAGAAAGAAAAAGAATTCAAAGTGGTGCTGTCAGACACTTGATTAAATCCACATATGTCAACCATACCCCTTTTCACTGTAATGCCCCCATGGCCCCTGTGGTTATCCTGTGGAACCAGCACCTTCATCACTTCCATACTGAATCCCACCACCAAGGAGCTGTGGATGCAGTGGAAGCACTTCTGTGCAGTTTGCCCAGTGGGTCTGCTTCAGCCTGACTGCTGTTGTACAACCAAGGTGTACAGTGATATTCAGAGGCACAATACTGCTTTTTTTCCCCCCTCCCTGTGGTTTCTGTGCTACAATTAATCTAATTTCTAGTGACCTGGCAAGAGAATGCTTTCCATGTAATTTGGCAACAACAGGTCGATGCAAAGCACTAGCTTCTGCATGCCAAGAACTGGATTTTCCCAGCATGACTCCAGGTGCTAACAACAGGATGCAACGCGACCACCAACACCAAAGACTCAGAAGTGAGAGGGTGTATTTTTAAACCATGGAAATAACAAGTTAAAGCAGGGCTTTGTTCTAGATTATTCCAGCTGGTTTAGGTCTTGGCACTGCAGCTAATCTCTAGACCCATGCTGATTTTGCTATAATTTAAAATGTTTTATAATTATTTCATAATCCATTATCCAAGTACAATTATTTTTAGCTTTGTCCTGGGTATGGAAGAGGACAAGCTTTAGTCAGAGGCCCCAGCTGCAACAAAAGACCCAGGGTACCAGGCACAGGGCAAGATACAGCCCTTTCCTCTAGCACCATGCAGGGAAATTGCCTCTGTGCCCACCACTTACAAAACATCATAAACTTATTACCTGAGTACAAACTGAAAAAAAAAAATCTCAGCCCAGACTCTTAGTTCAGTTCTTTGGCGTGAAGAATTAAGGTATAAATAATACTTGAACACGTTCCCTAAATGCCTAATTCTTTATTCCTGGGACATGCACTTGAGAGATTGTGTTTTATAGTCATGTCTGAATATAATAGACTCAAAAATGGATTTCTTTCTACAGCTGTGCAAAGCTTAGGGATTTCAGGTCACAGCAGACTGTACAAATATATCCTTCAGGTTCAGTCCCCTGTGCTTTTGAATCCTCAATTTCTCTTCACATTTCAGGTTCAACCTGAATTCTGAAACTATTAAAAAGCCCTTGATCACACAGAAATAAAACTGATAAACCTGAATTTTTGCATTTTTTACCTGCACGACCACTAAAATAAAGCTCCAGGTTCACCTAAATATGTCTGAGCAACTTAATAAAGCAGTTTAGTGGTCAGGACCAACATGAGTATTTGGACAAGTTTTACAGAGTTTGGATTCCACTGTGATAATTACTACAAAACTCTTGGGTTATTTTTTCCTCAGAAAAGAGAAGAACTCAACTTTTTCAATTCCCAGCCACCCAAAAGAGCTGAGCTGATGCAGGCTGTGAGTTATGGCAATGTCTTATAATGGGGATGTCCACGGAGGCAAAGGAATAATCAAGTCCCAGAGGCTTTTCCCAAAATCTCCCTCTGCCATAGTGACAGCACCGGTTCCAGCGTAGCATCAGCACATCCTATGGTCCAGCATAAATTCCATTGTCATTGAACAGTCCAATTTATTGTCAATATTACTTACCTTCAACCATTTTTGCTAAACAAACCTTACTTTTAGGGAAGAATAGGAAAAATGAAAACTAGCTATGGACATAACAGACTCCTTAGGTTCTTCTCCGACCCCCTCCATTTTACTTGTACCCTCACATTCCTTTCCAGCCACATAATACATCCAAAGTATTATACAGGTGTCTACTTAGATCTACTCAGAATTTCCAGCTGACAGGTCTTATATTCCAGCTGGAAAATCCTTTGGGTCTCAGTTATTTTTTCAAGAAAAACAAAAACCCTATTGGGAAATTAAAATAAAATCCTGTTGGTTATGATCAGCTGGCTGTTCAGTGGAAAGACATAAAAGCCTGAACAGCCATGGAGCACTGGAAAGAGATAACACTAGAGCTATTCAGATGCTAACAGGCTTCAGAGGAGCTCTGCAGGCTGTCCCAATCCTCTCCAGAGCTACAGCTCAAGTTGCCTCTTATTAAAGGCTTCAACTGGCTGTCCCTGAGATTTGGCCATAGATTTTATTGGCCTGCTCCTGCCATCCATGAAACTGATGGAAATTCTGCTTTTAAAGTACTCTGCAACAGCACATAAAGCTCTGCAGAGATATGCAGGGAAGCACTTCCAAAGTGGGCACCAAGGCTGGAGGAGGCAGGCACAGCTTCAGCCTCCTCATGGCCCACAGGGCTTTGTGAAGGATCCCGACAGCTACAGAACAGCCTCAAACACTGCTTGCAGGAGAGGCTGAAAATGAGACACAGGGAGAGTTTGGATGGGCAAAGGAAAAGGGCTCAGCTTGGCAAGGAAGAGCAGCCACACAGAGCTGGTGTTACTGCCCTGAAATACTCCATGTCATTTCACAATCACAGAACAGTTCAAGTTCGAAGGTACCTGTGGGGATCACCCATTCCAGCGCCCCTTCCAAGGCAGGGGCACCTGGGGCAGGTGACACAGGAACATGTCCAGGTGGATTTGGGATGTCTCCAGAGAGGGAGGCTCAGCCTCCCTGGGCAGCTGTTTCAGTGCTCTTTACACCTTCAGTGCAAAGAAGTTCTTCCTCGTGTTAAGGTGGAACCTCTTGTGTTTCAGTTCATGGCCATTGCTCCTCATCCTGTCATTGGGCACTGCTGGAAAGAGTCAGCACCTTCCTTGGCACCTCTTAGAGATATTTACAGGGATCAGTCTTCTCCAGACTAAACAGACCCAGTCTTTCCTCATAAGAGAGCTGCTCCAGACCCCTCATCATCTCTTTGACCCTACAGTGGATCCTCTCCAGAATCTCCTTGTCCTTCTTGAATCCAGATCCTCAATTTGCACTCTTACTTTGATTGCAAAGGTATTTCCTGATCAATTCTTTTCCACAAGGGCCCTCCACAGAACATACACTTTCCATAATACTACAGCTGGGTTTTGGCCTCCTAATTTTAAGCAGAACCACTATGTCAGTATTCTGCAGTGTGGACAACTCTCTTGGCAAAGAGATCTTCCCTCCTCACAGGAAACAGCTATTCTTGAATAAAAATACTTTCAGGTGGAATAAATGAGCCTGGATGGAGAGGGTGTCTGCTATCTGTAGCAAAAGAGGGGTACAGTATTTGCGAATGAATGAGACCTACAATTTTACACTCATTTTGTTAAAAACAAGAAAATAGCTTGTTTGCTGTGTTGTTTTCTGGGAGGGTTTTTTATGTATACTTAATTAATTTCAGTCCTTCAATTAAAGACTACAAATTGTTTCAAAGAACTGAACTTGGTAGGTTTTACAGGATGTTGTTATCTGGGCAACAGATCTAGGGCTTTAGATATTTACTGGACTATGAAGAATTAAAATCTGCCTCAATGTTGGAGCCACCCTGCCACAGACACCAAAACTGTGACCAGTGTCACAAGAGAGGTGTGTGGAAGAAAAGTGGATGTGGTGTGTGGATTTAAAAGGTTTTGGCACCACCTTCGAGGTCTGCAACAAATTTATAAAATTTATTTTATTACCCACATTAATGGTGTTGCTGAGTGAACTACTGATTTATTTAGGTCCTCTCTAACAAATTTTCAAAAGTAAGTTCAGCTATGAAATACAATAATACCTCCATTAATTACTTGTGTTAGGAATGGGTGAGGGAGCAAGGAAGCTGTCATGGGACAGGTGCTGATGTTTAAAAAATGAAAGATTAATATCTAAAAAACACTGCCAAATAGAAAAGAAACCTTCAACTCATCTAGGAACTGGGTACACGTAACCTTGTGGAATGAGCACCGTGACCTAAAAATTAAGAAACTCAAACAACAACAACAATAATTATTCTTTGATTTCAGGTGAGCATTGGTAGAATAGGATGCAAGAACTGCAGCACAGAGACTCTCAGAACTTTTGATTGAAGAGACCACCTTGATGCCCGAGCAGAAGTTCCAAAAGGCTGATAAATTAGGACACCCCCCCTGGGCCACTGACCCCATTTCAATAGGCATTATGGACCTGGTTTGGGGTTTTGGGAAGGGAGGTTACGCAGACATGAGCTGTTCATGGACCGCTTGCCTTCAGATGGGAGTTCTTGGCCAGCTTTATTTTCTAGTGTGGACCTGGCAAACACGAGATGAGAGATGCAGAGATTGTATCCTTTTCAGAGGTGTGAAATAGAGTGATGAGAAGGCAGGTCTGTAGATAAATTAAGCACATGAAGTTATTTAAGTGCTGTAAGAAGGAGATAAGACTTCTTCATGAGAATTCAGGAGTATTGAGGTTTCTAAATCCTTCAGATTTGCATGAGAGCTGGGACTTGAAATCACTTCTGAGATGTCCACAGAGTCACATGTGCTTTACAAAAGCTCTGGTCTGCAGTGAAATGTCCCAAGTCACACCAGGAATGAATCCAGCTCTCCCAGAGCCCAGCATAATACTTAAAACCAGATTACTTGTTGCTAAGACTGCATCCCTCTTTCCTTCCTTCCTTGAATTCAGCATGGAAACATCTCAAAGCCCTGAAGCCCTTTGTAGCTTCCTTCTGGAAACCCCCACGCTCCTGATGCTTCCTGGTTCAACATCAGTAAAGGGAATGTCAAGTGTTATCCCACATCAGGACTCAGACATGGACTTTTTAGACCCATTAAACTTCTCAGATAAAATTCTTATTATTCTGCTTCAACCAGCTGAAGCTTTGCCTTGACCTGTACCAGTGCCAGGATTTCACAATTTCTGTTTTACCCCAAAAACAAAGGCTATATCTCCAAGGTCTATTATTTTTTCAAACAGTCAGTAGAACAGCAGCAGCAGCCACCACAAGTTGGACATTTCACAGCCCACGGAAGGGGTCTGGCAGTAGCAGCTGGTGTTAACTGCAGAATTGCAGAGGGGCTACTTAACAGGAGCTACTTAGCCTGGCACTTCATGCACAGAGCTATTTCTGCCACAGACGCTGGAAAAATGTATTTGCCAACTAAAATAATCCAGGCAGGTCCCTTATGCTCAAGCAGAGCTAAGGAAAACAGCATCTAACATCTTCCACAGAGAATCACAAAACCAGAAAATATTCCTGACATCTGGGATACTCAGGGTGAAATTCCCGCCCTGTGGAAGTCAACACCAAAATGCCCACTGAGTCAAAAAGGGCCAGGATTTCATTTTCAGATTCCACAAATAGTCTTAGACTCCTTTGGCTCAGGATGAAGGACCAGGACAGCCAAGTAAGCAGCACAATCCGTTCCTGAGTAAGAAGAATAGGCCAAATTCAACAATACTGAAAGCCCTGCAAGCCTCACTTACATCAGGCCTGGACCAAACCCAAGGCCTTGTCTTGTTCTGCGGCATTAAGCAACAGCTGCTCTTGGATTTGCGATCCTCATTCACAGCGCTGCTACCGCAAATCCGGAGCAGGAAGCACAATCTTCCTAGATGGCTCTTGTTCCAGGGGCAAAGAGTCACTGGGATGCCATGCCACTCAAGAGGGCATTTTATGCTTGGAAGACAAGAAAACTGCCCAGAAAACTTGTACTATGGAAAAATCTTGGTCAAGATACTACTTTTCCATAAACGAGTGCCAGGAGGTTTTGTGTGGAAGCTCTGTTTCCTCCTGGGAATTGAAAATATTGCCTCTGCTGTCATCATTCTCTGGTGGTCTGCTTAATGAGGTGCTTCTGCTGATGGCATCCCAAAGCACGCAGTTCCCATGGGTCACAGATCCCCAGGGTCCTGACTCACCTCCTGGGTCACTGTCACCCTGCATGGCACCAGTCCGGGTCATGCCAATGCCTGTGTGTGTAGAACAATGGGCTTTCTGCAGGAAAAGTCTGGGAGAAGTCAGACTGATAGCTTGAGTCACCCCTAAGATAAGCAACTCACTTCAAGTTAATCTAGTAGTCTATAAACTGAGCATGCTTTGCTTCCCTATGCAAATAGCCTGTTACCACTCTCTGTCTGTCCTTATAAAAACCCCAGCCTCAGCCTCTGACCTCAGGAGCTTTCTGTCCCTGGCTCCCTTCACAGAAATGCTGACAATAAAGCCATCTCTGTGGAACTGCCATACAGTCTCCTCTCTCTCTCATTACTGCATTGGCTTGGGGATTCCAGCATCGAGCTGAAATCACTACTCAGAGCTGATCTCACTTGCTGGAATCCTCTCACAGCCAAGGAAGCACAGCTCTGCTCCTAGAAGGTGTTCTCTTGCGAGACGCTGCTCTCTGAGAAGGATACAAGCCCCTGGGTGAAACTCTCACCCAGCTTTCCTGCTGTATCACCTGAGTGTCTCCCGTTCCGAGCAGTCTCCACTGGCACGTGTCCGACAGGGCTCCGTACACCGAGCAACCAAAACGTGCAATAGTTCACAGCTGGTTTATCTTCCCAGCATCCCAAAGCATAGGAAAACCTGCTCCACACCAAAGCTGCTTCAAGAGATAGAATTCATCCAATCCTGCCAAGACATCCACAACATTACAGGGGAATCTCCAGGAACCCCACAACTAAAATTCTGCAGCTGGAGAATCCCAGAATCTGCCTAATGCAGCTAGGAGGGAAGCAGAAATAGTCTTGGCCATACCAGAGATCAAAAGTCAGCTGGATACCACAGAACTACATCAGAATGTCAGATACAGCTAAAATTATAACAGATTAACAAAAGGTTAGAAAGATAGACATAAAAGTAGATGAAATTACCAGGAAAGTTTTCTGAAGTCTTCCTCTTGGGAAAGAACTATTATTAAAATTCTTGGGTAGCATTTATTCTGCAGAGCAGTGCACAGAAACAATGGGCTCAGATAAAAATAATCAGGCACATTTGGATTATATTTAGATATAAAATAACTCTCACATTAAAAGAAAACCTCTTGGCTCTGGTGGTGTTATTTTAACCTATATCACATAAAACATCATGAAGATTTTTTCTGATATGAGTGTCCTGGGTTGATGTCAAATTGTATCCCCATTCGTCTGTTTAGCTCTGAAATGAGTCTTGTACCTTTAAAAACTGGATCTGAGAGTGAAAGAGAAGCAGTGGAATGTCTGAGGTGGTTGTTTTCTAAACACAAAGATCAGAGTTTTCAGCTTTCCCTCACACACGGCCTGTGCTGTCTGCAGTGTGGACAGCAGGAGAGAGCTCTCCTTTGCTTTTTGTTAGTTTTTGGCTGGCTGAGGCAGAGAAGTTCTCCGGACTGTGTTTTTTTCCCTTTTTCTTGGAACTGTTTGAACCTGCTCAGACGAAACACCCAAAGGGCCCCAGGAGCTCCCACCTGTGTCCCACCGGGCCTGGCCTGGGCCCGGCCTTTCCCAGCCCTGAGGGACCGACAGCAACTGAGCCGAGCTACAGCCACGGGAGAGACTTTCTGAATTTGGCATCTCTGCAGGGCAATGAGAGGTTTTTTTGTTCAGTGTTCCTTTATAAGTTGTGCTAAAGAGTGCTTTGATTGTTAAATAAACAATTTTTTTCCACTTTCCTCTAAAGAAATTCTTCCTGTCCTGAACCAGCTGGGAGGAGGGGTGGTTTGGATTCATTTTCTAGAGGGACTCCATCCAGAGGTTTCTTTTTTTCCAAATTTGCCCTAAACCAGGACAATGAGATAAATGCAAACAAGATAAAAACATTTGGCTTTGGCTTTTTCTGCCTTTTCCTTGGGGATCAGCCAAGATTATTTGTGTGCTGGACGAAGGGATGCTAGCACTGAAGCTTACTATGTTGATATTTTTCCATAATACTTGGAATGTCAATAAGAAGGATAGTCCTGTGAAATGTAACTTTATTTCCCAGCCTGGCAGCAGCATCTCTGTGTCACACATGGATTGTCCTCCCCATTCTGCTTTCATCCCAAGGCTCTGATTCATGGTCCTGTTCTCTCACTTTGATCCATTTCAACTGCACGTGTGGGAAGTGGGGCTGGATGTCACTGCATACACTATGGGAATCTCATTTTCAACAAAGCTTCTGACTCCTACTGGAAAATGTGCCACAATGAGCACAAACAACAACCATCAAAGGCATCCTGAATTTGGCTACACAAGTCCAGCTTTGTTCCTAAAAACCAGGAATGTGTGTTCTCCTTTGGAAGCTGCAACAAGGTGCAGTGTGGTCAGGTTGCTATCACAAAGAACACCCACAGAATTAGGTATCTTTCAAAATGATCTGCTGATGCTAACAGGGAGAAACACAACGAGCTGCTCAGCAGAGACAGCTTTGCAGAGACCAGCCATTCCTGATTCTTCAGCACCTTCACTACCCACACTGACCACAACACAAACTGGGTCATTTCTCTGCACAGCTGAAGCCAGAGCCTCGGGCAGACGGAACTGAGCCATTGGTGTTACAGCAGCAAAATATTATGACAAAATAGCCCAGCAAAGCTCAAATACAGGCCATTGCTGGGGGTGGAAGAGGAAAGTCCAGGAAGGTCTCTCCTTTCCTTGATAACTACCCTTATCTGTGACAGTTCCTGTAACAAATAGTTACAGAGATCCCTTTCTGTCCCTTTGTACCTGTCACCTGCTCCAGCTCACACGGCAGCTGTGAGAACTCCTTGAGCAGTCTCTGTCAACCAGCCACACCATGAACATCCCCACCAAAGACATCCTGCTCCTCCCGTGTTCCACAGAGCCTCAGCAAAGATATCCCAATGCTCCCAGGAGGTCTGGAGAGCACCGCACCAGCCTGAGGGCATGCAGGAGGCTCTACCTGGAGTCTCTCAGCTGGCTTTGAGGTTTTGCTGTGCTTCAGATAAGCATTCAGCCATCCAGGTGCTTATAACAATTAGAACTGAACCTCCAAAACCTGTTGAGGTTCACCCATCTCTACATGTGACCATCTATACACAGTGCACAGAAACCTGCCAGCATTAGCAGCCAGCACACAGGACCTGACTTGCTGCAAACGTTGGTTAACACTTCCTTTCTTAGCCATTGAGGAAACCAACTCTTCAGGAAAAATCTCATCTTTGGAATAATTAATTCATGCAGTCCTGCAATATTGCTGTTCAGGTTCTAATCAAACCCTTTTATCTTAACTAACAGAGCTAAACTATAAACTCCAGCTACCTGTACCCTCAAAGAGAAGTATTCAGAGTCAATCGTTAAAGAAAATTAGTAGATGCTCTTATTGCTAATATTAACAAAAAAAAATCAAAAAAACAAAAACAAGAAAACAACAAAACAAGCAGAGTTTTAAAAAAATACATTAAGCTTAATTTCAAAAGATATTGTTTGCTAAACACATATATTTCTGTTTCTGCCAACTGGTCTCATAAAGATAAATCACACATGCCTTTCTGGTTACCCTGGAAAAAAACCCAACACAAAACACTTCTGAATCTGTGGGTGGTTTCTCACCAGTGAGGGAGAGACATCAGTGCTCACAGACCAGGAATAGTTGCCCTCTTACAAGCGTGGTAGGTTCTGTTTTTCCAGGCTTGGCCTTTGGGTCTGAGAGTTACCGAGGATTTTCCATCCCAACTTTTGATCCAAATCAAGTCCAGATGGTACCACTCAAAGTCAGCATTAACTGGAGACTTTTCTGTGGCTGGTAGAGCTAAAAAGGTTTTGAGGTTAGGAGGGGTCAGTCTGATATCCTGAACGAGAGGAGCTCACCCCACCATTCCTGCACCAAACCCATGCCAGACAGCCAAGCCACAGAAGAGCTTTGAAAAACACATCCAATCTTGTCTGAAAGACCATCAAGGCAGCTGGACCAGACAGATGCAGATTACCAGATCCAGTAAACTGCATTTGCACTGTCTGGTATCAATATTACAAAACAGCTCTGCTGGGCAGCTCAGGGTCAGTCCCTTTCCTCTTGACTTCCTAAGATTCAAGTGCGCATGAGTGAGACCAAAGAAAAATATCAGAATAAAATGTTGAAGCTGTTTCTAAAAATCAGAAATAAATCCCAGTTTCTTAAAGTATGTATGCTTCAGTTTTATTTCCCTATGATTTTTCCTTTTCTCAGCTCAATCAAATTCCATTCTTATCATTTCCCACTTTTTCAGCTTTATTTTTCAGGGCCTTTTTACTTTATTTCAAACAGCTCTGAGGTTTTGGACAGTCTGACAGTGCTGAAAGATACAAAATTTCTTTTGTGCCTTGTGTTTGCCTCTTTCACTTTTGCAAAATTTGGTAAGCTTTGAAAATTACAGGATGATAAAAGCAAAAATGGATTGTGATACCACCTTCCATATGGAAACAGGCATATCAGAGTCACATAAACAGGCACGGGCATTTACCATACCAAGGTATCTTTCCTTCAGCATAACCAAAATCCATCAGGAAAGGGGAAGGAGAGATTACTTTCTTTCCCTTCTGTAAGCACCCTACTTAGCTCAAGCTTTTGCAAACCATAGAATATTGTACTGATTTATTCCCAAATGGTTTCAGAAGTCACAGAGATGACCAGGAAAACCAGACACATTGCTTCCCTAGATGCTGCGTTTCACCAGCCTGGCTAAATAAAGGAATTCAAATCCAGTTATAGCAATGGCTGTAGGCAGGGAACCAGAAAACTCTGGTACGCCAGTGGTTGACCCAAGGCATCCCCAGAAGCATCAGCTTCTGTGGCTCTGTCCCATGAGCCCTGGGATGAGAAGCCGCAGATTCTGCAGTCTGAGCACCCAAACTGCCCAGCTCACAGATCTGCTTACTACTAACTCAAACATTCACCTTTAAAATCTGCCCTCAGGCACATCCTACCAAAAAAGCACTCTCCCAAGGCTTCATTCTTCCAGTTCCTATGGGTCATTATTTTCCACATAGGAGCCACCTCCAATCTTTTTAACTGAGCTCTATCCCATCTCTGGGGTCCATAGCCTCAAATCAGCCTGGTGCTCAAGTAGGTGCTGAACTTTCAAGGCAAAGATCGTCTTTCTGAAGTCATGCATCCAATATTCAATATACATAATGGATATATAAATATTCAACATTATACAAAGAAATTTAAACATATTCCAAGTACCTAGTGAAATCATAGCCTGAGAGGTAGGACACACCTTCAGCCACAGTTCCCTTTAGCTGCAGTCATGTGGCTACAAATCAGAGAGCACCAGATCATCCTCCTCAGTCATTTCATGATTAGTAGCACTATTCCAGTGAGCATAGAGATTGAATTCCATCACAATCTATATTCTCAAGAGAAACAGATCCCTCCAACATGAAATTAAGGAAATTCAGGATATTTACTTATCACAACAACAACAAAAAAAAAACAAAAAACCACTTTTCACATGAAAGCATTTCCCTCCTTATCACAGCAGAAGATTTAAGAACAACTTGATTTTCAGCACATGCACTGTCCTCATAACACAACTACTTAAATCAATACATTTGCTTAAATTATTATAAATTTCATAGTTTCATAAATTATTATCAGGACAAAAATTCATTCTGAGTGGAAATTTGGCAGAGACAATTGGGGGTTAGGGTTTTTCCTTTTCTTCCTTTCTTTCTTTCTCTCATGGAATTTTGTCCCATCTGTTGCTAATAGACGATAATGACTTGTACTTAAGAGAGACACAGGAAATGGCTGAGGTGTGGGAAGGGCTCAGCTGGTCCTCTCTTACCTGAGGGGTTTTCTCTTTGGAACAGCAGAGATACTCGGATTTTGGCTGGGTGGTGAGGGGCTGGGCTCGGCTCTTCTCACTCTCTCACTGATGGCGTCAAAGGAGAACAGTCGAGCATACTGAGGGGAATTCACCGCCATCGCCAGAGCCCAGCCCTGTCCTGCTTCTTCCTTACCATGAATGAGGCTCTCTCTGGTTGTAGGAGTGGCCGATGCACTGGGACCTTATTAACACCCAACCTCACTGGAAAGGCCCCTCACCATCTGCTGGGGTGTCTCAGGGGAAAACCCGGGACCCCGAGTGCCTTGTGTGTCTGAGGGAGCCTCTCCGGCCCTGTTTGGGAGCCGGGCCCAGCCCCACCATTCCTCCGCCACTGCTCTGGGGGTTTTGCTATACTGTAACCCCACACTCCCTGCCTGCCGGGACACCCATGGTTCCTGCTGTAGCTGCAGAGTTTCTGCTGCGTTTCCTTCGCTCCTCTGGGCTCTGCCTGCCCCCGCTGTTCCAGCAGCTCTCTCCGGGCCCGGCCCCGCCATCGCCTCATGAGGCGGCCGGGCCGGCGGCACAGCGCCCCCTGCTGGCGCGGGGCAATCATCGCCCGCCCGGCCGGGAGCCCCCAGCGCTCCCGGTGGCCGTGCCCGGAACTGCAGCGAGGGGAACGCGCCGGGGCTGGGGGCGCGCCCCGCTGGGCGCCGCTGCCGCCCCGGGGGGGTTTGTGTGCCCTGTGACACACAGATACATACACCAGTAAATTATTGATATTCCTCTTCCCATAGCTTTGCCCGAAAGCCCCGTAATTTCAGAGTTCTAATAATTCTGAGGGAAGGGGTCACATTTTCCATCCCATGAGTTTCCTGCCTCCCCTGGCAGACACCTGTCTTTCAAACCAAGACAACAATATCAACCTGGAAACCAATTTTTGAATTTATTTTGAAAAAGTTCAGCTATATTTGACTTATCTAGAACATATAAAGATTTAATTAAGAGATTTAAGGCTTTTCCTACTTTTGGTTCTTCTGTGATTTAAAATCAGCTTTGTTTCCCCAAACTTGAATTTGCTTAGTGCTTAATTCAAGATTAAGGCTTTTCCCAGTTTGAAATAAAGCTCTAAAAGTAAGCAAACAAACAGATCACCCTTATAGCATCTCTGGCCTTTGGGTGAAACCAAAGCAAGTTGTGACGGAGATGCTATTGGTTTCGACTCATTATATATCCCCATATTTTTGTTTGTCAGGACAAATTCACAGTCCAGAGCACCACTGGAATTGCTCCAAACAAGGATCACCGTACTTGAAAGAAGGCCTGGCTCAGCAGTGTGAGGGGCAAGAGGCATGAGACTAAAGGCAGGAACACTGCAGGGGAGCATATCCCAGCTGAGATCCCGCCTATCTGACACGATCTTTCCTTGGATAATATGTTGACTTCTGTTGGCTGCCTCTGCCATTCGTTGAACTCTTGCTCATCAGTGACTCTCAGGGTTTAAGTGAACTCATTAAACTTAAGAAGACATTTGAGAGCAATGTAATTGATTCTGAAGGAATCACCGTCCGTGGTGGAGATGCTGAAGGCGGAAAGCAGCTCCCCTTGGACACAGCTTGGAGAACAGGCTGAGTCAGCACTTCTCCTGCACTCCTAAAGACTTCCTCTACCTTCAGGCATTAATTTGTCTGAAGACTTTTGTAAGGCTTTTGCTAAAGAGAACCAGAAAGCCTATGAAAACGTGCTTTACTGGTAACACTTTCCATCTGTTCCCTGGGAGGCAATGGGCAGGGAATGGTGTGTTTGGAAACACCTCAAACTAAAGCGCTGGGGGCTTGCAGGTCTGCCCAGGGTTCTTAAAAGTGCAGTTATCAGTGACTCCACTGAGGGGGCAAAATTTAGACTCCTATCCCTCAGAAAATGTGTTTTCCTTGCTTTTTATCTTACATTTGGCTTTCAGGGGTTCAAACAAGCATTTCCACAGAAGATGCCTATGACAAATGCATAAGCAAAGCTGTAGGTGCAATATTCCCACCTGTTCCTTGGAAGAGCATCATGGTGCTGGATATAAGAACTACTTTGGGTTGGTGGTTTTTTGGGGGTTTTTTCAAAGTTTGGTTGCTTGGTTGCTGTGGGGGTTTTGGTTTGTTTTTTGTTTGGGTTTTTTGTTTGTTAAGGATTTTTTGTTTTGTTTTGTTCTTGTTTTACAGTGATACACTGGCCTCTCCTCTCATTCACAGCACCATCTGCATGGAGTAACTTTTCAAATCAGCCAGATCATTATCTTGGGAAGAAAAAAAGGCCAAGGTCCCAAAATAACCAAAAGTATAGCATTACAAAAAACAACTCCGACTAACCAAGAAAAAAACCCCAAACAAAACAATGTCCATGGCACAGTTCATTTTAGTATGGAGATGTCATTCCATTTCTATTTTTATCCTGTTAGAGTTGATCAAACTTGCCTAAATTTTAAAATTTCACCTTATTTTTTGATTCTTGCAATCAGGGAGTGTTTCCAAAAGATCTTCAGGGAAAATGTAAGCACTCAGTAGCAATAACTCATAGAGTTGAGACTTCATTCCAGAAGCAGGCAAATCAAGGACAACAGAGATATTCCTGTAGTTCCTGTACTTAACTGAAGTATTTTACTCTGATTAATCTGTGTTTTATTGGCTATGTAACCTTATTTTTATTCCCTATTAGATTTTTCCCAAAGTTTAGAAATACATTTGTTATTGTAAATCTTCAGCCACTATCGATATCCACAGTGGAGAAATGAGCCAGCCATTAGTCCCATTTCAGTGCTCTGTTCCAAATTCACAAGTTTTTATCTTAACTGGCTGACTTTTCAAGCCACATTCTTAACTTTTGCTGACAACAAATGAGTGAAATCAGATGGCTTTAATACCTAAGGAGCTGTTCAAAAGAAAACTAACATACACAGTCTTGAACCCAGAAGATAAGGAACTGCAGAAAGTCAAAGCTACACCACATCTTGCAGTAGCTGTACCTTAAACTAAAGCCATTTATTGTGCCCAACTATGCTTGAAACGTAAGTCTCAGAAATATTTTTTTCTATACCATAATATTTTAGCTTGTCTTTACCAGCCAGAAATCATGGGAGAAACTAGCTTAAACTAAGCAATGTTTTTACTAGGAGTTAGCCCCTCTGGCTGCTACACAAGGTGAAGGTACAACACCATGCTTCACAAAGTTAATTCAGTTTGATGCTCTATACTGACAAGATTTTCTTTTCTGCTCTGGGAGACTGGGATTGGCACAGCATGAGCCACTGATTCTGTTTTACACTTGTAGATGAAACACTGAAGGTCTTTAATGCAGCAAGGAAGAACAAATCACAAAGGAAAGGCAGTTGACCTTGGAAAGGAGAGATTTAGAGAAATTTAACTTGGTCTGTGCTAATAGCCAGGATTGGCAAGAATCTGAGTCCACAAAACATTTGCTTAAAAGTGGTTTGGGTTGATATTTTTTTTCTGGATTTGTAAAATCAGTGAGTGAAAGGAACATCAGACTAGAGAACACAATCTCCTGCAAACCTTAAACAACGAAGTGCGGACTCAAATCGAGGAGAATCCTCAAAAGTTTATCCTGCATCCCCCAAAAAATAGAAGCCTCCTGGCATTATGGGGAAAATTCCAAGGTTTTCAGTACAAACTCCCACAAACCCATGCAAAAGACAGATAGATACTGTGAAGTTTGCTTAAGAGCAGCAGGAACCTTACCACATGCGTGTCAGTCACCTAACATCCCACCTTCAGCTGCAGCCAATCTCTCATGCTTCAAAGAGAAGGGAAAGAACCCCAACCCGTCCACAAATAAAGCAACAAATGAATTGTGATCAACAACAGCAAAAGGAATAAACCATGTTGTTCATATTAAGGGAAAATAAATCCTAACTGTTTCCTGTGAGCTTCCTTTGCTTTATTTTGTTCTGACTCCCCCAGCCACCAGGTAAGTACAACTGCTAGAGCAGTGGAAGAGCCAGGGAAAGTTGGGGATAGTGTTCATTTGAGATTCACACCTGCGCAGAAAAGTAATTAATTAGAAATAATTAATAGAGTAATTAATTAGAAATAATTAGAAAAGTACAGGCTCTGAATCATTATGTACCATGGACACCTTTTCAATGAGTTCACTGCAGCATCTCCTGAAGAGCACTTGCTGTGGGAATATTTACAGCACAGGAAAGTGGTTCAACACAGATCTCTAAGACTGGTCTATGTGAGGATTTCCATGAGAGAAAGCTTAGCTACTACATTTCCTGTAGAAGATTCCAAATTCCTAGAAATGTCTGATTGTTGCATACAACTTCTAGTACTTGGTAGGGCTCTAGTTACACAGGGCGGTCCCACTTGAGGACAGCCAGGCTTCTCCAGGTCACAGCCATCTCCCTCATTTACACCTTCTGAATGGCTTGTCTGCTTTTATTTCAAGTCTCCTCTATTTCTCCCCTCTCTCTCTGTGCAGTCGCCAGGCCACTTTGAACTTTGGAATCAGACGAGTACATCAGGTAATCCACAGATACAAAATTCAAGCCAATTACCCCCACTCCCGTTACCCCCCTTCACTTTTCCTAGGGTTTTTCTACTCTCTTTCTCCTCCTACCCCTTCCATCTCCCCATGTTTGTTTTTAGGCCTAAGAAGGAGGAAGTAGAGATGGAAAACCAGAGGGGCAGAGTCAGCAAAGCTGGGCTCAGCCTTGGCAATTTGCTGCTGTATGAACTTGTTGCTATTCCCTCGCTGCCTCTCTGGTGCCTGGAGCTCAGAAGGCTGCACAATGCCATTGTCCCCCTGCCAATGCTCTTTCCCCACCAGGCCAGTCCTCATTAATGAAGCCCAGCTGGGCTCCACTGACCTTGAAGCAGGTACCCCAGGGCTGGCAGCAGCTCCTCGTTAGGCATCAGCCTCGCTCAGCCCACTGGAGGGTGAAGGCAGCCACCAGGGCTGGCAGGGCCAGCATGAACAGGCTGCTAGGGCAAGGAAAAGGCAGCAGAGGTGGGTGGCATTTCCCCCATGTCACATTCCTTATCCTGCTTCCCCCAAACATTAGGAGGTGACACAGAAAAAGAGCTACAGGCACCTGCAGCAGATGATTCAGCTTCAATAGGGGAAGCTTATATGGTAGTGAAGGAAACTCATCACGGTGGCTCTAGGAAAACAAATAAGCGCTGAACAGGTGCCAGCAGTGACTTGGCACTTCCAGTCAACCTCGCAGTTCATTTCCAGTGCAAGCTGGGAGGTGAATACAAGAAAGCTTTTTCCTGTTCTACATGTGTCAGCCTGCAGAGGTGTTGGAAATGACAAAGTACAGAGAAGAAAGGAAACAGCTGAAGCAGCTCCGAGTGAGGGGATGAGAGTGTTATCCTTTGGGATCTTGCAAAGCATCCCCAGAGACACATCTCCGGGCACCATAACCTCTATCATTCCCTGCTCCAAATGCAACACCAGCTGCAGAGGGAGGTGAGCAGGGTGCAGGTGGTTATTTCGGGTACACCGAAACATCTTCACACTGACCATGGGGAGCCCTGAAACCAAAATGTTCTTCAAAACTTAATAACAAGTTCGTTAATAATGCTCCGGAGGTTTGCAGTGGGGAAAACAACACAGATGATGGGAAGCCCAAGGTTTACCAGCAGACCAGTATCATGAACAAGTCTGAAGAGGGCTGCTGGGTTAAAATCACAAAACTTTGAAATAAAGAAAATAAAAGCAAAAATATGAGCTGCACTAATGACCACAGATCTGGAATACAAATTGCAACAGGCTACTGCTGTTTATAATGTTGACCTTGCTTGTTTCTTTATAAATCCACTCTGAAGGACAGACATACCACCTACTGCCTCATCCACCAGACTAAGGACTGAAGCTATTTTTGGCATTCGTTAGGGTCCAGGTGGCCCATCTGGCCTGATTCACTTGGCCAGTTTTCCTTTCCATCTGGGAATTTTGACCCTCGTGCTTTCCAACTAATTGTATCACATTATCTCCTTTTTGTTCCCCACTTCCCTCGCTGCAAAAGGTTGCAAAAATCTCATGCGCTGTGTTAGAAAGTCTCAATTAACCTCTAACCTTGCTTCAGTGCATGCGGCTTGGGTTACTTCTCACACCCAACCGTGGGCCCATTAACACGTTGTCGTAAAACAAAAACTGTTTTGACGGGCTGTAATTGCTGCTAAGTGATGCCGAACAAAGGCGCTCTTGTCCCGGGCCGGCCGGGGCTGAGCCCCGCTCCCAGCCCCGCTCCCCCGGCCCGGGGCTCGGCCCCCCCGGATCTCTTTAAGCGCCTGAGCCAAGGCGCTCCCCACGGCTATGAGCTGATGAAGGGGCCGCAAGGCGCCCCGCAAACCCGGCACTGCCCGCGCAAGAGCCGCAGGAAGATTTGGGGGGGTGGGTTTTACCCCTCTTCCCCCTCCTGCCGCAAATATAATTAGTTTATGTTAGCTGGAAAAGGTCAGGGGTGAGCGAAGGGCAGGGCCGTTTTTGTTTTTAGGCAAGATAGTGGAATAATTGCTTGACGCTCAGATCTGCAGGTGCTTTATGAAGCTCATTTGGTGCTGGCAGCCCGCAGTGAAAGCTGATTTCCCTGGAAAACGACGGATTCCATGTGACAGGGTTTATTTGCTGTGGCAGGAGTGATTGTCCATTCATGCCATTCATCATTACGGTACCTGTTACAGTCAACACTTCCTTGAGCCGCCAGTCCTTTTAACACTTGCTGTCCTTCTTCCCAAGGCTGGCTGAGGCAGGTCAGAGTCTCCACGTGCAATTCCAGAGAGGACACAAGGATGCCATAGGGGTTTGTGCCTTCCAGCTCTCCTGCTGTCCCAGCAGGACACCAAAAAAGCCCTCATGGACAGTGACAAAGCCACAGGATGCCCTGCAGGGACTGGCTTTCTGAAACACGCCCTGACCAGCCTGACTGTCACCCCAGGCACCCTGTGACAAGTTTCCTGCCTGAAGCAGGTATTTCAGGCCCAGGCCACCTCTCTGTCAAGCTGCAGGAATGGCAGTGTCCGTTTTGCCAGGTGTGCTTGCTCAGAGAGCATTGTCAAACATGCCATGATAAAAATTCCTTTGCCAAGGGAAAAACATGGACCAAACTTTCCAGAGCCCTCCTTCAGGCTGAAGGGAGGATCTTGCTGGAAGTTTGTTTCTTATGCCCATTCAAACTCAAGTTTCAAAGAAACTATCCAGAAGGTAGAAGTGGCACACTTCAGCACTCTCTCTCTGCATTGATCTAAAAAGTTACTTTCTATTTTGTTTTCAATTTTGTGCAGTTCTTGCATATGGAGCCTCCTTGACAAGACAGCCTGGCAGTGTCCTGTCCTTAATGCAGAAACTTCCTCCTGCTATTCAGCCTGACTTTTTGGATGCAATTTAGTCTCATAATTAATTGTCCTATCTGCTACAAGAACAGAATTATCCCTCCTTTTTCTGCAGAAGCCTGTGCACAGTTGAAGATCTTTGTTACACCTTGTTACCAGGAAGATTTAACTTCCAGAGCACAACCAGAAAACTTCTTGTCCTTTGTGCAAACCAGCAATGGTCAGTCCCTGTGTATAATAAAATAAAAGCCACCCCATCTTTTTTAAATTCCAAACGTCCCCCCATTCCTTCAAGTGTCTGGCAGGCTGTTATCTTTGTTTCTTACTGTAAATAACAGCTTAAATAGCTTCTAACATTAGCATTTCAAAGCAGTCTGCACTTGGAAACTGACCAAAATAGCAATTCCAGATACTCTGGAATAGCTGTTTTGGTTCATTTCCAGGCATAGACAAGCCTTAAGATTTCACCTCCTGATGTTGCCTGCGATGGGTTGCTGACCCTAAATCCCAGCACTAACCTCCTGTGCCTGGAGGTACCACCTGGCCTCTAGGAAACCAAACTCTTCCACAGCCAACAATTACAGCTCAGACATTTCCACATCAGTATTTCTGGCCTACTGCACTCATTACTGGTTTATATCTTATTTAACTTTTTATCTCCTGGCTGAGGAACAACGTTTCTACAACATTATCTGAGCCCTGGTTAATAATGCACAGATATTACCTAACCAGTGTCAACTGGCACTTCTCCATGGATCTGCACAGAACAGCTTTAATTTCTATCAGGTGAGGATCTGGCCTGCTTAAGAGTGTGTTAACAGAAGACAAAGCCCAAATGCATTTTATCTCCAGTGATAAATGTTGTATTACACAGGGCATGTAGGATATACCTTCTCAGAAATGTGATCTTGGCCGAAGAGTGTACTGGGCACAAGAGCTGGAAAAATGTAGATATTTTAAGTAGGAGTGGTTAGAAATTGCCAAGAGCTGTCAGTTGAAGCCTGAATTTAGGCAATTTGTTATTGCCTAAGTGCCCAGATCTATCAGGACAGTTTGAAGAGACAAAAATCAGATCTCTGGCCCACTTTTGCAGCCAAGGAAGGAAGGCCCTGAAGGGGGGCATTCACAGGTGAAAGCTGGGTACCTCGGAGCAACCCAGAGCAAAGATAAGGTAGTGCTGGCTGAAGACAGGCCTGGGCATTAAAGTCAGAACCCAACATTTCTCTGCCTGTTTTGGAAGGCTAATATGTGTCCAGGGAAGAGTAAGATCCAAAATAAAGGACATGAAGAAACTGAAAACAAAAGAAACTGAAGGTGTGCAGCCTGTCCATTTTCAGAATCAGTTAGTGAAGTTTAGCACCTGAAGTCCCACCTATATCCCCTCCCGGGATTCACTTTGTGGCCATTGCAGGGTGCTTTCCACCTGTATTTCTCTCGAGAAAACTAAACCTGCCAGAGGAATTTGTACAACAACACTCTTCCTCTTCCCACAGGTCAGAGTTTGTAGCCATAACCCCAGAAGAAATCAACCCCTGCAAACAGGACAGGTGAGTTCTCTTCCTGGCACTGCTGGGTAACCCTTTTCTGCCTGTTCTTTCTTTTTATATTGAAAAGTTGTCCACACAGACAGATGATGCACATTTCTTTTTCAGGAGATCCACATTACAGATATTTCTGTTATTAGACACTGCAATTTGTTCAAACAGTGCAGGGAAATGATTCATTAAATGCATTTTTAGTCTTCAAGGAAGCACAATGTGGAAGTTTTTCCCAGGGACAGCACTCCAGTCAAGAAGAAAAGGTAAGAGCAGTGTTTGACTGTCATATCCCAGCTTTTGGCCTGTATAGCTGCAGAATGTTCCTCTGCCCCTTTCACCCATGATTCACCAGCATATTCCACTAAACTGCTGAAGCAAAGCCTATAATTAGGTTATTATCTTTAAGAGAGGAGTCTAATTGTAGGACAACAAATGCCAAGCACATGAAAGATTACTCGTGCCTTACGAACAGATGACAATACCTTCCAACACATGCTTCTTTCCATGTGTGGAAGGCTTGGGTGCCAGTTTCAGACAGGACTGGATCACTGACAGCTACTCAAAAAGACATCTGGAAGTGGATGATCTCATGTGGTGAAAAGGGACAATAAATTAACTACACGAACAAAATCATTTTCCCGGCAGCAAGGAAAAAAAGAAAAAAAAGAAAATCATTTCAACTGTACACAAGTGCACTTCCAGTCCAGAGGTAGAAACAAAATCAAGAGCAGAGGCAGGAGGACAATGGCCATGCAAAGGATGCAGGGAATTTAAGCAAATTAATAGCTGTGGGAAGATGAAACAAAGATGACTCAATTGCCAGGCAAATAATTCTGTTTCCCCCCACAGCCATCATTACCAGTTATTTGATACAGATTCCCATTAAGCTGCCTCAAAGCAGGTCAGAGAAGTTGGATCTATGGGTTGAGCAAGGCCTGTGCTAGAGGTAATGTGAGCTCAGCTTCTGGAGCACAGCTTGGGATCCATCTCCAGGGAGGCATTTCGGAGACATGCAGCTTGGATTGGGCTCCTAAACCCACAAACTCCCAGCCCTCAGCCCAATCAGGTCTAAACTCAGTCAGAACTTCCAGAAGATGTGCCCTTAGGAACACATCAGAGCAAAGAGCATCACACAGGACTCACAAACCAAAAGTGCCATTCTTTTTAAGCTGTCACATTTGCCAAAACCATCAGATAAAATGACAGTTATACTGAAGCACCTTGACTCAGATACCTGACTGTGAAGGCACTAGTTGAGGAATATAGAGATTTTTTTTTTTTTTTTTTAAATCAAAGCTATTAATTAATGC
>VZTB01015198.1:637384-820515 GCA_013397245.1 Thryothorus ludovicianus | reverse complement strand
CGATTAATTCATGCCCTGGATCAAGCAACCAGATGTGGGGTTTAAGGAAATTTCATCTCTTGTGGCAGAAGAGTGACCCATCCCATTTCCCATCCCATTTCACATATCTGCCTTGGTGACCTCCCGCAGCACTAAGATTGACAGAGTAACTAATACACTGTGTGAAGTAGTACAGTAAAGTCTTGTTAATATTCCCTTTGCTAATCCACACACCTCATAATTCACACACAGAAAGCCATGGTCTCTTCCCCCTTCTCTGCTAAGATTTAACAGATTGCTTTAAGGAGGTCTCACATTACCAAGAGTTCAGGAACATTTCCAAATGTGCTTCTGGACATTTCTTCCTGTACAAGAAGGATAAACAGAAATCATCACAAATGTCCACACAACTATTGTCCAAACCCACAGCTTTACAATCATAGCCACAGCAGTTAGAATGAGAGATCAAAAGGGGATTGTTTTAGCTTGTGTTTCCTATTTCACCTAAACAAACTCAGTTAGTAATATTATAGAAAGGCAACATCTCATTGTGAAAGAAAGAACTGACCCATTTCTAATGTTTCTCCCAAAATTCCAAAGGCCTTGGGAAAACGCCTGTTAAACACTTTCTCCCTGCAAAGTTAGTTCAGGGAGAGCTAACTTTGCTGTACCTTGAGTTACCACCTCACACAGGAGCAGAATTCTTAACTTAAAGGGGTGAGTTTGTCAGCTTTTCCCGACTGGTCCACAGACAAGACATTGGAATAGTGAGTACATGAGAACAGCTTGTTCTCCAGTGTTTTCCCATAACTCCTGTTGGGGAGGAGGAAGGACAACAAAGTTTTCCTGGATCCCTTAAAACACAGTTTGTAGAGCAGTCTAGGTCAGCAGAACCATCGTGAAGAAGAGGGAACCCATGAATTGATTCTTTCATTAGGATTTCCAGAAGAACTGTTGTGTCATTTCCGAGCCCAAGAGAGGTTCAGCCTTTGTCCTCATAATAAGTGGGTTGCTCATCTACCCAAATCAAACAAGCTCACATCCCTTCTCTCTTCCTGGGAAGAAGCATGGAGAACATCTTGCACAATCTGTCCTCTTACTCATCATGTGTCCTCAGCACAGCTAACCACAGAGCTGGGGACCACATCCAGAGGCCACCACAGCCATGGGTTAGGTCCTTCTGAAATCCAGTGGAGTAAAACCTGCCAGACCCTTTACTTGACATCTGTCACTATAGTAACTAGAAACTCACCAACTGAGTACATGAGTTCCTAGCACTGGTTTTGTTTCCTTAAGGTATGCAAGAAATTCAGAACCTGCTTGGATAGAAGCGAATTTTTTCCTATTTCTGCCAACCCTCTTTGACCACATTACCAGAGCCTGGTGAAAGGAAAGTTTCCCGTTGCATCCGGCAATAACATCTGCTCTGCTGGCTGCCCTCACTTAGCTCCACTAAACTTCAGCTTACAACTGCTTGCTGAAAAAACAAGCAAGCAAAACCTCCCAGCCCCCACTTTAATAATTAAAATAAATAACTGGAAATAAGCTTCAAGCACTTTTCTGACATCACATTAGCGCTGTGCATTACAGAAGACCACTTGTGCTAAGGCTGAAATTCCGCTTTGGGGCCAAGTGCCTCAGCTCCTCAGTGGACTCAAACAAGCTCTGGCTGCTTCAACCTTAATTTCTTCTCTTGTGGCTGCTTGGAGTCAACAGCAACTTCACCACGTGTTGCATACATAATCCCCAACACAACAATTGATACCACAATACTGCTACTGGCCCCAAAACTCTCCTGCTGTCAGTCACTCCTCAACAGGAAGGAGCTGCCATCCCCTCCTCTGGGACTCATCCAGTTGTCCCAGGAATCAGTCTGATTTCCTTTTCTAGGCTTATGTATTAGAGATGTCATAAAAGCAAGCTTTATTCCACTGTATAACCTCTTAATGGAGACAATTAGGTCAGGAAAAGGGACTCTTTCCCCTCTAGAGAAGCTCTGTTGTTTTGACCCTGTTAGATGAAACTATTTATTTTAAAATGAAAGCTAAACAAATAAATGAAAGGCAATGCAAGACCCAAGAACTGCTCTTGTTTGTTTGTTCTTGAGTGTTGGAGGCTTTAATTTTTTTGGTTAGGTGGGGAGACAAAAAGGGTGAATGAACATAATTTTATGAAAATACCTCCTTTGTCAGAAAGGTGTAGTACCTTAAAAGAACTTCTGAAAGGAAAAATTACAGACTATCTACTTTGCAGCTAAATTCAGCATTTGTTCAACTCAGAGTAGTTTTTATCTAGAGTCAGGAGCTTCTGGCAAACATGAGTGAATGCAGCAGCATTCCAGCCTTTCCTGCTGTCTGTACTGGCCTTGCCACTTCAGACTGAAATTTCTGCAAAACGTTCCAGATTTGGATTCCTGTCATCTACCGCTTACAAGCTGCTCCAAATCTGATTCCTTCCTTGTGGACTTTGACTCCTGAAAAAAAACCAACATGGATTTTCTTTCTGAAAAACAGTAAAATTGTTTGTATCTCCTTCCTTATCCTCTTCTGCAGCAGAGCAGGGGAACACTCAGACCTAGCTGAGAAGGCATTGAGCAGACCCTGGGGTGGGCTGAGATGAGCTCTGCCCTGGGCAGGGATCAGATTCCCAGCTTAGCCTCCCCCTCAATTTTAAGTCTAGTTCCAGAATGTCCAAGTTCCTCAGGGCTGAAACAATCCTAAAGAGAGCAGGGAACATCATCAGCCTCTAGGTGCTGCAGAGCACTCTGCCAGAGCAATTCAGAGCTTTTTACAAGGTGTGAAGCAGGAATGATTTCAAACCTTGAAGTATCTGCCACATATTCATCTGTAATTGCTTCAGGTATAATCCATAAATCAATAATCCTGTTAATCCTTCTTCTGTCATCAGATGAACCTTGCTGCCTAATCCTACTCCCTGGAGTAAAACATGGAGCTATTTTGAATCATTACTACTTCCACAAGCCTTGAGCAAGAGGCAGAGATTACTGAGCTGGTAGAACTGGAGCCAGATTCAGGGATGAGTTTGATGGGGTCAAGGAGAGTTTCCATTCAGAGTGATGGGGGTGAGAGGAAAGATACACTTTAGAGCTTCTTGGCATTTAGAAATATAATAAAACAAGCTATCCTTTATATTAGTAGGCATGTCCCTTGGAAGTTATCACCAGAATTGTCCTCTCCAGCTAAGCTCCACACAACCTGGCTCAGACCCTGAACAGTTGCATGTCTGCATCCACTCACCCAGAGGGAAATCTCATTCTTTGCAGCCCAGCTCTGCATCTGGCCATGGTGAAGGAGCAGCTTTAAGACTCTCTGCATCATAATGTCCAATTTTATACAAACTTCTTTTGTTCAGAAAAGGGTTTTGATAGAAAAGCTCCAAAGTGATTAGTTAAGATGCAGAGTTCCTCTAATAGAACCGCCAAGAAAGAAAAGCAAAAGTCAGCAGCATTTAAAAGAACAGATTTCTGCCTTCCTGGTTATTAAGTTGGACCTTTCTCCCCAGAACACTGCTATTTATTTTATCAACTTGTTATATAAAAGCTGTTCCTCTTGGGGAGCGCTGTGCACACACACATAGAGATAATCACTAATAAATTGCAGAGCTCTGGATTTCACAAATTAATTCTGGCTTTATCTTGCCAATCATAATCTGCCAACAAGTTCTCAGGTCCAGCCATCACATTTTTGGTCACACTAAAAGCAGGAATTTTAATACTTATATCACAATTCCATATAATGAAGGTTGATGTTTAAAAAATATTTAAAGTAAGCTCAAAAGTTTTTATTTTTTCTATTTATAAAGGAAATGATTGCTATTTTTCTGGGAAATTAAGTTTGCACACCTACCTAGAACCTAATTTGTTTCTATTTTCTTAATACCTATAAATTGTACTTGACATGTCTTCCTTTATTAATCCCCTAAATTTGGCCTGGAGTAAATCTGTGCTTGTTTAAAGTAGTTTAACACAGTGGTTCAAAACCACTGGGGTTGCCAGGGCAGAACTTTGAACTTCAGGGTCCTAAGAAATGTGGGGCCTTGACCTTGCCAAAACCCTCTGTTTTATATTTAAATGGTCACGGATTTAATAACGGGCTGCAAGAAAGTCTTGCCATTAACTACCTCCTTTACTTTGCTCCTAGTTAACAAAACACTTATGTAGGCAGTGGATGCTGTAAGAATTGAATTAGTTATCTAGGATAATCTGCCCACAGGAGCAAATAGTGTCCCACTAGGTCAATAGGGAAATTAATTGTGGGGTTCTTGTCAAATCCACATTGTTTCCTGGCGCAGTTGCAAGCCACTCAATTAGACACCTTTCAAGGCCTTTGCTGGTCTAAATGTAGCTAATTGCTCCAGTTCTGGCTAGGCATGATTCATCTCCCAGATGTCTCAGAGCCCTCCCCAGCACTGCCCAGTGAAGATCAATATGTACACCCAGCCCATAGGATATTCCTGTGAACAGGATATTTTTCCTCATGCTTCCCTTTTATATGATTAATCCCAAACAAGGAAGGTCTCCTGAATCACGCTCTTGACACGGCAGCTCCTTTAGGTCTTGCTGGCTTCCCACACACGAGGGACTGGGCATGAATGCAGCCCCTTTGTCTGAGCTCTCCAGGTGCAGCACTATTCACACTTGAGCTTGACAGCACAACACAACAGTTTTTATTTGCCGGCCTCCTCTGTCAAGTATTCTTTTCTCTTGTGCCGCTTCCTCATTTGTCCATATATCAGTGACAGGCCTGGCCAAATTGAAGATGAATGAAGCACAAAGAAAGACTGTAGTTTCCACAGTGACGCTCTATGGGAAAGCAGTGCACTGTTTGGTTTTTTTTAGAGAGTCCTCAAAGGTCACTGGTAGCACTTGTAGCTGTGAGTCCCAGAGGGAAAGACCAGAGCATCTGGTCCACTGGTTCAAGAAGAAATCCTCATGGGCTGCTGCTTAAGAGCCACAGGGGAAAGGATTAAAATTATATTAACCCTGACATTTCTTCCCTAGCTCCCTTTGTAGATGAGTAAATTCAGGAATACAGGAACGAGGGAGGCTGGGGCAGCTGGGTAACTCCTTCCCCACGGAGTAGGACACAGAGTTGTACGTGGGAGCTGTGTTCTCCCAGCCTTGGTGAGTGACTGCAACACCTTTGGCTGCATAAAACCTCAGCGAGGCCTCCTCACTCACCTGCCATTAGCACAACCAGCCACCGGATGTCTTCAGTGCTCCATGCCAATAGCCAAGGAACAGCATTACCCCGGAGTGGGAAACAGGTCTCTAAAGGATGGGGGTGCACAAAATGACACCTGGAAGATCATAGCTCACTCACCACACCTGGGCTTTAGCAGACACTGATGTGCCATGGTTGGACATTGCTTGAGGAACAGGTTTTTGTTCAACACAAAAACCTGTCCCTGAGACCTTCACTTACAGGACAGATTGTCTGAGTTTCTCCATCAGCAAACTGGAATGCTAGACACTCTTCACCTGTGGAAGTGTCAAGAGAACTGCACAACACCCAAAGAAAATTTGGAATGCTGAGGTCCTTATTCCAGAACTGCAGGGATCTGTCAGGCATTTACCCTGTCTGTGCTTCCCACCGCCCCTGTGCCGTTGGGTATATGACATCACACTGACTGAAAGGGGGAAGAGCTGTTGACCCTTGAGAGTTGCTTCTAACCTAGTTCTGCACACCTGCATCCAGCTTCAGCAGTAAAAGCAAAAGGAAGAAAAGGAGGTGGATTTCAGTGGTGTACATAAATACAAACACACAGAGACAGGTGCTGTAAGCACTGTTTGTAACACGGGCGTAGGCAGAGGCCAGCACTGAGCTGCACCACCCTGAACATGCAGAGCAGAAAGACAGTACTCACCTTCTGTCTCCCTGCCAGGCCCTTGGAGTGTGTCTGTCAGTTAATTATTTTCTCTCTGTTTCTTCCTTTCCTCTCCTAGTAACCCCTCCTTTCCTGTTTTTCCTTGTCAATCCTTTCTTCTTTCTCTCTGTTTCACTGGTGTTTGTCATTCTGGATCACACTCCTACTATTGCCCCCCAGAATCAGTGTTGGGCTCTAAAAACTCCCCTGTGCATCCCAAACTCTCTGTGAAAGAGGACAGAAAGTCTCTCCCAGCTGCCTGCTCATCCTCAGCCTTGCCTGCCTCCACAGCAGCTCACACTGCCAGTTGTTACTGGAGATGCCTCAGGACAGGTCACTGGAAGGTACTACAGCAGGCTGTGGTCCCCAGTTCCCTCCTGCCCAGCATGTGGCTTAGGCACTCCTGGAAATGCCTTTTTCAATCCTGCACAAGTCAGGTTTGCCAAGGGGCATGCTCAGGTAGGAAAGGCTGAAGAGATGTAGCCCAAATACAACACTGAAGTAACACCGTTTCAGAAAGGCAAGGGTTTGGGATCTCCTGAGGCCTCAGCATAGCATATAAAGAAATTTATCTTTCTTATCAAAACTCTTCATGTGCTAACAACTGCATATTTGTCTAAGTGCTTTCATATGGTTGGGTCTGTCTGACACAACGGCCATTCAGAGCCCTGCTGACTCAGAACTTTCTTGGCAATTCCACTGTGCCTTGGATCAAACTCTGCCTTTGGGGGAGATGTAACACAGCATTGAAAACAACCTACTTAAGGTTTCTCAGCTGTTCTGACTCCCTTGGTATGTCCATTCCATTCACTCAAAAATTACTGCATCAGCAAAGGCTCCATCACATTTCTAATC
This sequence comes from Thryothorus ludovicianus, assembly GCA_013397245.1. Classification (NCBI taxonomy): domain Eukaryota; kingdom Metazoa; phylum Chordata; class Aves; order Passeriformes; family Certhiidae; genus Thryothorus; species Thryothorus ludovicianus. The sequence continues at coordinate 813,795 of VZTB01015198.1, read as the reverse complement.
TTTCCTATGCCGTTGTATGCAAGTCACTAGGATTATTTTTGTGGTGCAACAAATTAAAAAAGCAACCTAGACATGTTTCTACAGTTTTCTAATAAAGTTTAGCACTTTTAGTGTGGTGGTAAGCCTGTCTCTGGCTAGCAGATGCACTATTTTCATTTCTAAAGAAGCTGAGGTCCCAGTGGCAGCAGACACAGCCCAGAGGGCAGTGACCTCTGGCAGGACTGCCAAGCAACTTTGAAAAGTTTCCCATCCAAAAAGTCTGATCTTTCCAGTGACCATTGTATGGTAACACCTTGAGAAGACAACCATGTAATATTTTAAATCTGCAATCTTACTTTTTAATGATAGAATCATGTTATTTAGTAGGTTATTGCTCCACTGTTATCAAACAGCAAGGGAAAATGACTTCAGTGTGATACTCCTTAACATGGAGTGCAAATGCTATTAGGACAATTGATGACACAGGATCTCTTAATTTTATTTTCTGGCTATTTTTCATAAAATTATTTAACTTGCTCTGACTAATGATCATCTTACACTTGTTTTCTTTACCCCACTGTCAGGTTTTCAGGCATTTTTTCCTGATCTTTATGGAAAGCTTCAAAAGCTTTTTTAAGCACACAGAAAATTAAACAATAATTGAGTCTTTTGTTTTTGCTTTTGAAGACTAAAGCTAATGAGAAGTAGGTCAGGCTGAACTCTGTTTTCCCAAGCAACATTCCTGAAATCTGCTAGCACCTTGTATCCCTATTCCTCTCTTAGCACTACAGTGTGTTTACAAGCTCTCTGAGAATGTCCTCACATGCCAATTACGCCCAACAGATCAACTCAAACTGGAGATATCATCCCCAAATTTGAGCAAGCACCTCTTTGGGGTAGCTATTAAAAAAAAAGAAAAGGAAAAAACCCAAAACCACAAACAACTGAACATCACCCAGATCCACTAATTCACATTGTTTTTGGCTTACTTCCAGGCTGTGTCTTAAGCTTTGAATAGGGACTAATGCAGAATATACACACAAAAGTTTATTATTCCACTGCTGCTTGGAGAATTTAATGCCAGAGAGAGCAAGGCAATGTGTGCAAGGGGACAATAGCCCCTTATAGGAAAGTTTTGCAATTTGAGATGAAAAGTAGTGTTCTGCTATGCTGACAATTGAAATCCTTGTTACACCAAGCAGTGCTACAAATCCTTGGACACTGGCACTGGAGCTACACCCACGTACGATGCTGTGGGGCCTGGGGAGCACAGCCTTGGGCTCAGCTGCTTCTGCTGGGAAACAGAAGCTCTTGGGGCTCCAGCAGCCAGCCTGAGTTACTTCCTTGAGCGATCAGAGCTCTGGGAATACATGGCTGTTGTCTAATGAATCTGGATGCAAAGCCATTTCAGGATGCAATCCCTGCAAACAGCCCCTCCCCACATCACTATTAACCCTTCTGAGCAGTCAGGACCTACACAGGGGCTTTGAGGCTTTGATTTACACCTCTATTCAGAAATAAGCATCCTGCAAAGATCCAAACACCTATCCTCTTTCATCTCTCCATTTCTCTCCGACATTTGATTTTCTACTTCCAAAGGTTTATATGGAAAAGCCAGAAATCACAGTGATCCAAGATTCTGATGGCACAGAACTAGGCTAACATCTGAGAGCTACGTGCCATTACAGGAGACCAGACTACACCAGCAGGCTTAGTGGAATAATCCCTCTTTAGGAACAGAGGGAAGCTTGGAAATGAGTCTTAAGGAATACACTTCACCATGGAACTGTATATTCTGCTAGCACTCAAGTACTGAGACATAGAATAACTGTTCCCAGAGCTGGGCTGTGGATGGTCCAGCTTAGCTCAGAGAAACCACCAGCAGCCCTGAAGAAATATGGCTACATCTTCCTTGCTGGCCATGAGAAAACTGGGGAAGAGCCTGAGCCACGGGATACTTGGATAACTTTTATGCCTGAGCCAACAGGAAACTGATTTGCAGATGAAATCAAGTATTGGTCTTGATCAATCAATCAAAAGGCATATGGAGGAAGTCACACTATCACAGTTCCCTAAACCTGCAACACAAACAAACAAAGCTGGTTCCCTGGCACAGGCTTCACAGAGGAAAAATTCAAGCAAAATTTTTATTGCTGCAGGAAGAAATGGAACACATTCATGAATTTTTACATAGCTAAGTTGACAAGACACTCAGATAGCAGAACTACAGTGTGAATTATCATATAATCAATACTAACATGCTTATTTTCCTTGCAGGATAATTTATTTGTGTCAACCAAGTTAGTGTTTCTTTTCCATTCTGTTGTAATTCCTTTTTCTTTTATGAAATGTAATTACATTTCCACAAACGCCATGTCTGCAGAGGGAGCATGCCAGAAAGCTGTCAGCCTTTTACTCGTCCTGCTGCGCTGCCAGATGCAGAATGCATTGATTTTCTGAAGACCATGAGGTGTCTCATTTTGCCCAATTCTCCACGTCTGGGTGAAGCCACACGTGCAGACATCAACACAGCCAGTTTGCAAAGGTGGCAGCTCATAAGATCACCGAGTTTAGCTCCCTTCCAGCACAACCCACCTACATTATTAAGCTAGGAAACGGTATTGAATGAATGAGAGCTGCTATTTCCACAGCAGATTACCCCAGACCTGCTGCAGCCATCTAAAAGGCAGGACTGCACAAATACGAGCAAACAAAGGAAGAGTTTTGCCATTCCTGGATTCCTGTGGAACAAATCTGGAATTTTGCCATGCCTTGTCAAGGACAGTGTTTTCACTATCTTCTACCACCTGCCCCATTAGTATGCTACCAGAAATGAAAGCCTAAGTCTTCTCAGGGTAAGCTTTGTTATTCTTTATTAATGCTCTATAAATCAGCCTTGTTATAAATCAGGGAATGTTCATTAATCAATTCTCAAAAAATATTTTATTTGGCTAAGAGTGTCAAATTGGGAAAGTAACAAAGCAAAAATTAAAACCATGTGCTAGAAGCGGGTTCATGACTGCATGCTTACGTCAACAAAGCCTCATAACTGCACAAATAATTACCATAGATCATGTTAACTTTCATTAAATAAAACCATGCTGAAAACCAGTAGTGCAATCCTTATAAAGCACACATGTTTTCTAATGCGTTTGTGTACTCAGGACGGCATTTTGCGCTCAGTTAACTCCAAACTTGGGTTGCATATGTGTAAACGTGGGCAGAAGTTTTCCTGCTGGCTTTCTATACACAGACATACTAAAAAATGTTAAATTAAAACCCCACTTCTACTACTTTGCTCTGTAGTCAGAGCAATGTTATCCCCATCTTCAGACAGACTACGTTGCTGAGTGACAGAAACAGGGAAACAAAGCTCAGGGATATGCAGACTTCACTCCTTAGCCTGTTACTGCCCAGTTATTTAATCTTTGATAAGCCATTTGAAACAAAGTATTTAAACCTGACTGAGACCAGATCATCAGTTACTCTGAACTGATTTGTCCATTAATTAAGGTGCAGTCCCTTGACTGTGTACTACCTGGGTCTGGTTTCCTTAACTTAAAGTTAGGCAACACTATCTACATTTAGGAGAACGCAGTAATAAAAAGCTGTGCCAAGAACACAAGAGAAGTAAATCCTCTCAGAGAAGAAAAGTTAAACAGCCAAATAACATATCAGTTCCCTGTGCAAGATAACCCGGCCAGTCAGAGAGTGTTTAGTTGGTATCTCTGTCTGTTCTAGAGTGCTAGAAAAGTATTTGAAAAAAAGAAACCATCACATTTGTCACACACAAAAGTCTAAAGCAGATCTGACCCAAGAGCTGGGCCAACAGAACATCATGGTCACTTCCCTAGACGACAGCAAACCACAGCAACCACATGAATTTCAAATTCCAGCCTGGGCCCATTTCTAGGCCAACTTTTCTTCTTTTTCCACGTTTCTGTTTACTGATATTTATATTACAGCAGTTCCTAGAGGTTCTAAGTGATATCACACTGCTACTGAACTAGGCAACGTAAAAAATAAATACAGCAAAATAAAACATACTGAGAGATCTCCAAGCAATTAAAAATGAAAGCAGACAAGACAGAGAGCAAAAGCTATATCATACTCACTTTGATTACCCCATGCTCAATCAGTGAAAACTAGAGAGAAGGTACTGATACAGGGCTGGGTAAAAAAGAAAGGCTCAGAAGTCAAGGGGATAAAGAGCGAGACTCTCCCGAATGCTGCTTCTAGAACATCTTTGTGTTTTGTCATTCAGATCTCTTGGGGCTGCTGGGGGCTCATCCATCACTCTGGAAAGCCTAAGGCTGACTCCAAAAGGCAAAACTCCTGCCAAACACAGGGCACAGACACCTCGGCATTGCCTCAGCCTGTCTGTGCACGTTTCTCCTATTTAAGTTTCCATGCACTGCTGGTTATCAAAAGGGTGGCTGTTTAATTTACACAGCAGAGCCCACCCTGTGGGGCTCATACTTTAGGCATTTTAAGCAAACATTAGCTACAACCTCTAAAATGGGGCATTTACCCAGGCTTTTATATGCATTCAGTTGTGTAGGCAAAATAAATGGAAAAGAAGATAATTTAAGCCTTGGCATGGATGGAGCTTCATCTCAGAACTTTAGTACCTGATGCTTATTAATCAGTTGTGGCCTGAATGTTGGCAGAATCAAAAAATATTCTGCCAGGATTCTAACCAGAGATAAGCAGCTACAGGATCTATAGAATAAACTCTGATTCACTGCATAAAATTCAGGTTATGCAAAAACCTCTTGTGATGTGCAGCAGGACAACCCTTCCAGTGTTGGGGCAGGACTGAAAGCCCTGCCATGCAGGGAAAACAAATGCCTGCCCTGTCACAGGCCTGGTGCACATAGCACCCATTTGCTGATGAGCTGCATTGATTCTGTGAAGTGTCCCATGAAATAGGCCTTCAAAGCAGTAAAGAAAAAACCCACCCCGAAAGAGGACAACCACTGTGAGAGCTACAGAACCTTCTTTGTGTCCCTGCTTCTCCCGCGGGCCCTTCGCCGTGAGCGCACACAGCGGGACCGAGGGAAGCCACGGCTGCTCCCCGGCTCCTGTGGGCACTTCCCTCTTCACCTGGCTCTGGATCTGTGTTCTGACATTTCAGAGCACTCCTTTAAATCACTTGGCAACTTTAGACAGGTTATTATGGCAGCAAGGTGCTGGATCAGCACAGCTACGGGTGGCCAATACAGATCTCCATCACAGGAGTGAGAGGAGCAGGCTTGGCTGAAAGTTTCCAGATAAAATAAGAAGCTGAATAATTAATCAAAAATAATTGAGTTTTATCTGCACTTCCCCTTCCTTGCCTTTTTCACATTTTTTCTGGATTATCTAAGGACAGGTAGGGAAGGGGAGAAAATTCCACAATAGGACAAAAAAGCCAAATAATACCACCTCTAAGGGATGTTAAAAAACAGAAAGCAGCCCATGCATGGGCAGCTAAAAAATCCAATCTATCTGTCTCTGCTTGCTCATTCACACTTCTGCCTTCTGTGCAATTTTCCCCACACACTTCAAGTACACGACTTCACTTTCCCCTCACCCCATGGAAAATTGGATTTTTAATTAGAGGGAAATGTCTATTTTCCTTGAACACAGTAATTACATTTTTTTCCCCCAAGTCACAAAGCTCATTTGGGAAAGTTTCACCTGAATGTTTTTGTTTGCCCGAACTGAGAGGGAGGTTGGTGGTGGAAATAAGTGAGGGCAAGGGGGAAGTTTTTTCTGCACTTTTATTTTGGAATAAAAGGCTGGATTTCCTGAAAATGTTGAGATACGGAGTGTGGAAAAGTCTGCAAATTACACTGAAAAATAATTCAAATTACACATGTATGTTAATACTCGGTGAACACTTCCCTCCCCAAGGAAGGGGTCGGTCCATGGGATAAGCCAGCTCATTCTTCTCCTCCCTGAGCTCGGCTGTAACCCTCCAGCTGACTCAAACAAGAGCACTTGTATGCTGAATTGCTGCATGGTCGCTAATGCAGACCTTCACTGATTTCACTTTTATCCCTGTGACCCTTCCTGAAAGCAGCCCAAGGCACAAGCTGAGCCCCTGCTCTAAAATCAGAATCACCACGAGTTTTTAACCCAGGAGAACTCGGTGACAGCCACCCCTGTCCCTCCAGTGCTGGATAAGGCTGTATAGATGACAAAGAGGGGAGAAAAGGTTCAGTCCAGACCACAGAACCCACTTTTCCTTCAGGCTGAAGTACCAGGGGTACAACAAGTGCAAAAGGGGCTCACTTCTGAAAATAAAGTTACTTACAAGGTGGATTTGCTCCACAGTAATAACCAGGGCCACTGCAGGTTTTCAAAAGACAATTTTCACCTGCTAGTTTATATTGCCAGTGGCAACTATCTGATGATACCAGGCATCAGTCTGGTGTTCAGAACTTTACCCTGTTCACAGAATAATTGAATGTACGTTTAAGAGACAATCCCATTTTAGGGAGTTTATTACTGCTTTTCTTACATGACTCCTGGAACTTATTGTATTTGGTCAACCATAAGTAATGAATATGTTTTGGGAAGGAGATACTGCAGAAATGGTCAGGATATAATGATCCATAGAATATGGGTAGATAGGAGAATGGAAAAGGGGGAAATCAAATTCAAAATGTGAGCCAAAGACTTGCTGAATCCAGCAGGCTTTGGATAAAATTTATTTTAAGATATCTTGCAAACACTACAAATAAAAGGGCAGAGCTGATCCACTGAGGGAGCAGAGATGGAAGAGCCTTTGAAAGTTATTTGAAGGGTGGAGCTGTGATAGGAATAAAAATGGCATGGTCATGGAAGAAGGTAAAGGAATAATGCAGGAATTGCTCAGCAATGAGGATTTAGCAAACAGGGATACCAGAGGGGAAGGGAGATACATCCTTTGGTAGCTGAGCCTGCTGCTGGAGCCACCTCTACCAACTTTGATGGAGTTGCCCTCACTGACACCCCTATTTAATTTTAACAATGAAAAAAAGAGGTTTGTGGAAACTTTTCAATAAACTGCTCTTGTTTGAAAGGAAGAAAATGGCCCTAGACTATATTATGAGGGAAAATGTCCTCCCTATCAAAAAGAATGCTTAGTTCAGGCATAAAAAGTCCTCAGAAATTGAGTTGCATCTGCCCTGCCCCTCCATGCCTGCTGCTAAATCTCACCCATTCCATTTCCACCTGCACCTCAACTCAGCTTCCTCTTCCCCACTGACCCTCTGATGTGGAAATAATAAAGGAGAAATAAGACACTGCTCTTGTTCTCTGAACCGTACCAGCTTCTTCCAAATTTATTGTCGAGATCTATTTTCTGGCAGGAATAACAAGAAAGGTGGAACTGGAACCCAGCTGCAGGTGTGCAGCTACAGCCCGTGCTGCTTCTTTGTGTGGGGATGAAGGGAAACATAGGAGGGTTTGAACTGTGCCTGCCAGACCAGAGGCTCTTTTATCTCTCCTAGAGGGATGCTGGAGGGAAGCAGCTCTGCTGCTGCTCCAGCAGAGACAATTTTCCTGCTGATTTCTGGGCTGGGTAGTTTTGTATTACAGCTGTTCCATACACCTGGCTTTTTCTCCTTTGGCTTTCTTTGCATTTGGTATTGGAAAAGCCAACAAGAACAAACTAATCTGAAATCCAAAAGAAAACCAAATCAGTGCCAGAAAGAGGCTAGAACAAGGGTTTGATACTTTCACTAGTACAGGAAAATAGAGAAGCTGTTTATGCTCAGCAACAAAACAGGACAACTATTGTGAAGGATGAAGAAATACTGACACTTTCACTAAAGAAAAGGCATTGATACACCACTTACACTTTGTAGATACCTCACTTTAGGCCTTACAGATCCCATTTGGAGGTGGAGCAGAACTCTCCATAAGCATTTGGGAAATTTGTTATTTGGGAGAGGCCAAATCTAAAGCTCAGCAAGAAAAGAGGACACAACTCTGCCCACATTTCTGGAGGGACAGCAGAGATCCCACAAAACCTGGTTCCATTTGATTCAATTTGTGACTACAAAATTATATATTTCCTTTCCACTGCTGCCTCTCAATGTCACCACTGCACAAAGGTACCTGAAACAATTTTGCTCCAAACAGTTCCCACTTAGACACCAAAAAAGTGCCAGCACTAAAAGAATTAAGTTTTGGGAGGGGAGAGAAAACCTCCCTCAAGCTCTCCCAGACAGGAAGCAAACTTCTCCTGCTGTGTTTTTGGACTGGTGAATAGAACTGAACACTTCAGGAAATGCAAGCCACTTTCTTTCTTTTTTTGCTTCAACAGGAACACAAGTCAGAAAATTCAGCTTTGTGTCTGCCCCAAAAGCCTGACAATCAGACTGAAAGTACTAAGGGCACATCTATACTGGTGGTGCACACATCCTGCAGTGGGATCTGCCAGCCAGGAGCATACCCTGGGGAGGAGATCCAAGTCTCTCTGTACCCATCAGCAGGCTCCAGCTCCAGAAAATCCTGGCTTCAAGTAAAAATTACATTCCAAGCAGGTGTACCTCAAGTTTCTTGCTAGAAAAGACAACTTGAAAGCATAAGTAGGCCAGCTCTGCCCTAACCAATTGGCCAGTGACTTCAACACAGCTACAGGCAGCATTATCCAGAATACAAACTAAATATATGAGCAAACTGGACTGTCATACTGTGCCTTCACTACAAGTCCTACCAAACTATCATTTTTGCAAGTATTAGAAATATGCTTTCAACTCCTTCTAGTTCCAGTACTCATTGCTATGGTCTAAGAATAAATGCTGTCTCTTAGTTATTTAAATAATCCTTGTTCTCAAAGCATTCATGTCCTCAGAAGCTACCACACCTTTTCTTGGCTGGGGAACCAAGGCCCAGACTTGTGATTTGCCCAAGGCCATATAAAAAAGTTATTAATAGAGGGAATTTATGTCATGGCCAACATCTGGTGTAGATTATTTACAAATAAGTTGGTTCTCTAAAAAAAATAAAATAATAGTTTTTAAGTTTGTTTACAAAGTTGCTGCATGTCGTTTCCACTATTTTATTAAGAGCACATGGACCCATGCTTCCAAACAGCAGCATTAAAAATAGACTAGGATTCACGGTGGATGAAATTCAAGCTTTGGTTTTGATAAGCATCCAGAAGTCAGGATTAGCCAAACTCCTTTGGTCAGCCAAGAATTTATAGCAAGACATTTATTATGGAAAGTTAGGGTAGGAGAAACCTAAACAGCAGCAAACCAGAGTCTTCCAGACAAACCCATCTGCCATGTAAAGGTATGGCACTGATAATCTTGCCACCAAAAGGCAGCAAGGAGAATGAAAAATGTCTAAGCAGTTTGATCTGAAGTATTCAAAGAAGGTCAAATGTACTTTATTACTCAGAGTAACAAAGTACAACAGATTTTCAGATGAGGATGTTGGAGAAGGATTTGCCTTTCACATCAACACTAAATTTTCCCTGTGGAATAGCCTAGTTTGTCAGGAGAAGCTTGAAACTTCTAAATCTAACAAGGAGTGATCTCTGAGGTGTCCAGCTCTCTTCCACTTCCATTCACTGCACAGGTAACCCCCCCAAACATCCAGCTGAGAATGCTCACTGCTTACACTGGATTGAGATACTTTGTTATCTGAAGGTTGACGGGGTTACAGAAGGAGTAAAGGAAGACTATCCAATATTTAGGAATTCATTAAAAAATGCAGATTAAAAGAATGAGAGCACATGGAAAAACAGTAGAGCTCTGAGCACACAAAATCTGCCAAACCCAGGATTCTGCAGGAAGGAGATCATAACTGGAGAGCTCTCCTGAGCATGAGTGGGTGACCTTCACATAATAGCATCAACTGGATGCCTGCATTTGGATTTTCTATTTGATTTCCAAACAGACTGCAAAGGTGAAATGCTCAAATATTAACTTAAAAGGTTGGTAAAACATGGCTTAACTCAAACCTCGCTGTGTGCAATTTCTGGAGATTTTAACTACCTGTCTGCACATCTGTGAGAAATGTGTGAGTTTACCTTGGAACCACAACCCTCTGCTCATAAACCTGGAACTAAGATGTACTGAAACAGCTTGCTGTCTTTTTGGACTCTAACATTTAATCCCATCAGACTTCTGCAGACCTGGAAATGGTTGGACCTGTTCCTGTCGCAGCCAGGAAGGATTATTGCATTCTTTCTTCAGAATTATTTTTACAGAAACTTCAGCTCACCCAAACTAGAGTTGAGGACTTTCCTATGTGCTGAGTATCTGGTACTTTAAAGAATAAGGCAGATTTACCCATGGCAAAACCAGAATACTGACACAGACTGCAGCCAGATGCTGTTCAGAAATATTTAATGAACAGGGTAAGGATCTCTCATAATCACTTTCCCTTGTTACTCTGTACCTTCAGATGGATTTAGGACTGAGTTTTTCTTTACCTGGCACAGCTGCTTGTGGACTTTTCTCCACTCCATATCCATTTCTCTTCCATCATCACCATCCACATCACAGCAGATCTTACTGCTTCCAGGGTTCTTATTTGCTGCAGATCCTGTTTTATCTGACTGGGATCAAATCCACTCCAGCTTGTGCATTATGTGATCAAACTGGTGCAAACCAGCAATGCTCAGAGGACAATTCACCAATTGAAGTTGAGGCTGTTTGTTGGCAAAACAAGGCCAGCCTTTGAGTTCCTTACTTTAGAAACTGTTAACTTTTCAAAGCTGAGTGTAACTTAATTCCCCTCTCAGATGATCTGTGGTCTGTTCAATACAGTGAAAATAAAGACAAATGATTTTTCCTTCACCTGCTCTCTTTTCTCACCACAAAGGTACAGGTGTCCCTGTCATTCTCAAAGCCTGGGGGACAAAGTTAAAGAAGAGGGGAACGTAAAGCTGCGTTTATGAGGAGTTTAAATTAGTTTTAAAAGTTGGTTCTCTCCACCTGGCATCATTTAAGCAAACAGGTGAATATCACTTGTTGAAAAATAACGTGCTTGATTCTCCACTCAGCTCTAATGGATTTGCACTGTTATAACTCTGAACAGACCCATGGGATGTTTATGCCCTACAAATAAACAGAAGTAGCTTTTCTTTCAGCAAATACAATCTGTTTCACCCTAATGATTGATGTTTCCACTACTGAAAGAAAGCCTAGTCCTACTTGGCTAACCCTAGTATTAGTCAATAATGACTTTTAGAGTATTCAGCCAACCTTCTGGGAAAAACAATATTATATATGTGTTTTGTCAAGGCAGAAATCATAAGCAAAAATATTGGACCAGCTGACATAAATTAGCACAGCTCTATTGACAGAGGTTGCACAAACTAGAAGCTCTGCAGGAGAAAAGAAATAATAAGCAAACTTCCCTAGTTATAGGAGACAAAATTGATGTTTCAATTACCATATTATCCTAAATCATCGGTAACAATAGTTGGGATGATTTCTATATTTTTCTTTTAAGAACACAAATTCCTACAGCTAATTTGAAAAATAACTCCACATAATACGCACACGAGAAAAAAAATAAATCTGCTTTTAAGGTAAACAGGCTCCAATTCAGGTTTTTGTTATCAGAATGGGACTCTGAGATGCTGTAAAATACATAAAATTCAGCTTTTGATATGATACTAAAGGCTAAAATAGATGATTTTGGAGAAGACCTGGCCAAATCTTTACTCAGTTGCTGCAAATGTCTCTTCCCAAGTGCCCAATTTTGCATGAAAGAAAGGACTGCTTTGTCCAGATGTGTCCAAAAGGTGTCCATGAACAAGACCTTTGTCTGCAGTCATTCCAAACAAGTTTTAATGAATTCGCACCACACAAGTGGAGGAGTGAAAAAACCAAAGACAAAAGCACTTAGCTTCTGTATATCAATTAAAATAGAAATTATCATTTTCAAAATGATCTCCAATTTCAGAAAAGAAAAAAAAAAATTTTTCAAAACACAGCCTGCACAAAAGCAGCAATCATTGCTTATTTCTAACAAAGAGCTTGTGGTTCAAAGTGGCCACCCTTTAAAAATCTCTCTGTTACAGAAACATTTATTTGGGTTGATTGTAGGACCAACAAGTTACCCGAAGAAGTTCAGATCAAATTTGTGTGCTGACAGTGGCAGCTAGAAGGGTAAAGTGTCGGGGGGTGAATCCCCACTGGCACAAAGGGATTTCTGTGCTCTGCTGGGCTTTGCTGATCTCCAGCAGCCGATGGGCCGGCCCTTGGAGGCTCCCCCATGGTTCCAAGTCAGCCCCGTGGGTTCGTGACCCTCCTTGCTCTGACACCCCATAAACTTGAGCATTTCAAAGCAGCAATGACCCTACCAGCTTGTCTACTGTCTCTGATTATCCCAGGCCAACCCACAGCTGTTCCTCATATAAAAACGAAAGGAATAAACCCTCCTAATAGCAACCCGAAAATCTGACAGGCATTTTTCCACTCTGCTTTGCATATTTGAGTGCTGATTTGCTTATCTCCCAGCCAGTGCTAATCATAAGGTTATTAACCTCTCTGTGAACTTCATTCACATCATCACCTGGTTCCTTTCCCTGCTGATATGCAATGGCATGAGGAGTACTCAATTTAAGAGGTGGAATATTCATCATAGGAAATGCTATTACTGGGATACCTTGTCCAAAACCACTATCCACAATTTCTGTACAGCTGAAAAATCCTATTGAAGTCAAAGACTTGCTGGTTTGTGGTCTATTGAAACAGTTCTAAAAGTACATTTATTTACAACCCTGCTTATCCTGCTCACAGTCACAAGATGAAATAAGTAATGTTACTCTGTTGATAGAAAAACTTGCACACCAGTAATTTTATCTCTTTAAAACCATATAAAATAGGGTCAACTTGTGATCCTCTTCTGACCTGTGACAGGGGAAGTCCTACTTTCTATACACACAAATATGTCAAAAAGCAAACACTGCAGGTACATCAAATTTGGCAGAACCACCTTTCAGCTGGCAAGTGGATCAGCCAGCAGAGAATGTGTGCCTCCAGGAGAAGATTCAGGTGTCCAGGAGAGCTATCACTGCTGCCTGCAACAGCCACCTGTTTCATTTTTGGGAGACAAGGAAAACAAGAGTCTTTCTGAAGAACAAGTCTGACATGAATTTCACTGAAGTTCACAGAAATGCTTCCTATTACTTCTTGTGAGCTTTGGATCAATCCCTGTATTTGGCAACTGAAGGGATGCTTGTGCACTGGAGATTGGAGTAGCTAAAAATAAATCCAACAACAGAACTGAAGTTCTCTGCTTGTGTGGAGGCTCCTGGCAGAATTGGTGCTGACATAGAATATGTTCAAAAAGAAACATAAAACGTGGGTTTGCATTATTTCTTCTTAGTAACAGCAATATTTTTCATTATGTGCTCTTGAGTATACCTTTAAATTTAGAACTATTTTTAAGGTTTGCTCACCTAAAACTACAGGTAAAGAGCCACACAGACAAATCCAAGCAACCAAACTATTAACTAGTGCAAGTTCCTGTGGTACCTGAGGCAAAATGTTACTGCAGAAGTTTGATTTAGTACCAGGATAAGGCTCAGAAGGTCCAAAGATCACAAGCAATGAGCTGCAGGGTTCTACCTCCCTATTCCAAGCCTCCAACACACACAAGGACAAAATTGTACCAGCCAGAGACAACACAAAGCTCCAGCTGAGTTTTGCCCATGATGAGGAAATAAGTTGGCATCAGACACCACAAAGCACCCCAAGGCTTTGCCAGAGCTACTGACTTGCTTGCAAAGCAGTCAAAGGCTGCTCTGACATGTAGCAAATAAAGCTGAAAAAATGACATCTCTGCTTGTAAAATTCAGCCACATGGATTAACGCAGATATAGTTAAATATGGCAGGATAACCTTTCATCTAAGTTCAGCTTTATTTCAGATGGTACCTCAAACTCCTGGATCTCTTACTGCATTTCGCCAAAGATTCAAGCAGAGCATAACTCACAACAGAGGTGGGAAACAAGTGAGAGAAAGCCCTGCTTTATTTGCACAGTCACAGACCCTTCTTTTTAGTGTCTTTCAGTAAACGGGGGAGAAAAATCCAAACTCAGCAGCCAAGAGTTCCTGAGCATGCTGTGATTAAGGACAGCTAGGGCTGGGGAGAGAGGTGAAGCAGACAGAGAGTAGCAAACACTCTTCCTACTGGAGCACACAAAGGATACACAATCTGCACCTCCTCCCTTCCAGGCCTCCTCTGAAAAACCCCCACACGCCACTCAAGTCCCAAGGACAGTCCACAGAGCATTGGGATGAATTCCCACCTGGATGTGAAGCCAAGATTCAAATCCAGAGATATTGTTCCAGCAAAATGTGGCTAAAATAAACATGGCAATGCCCTCAGTCGTATAAACAACCCAAGCTGTTTATATGTCAAGTTCAGACATTCATGTCAGCTGGTCAAGGGCTGCGTGCACTGATTTTGCTCTGCGGTGAAATCACAGGAATGTAATAAAGATGTGTAATGGGGGCTTGCTGGGTACAACTGAAATGCAAAATTTCCTTCTAATTTCTGTTCATTCATTTTGTAAATGAATGAACAGAAACAGCTTCAGTAGCAAGCCTGACATGGCCTGAACTTCTGCTAGCCTTTGAAGAGAATATTGACAATTAGTATTTCAAGTTTTGAGGGGAGGGAGGAGAAAAGGGGAAAAGTTACTGATTTCTCCAAATCTTTAGCAAAATGGTTTCTTTGTGGTGGTTTTTTTGGGTGGGCTTTAATTTTTTAAAATTTTTAATTACAATTTTTTTTCCTTTCAATCCTCCTCTTACACTAAAGGGCCATTCCAAAACTTGTATTTATTTCTTTTTTAACATGATTCATCAAGAGCTGCTGATCTGCTGAGCCATGTAGAGTAGTAAGGAAATTCAATAGTGAATTCTGATATTTGTCCTGTGTGAGAGCATATTTATGCATGTAAACTCTCATATATAGGTTTATTAATTTACCATTTTTTTAATGACTTGCATGTATAACTTTTAAAGTGCCAATCTTAACCTGATGATGCAACTCCAGTTCTTATAAAAGACTACAAGGCATGCACAGAAGGAGCTGAAATCAGAAGTCCTATTAACTCCCACCAAGTTATAAATCTAAAATCCTGTGCTGTCACTATGGAGACTCTGATCTGGGAGACCCTGTAGGAAACAGGGCATGTTGTCCAGGATATCTCATTCCTCAATGACAGACTACAGAATGCAACATTTCTTCCACAGCAGTTGTAACTCGGGCTGTGAAGAAAGAGTGACTTCTTCCATTGGGTAAAAAGAAGCCAGTTTGGATGTGTCAAATGCAAACTTTGGGGTATACAGATAAAGTAAAAAAAAGAAGAAAAAAGTCATTTTTCATCAGCCTTAAGTGTTGGATTCCAAATAATCTCTGCTTTAAACCAGAAATCTTAAATTTTACATTTGGTAAAACTGTTTTTCAGATGAATTCATCTGTGCTTACATTTCTCTTCACATGTTCAAAATGCTTTGTACAAATTAAAAAGCCAGAAGTTTTAAGCTGGTAAAGCCTATGTTAGACACTTCAGATTTCCAAAAATATATTGATAAAGTACTAAAAAAGCTTCAAGGTTGCTTCAATCTTCCCAGTACTTTTAGCCAAGATTATTTCCCACTTTGTCCCAACCTTACAGAGAGTTCATGAATTCCAGCAAATCTGTGATTCATTGCAGTAACTCAGTTTTGTTCATGAGTCTGCTTCAGCTGCAGACTCAAAAACATGCTAAGGCTTGAACTCAGAATGGAAAAGCTGTATTTTGTTTTTCTAAAAGTAGAAATGGAATTCTATAAAGAGGAATAGTGCTGCTTGCCAATGAAACATGGTGTTTTATGCAGATACAGTCAGGTAGAACACTGCCCTGGACTGAAAGACCAGGCTGTTATCACAGCAGCAGGAGGGTGGAAGGAAAAGACCGGTGCTGCATTTGCAAATTTGAGCTGAATTTAAACCCTTGGTCAACAACATTATTCACCTGTCTGTGCTGATCCCAAGCACTGTACTGGGAGAACAGTGGGTTTCTTCATTTGACTGGTTTTTGCAAGAGTCTTACCCAGCCGGGAGTGGGGGAGACCAGTCCTAGAGGATCAGGAGGCAGCGCTGGCAGCACACCCCAACCTTCTGCAGCAACTGGTTAAAGTGTTCCTGCCCTACTGGAGCAAAGCTGCTGTGAAGACAGGATGTTAAACCCACAGCTCTCTGGCAGGAAAGGTTTGGAAGTGGTGCATTTTGGAGTCAGGTTTGGGCTGGGCAAGCAAAGATAGAGAAATTTGGAATACCATGAGAGAGTCAGGCAGCAGTGGCAGCGCTGTGAGCACAGCTCAGCTTGGGGTTTGTTTTAACTATGACTTGGAATTTGGCACTACAGACAGAAACTGCTGCTCTACAGTGGGGAAGTGACAAGTAGGATACTAGAATAGAATGCTGGGATGGTTTGGCTTGGAAGGGACCTTGATCCAAACCCCCTGCCATGGGCAGGGACACCATCCACCAGACCACACTGCACAGAACCCCATCCAGCCTGGCCTCGAACACTTGCAGGGATGGGGCAACCTGTTCCTGTGTCACCACCCTCAGAGTAAAGAATTTCCTCTTCATATCCAATCTAAGCCTTCTCTCTTTCAGTTTGAATCTACTCTCCCTTTCCCTGTCATTCCAGGTTCTTGGAAAATGTCCCCTCCCACCTTTCTTGTAGGCTCCATTTAGGTACTGGAAGGCTGCAATCAGGTCACCCCTGAGCTGACTTTTCCAGGCTGAGCAAACCCAATTCCCTCAGTCTTTCTTTATAGGAGAGGTGCTCCATCCCTCTAATCTTGAGAGGTTAAATATCTTTTTTTTAAACAGGCACATTTCATTTTGCTAGAGGCAAGTTTCACATACAAAGTCACACTAAATGCATTCCTCAACCCAAATAGAGACATCTACAAGCCATTTACCTCAATGTTCCCATAAGTACAGCAGAGAACAATAACTTCTAACTCACCTTTTCCCTTCAAGACAGAGAATTAAAACAAGCCACATGTGTTGAAGTATTGCCTATAACTCCTATTGATGATAAAGGGGGCCCAGGGGACTGGATCAGCGGTGGGAATACTGGAGGTGAGTGGAATTCAGTGACACCAGAAAGTCAGCACTGCTCTCACATGCACCAAGTCAGAGTTTGCACAGCTCAAGCACCAGTTTTCTCCTCCTCCACAAAAAAAGACAGGATGATTTAATGTCTTTCGAGGTGCACTGAGCAGTCCCCCTTCAGACTGCTCCACACACAGCTCCTCAGCACATCACTAAGGCAGCTCCATGGCTCAGACATGATCTCCTTGACCCAGGATCTGGGTGAGGATTTGGCCATCAAAGCAGTAATGTGCCAACAGCAAAGGAAGTTTAAAATGCCATTGGACATAGAACAGATTTAGTTTTGCCCACTTAGCTGTAAATACCAAAGCAGGGTGTGCAATTCAAACAGCGCCTTCTCATTCTTAAAGGGTTTAAGCTGGGAATTTGCTGTGTCCATGGAAACACCAGGAAAAAAGATTTCAAGTGAGATTTCCACTTTCTACCACTTGCTTTATTGAGTCTTTTCACAATGCAAGAGTTGCTGTTGGGTTTGCTTGCAAACAAGGACCTGGGCTTAATCCCACCTGTCAGGCAAGCACAGCAGACAGCTTCTCTTCATTATCCAGCTCCAACCCCACTCTGGAGTCTCACATGGAGGCAATAAATATTCCTGGATTAACATCCAAGATACAGGTGGGTAGAATAGAAGCATGCACACCTTACCCTGAGAATGGGCTGACATAGTCCATGCTTGGGATGGCTTTGTTAAAGCAGTCAGCAGGGTAGTTGGAAGATGAATAATTGAAGAAACAGCTTCTTTAATATGAACCATGGGCAGCATGTGGCACAACTTTCCCTCTGTTTCCCCCTCCCCAACAAGAATTCTTCATATCAAGCTGGTTTGGTGCTAAGTGCACATATCTAGGAGGCATTTCTCTCCAAAATTTGGATCCAAACACACATCAAAAATAACAGTTCATCCGTCACGGTTGGGAAGCATGTATGACAAGAAAATATTTGCTTTGCTCTGGTTTTGTGTTTGGTTTGCTGACCGCTTATATCAAAAAGCTAGAACAGCTTTTTCATCTTGCCGTAGTTTAGAAACATTTATAGGACAGATGGTCTAAATTTGTGGGTTTTATAAACTTAATGAGAATGTAAAAAAAAAAAAAGGCGCATATGGGTGCAATATTTTCTGGGGCTTCTTTGAGCTGGCCAAGAAGTAGCCCACTGCAGAGGGGAGTAACAATTTCATTGGGAACTCATTCCAAGGTTTACAAACGACTGAGAAAAGGGACTGCCACAGGCTTTCTTCACCTCAGTGGCACTGTGTGCTATAGGGAAAACATACACTTATTTATTCCTCCCAGCAAGCAATGTTTCTTAAACGGTGCCTTCACATAACTGCTAAATGGGCTGGCTGTGGTGGCCCAATGGAAGGCACAGGTGGTGCTCCGTCCTCTGTCCTGAACACTTGCTCATGGAGCTCCCTGCTGGGCCAAACAAAGAGTTCAGCTCTCAGTTCCTCCAGGATGACTGTGTTATTTCAGTCCTACATGCAGCTCTCTCTTTCTCCAGGCATCACCATTTCAGAAGGACACTGGCAATGCAATCTGTTCTTCCGGTCAGACCACGGCATGGGGAGTTGGGGTGTCCATCTGGAAGCCCTGGTCCCAGTCTCTGACGCAAGCTTTGGGAAGTTCAGCTGACTTTTGTCCTCAGGTGAGCTCCAAAGGGAGCCACCATGAGCACACAATGAGGGAGGAGAGTCCTCTCTTCAGGGAAGAACCAAGTATCCCACCTCTTTCTCCATTTACTCCAAGAGCTGGTGTGTAAGTGTCCCTCAAGGTGAATAGATCAGTGAACAGAGTAAAATCACCTTGTCAGGTCAGTGAGAGCCCTATTTCCTCACTACAAAACAATTAGTACCAAGCGCCATCTTTTCAGGCTCTTAGTACCAGTCAGGCTCTCCATCTAAAAATTTCATCTCACCTGCAACACTTCAGGTTGAAATCAAGTAGGTTGAAAATGTTTTTATTAAACAACATCCTTGGTATAAGACTGAGAGTAAGAATCTCCTGTTAGGGAAAAATCCTCCTTCATCCAGCTCCCCAGGCTGAAAAGGCGAATTTAAAAGATCAGCTTCTAGTTCTCCCTTATGTGACCGATTAAAATATTCATGAACAAAATATAATTCATCAAAACACGCTCCACTAATTTAAGACCTCCATTTTCACCTTTGACAGTCCTCTTCCAATGAAACACACTAGGAGATATGAATCTCAAATTATTTTCAGTGAAATATTTCAGAGTGCTGGCACATAAGCTGTCACTTTTAGTTTGTGTATATACACAGCATTAAGAAAAAACAGGCAGCAATTCTCTCAAAATCATTGTCCAAGCCCCTTTGTAATCTTAGGCATGCACTGTTTCATTTTACACCCAGCTGCAGCTTCCAAAATCTTCTTCAGGATTCTGATTTTTCATATTATTTTCTTTAAATGTGACAGCTCAGACTATGGTCAGGTGTGAAGGAACTGTGCAATACTTTGAGGAAATCTTGAACAAATCCTTTATCCCATGAATTTCAGGGGAAATTCAAATGAGCAAGGCTTGCAGACTATGCAAGTTTTAGCCTAGATTTCAGGCTCTTTTACCAACCAGCTGAATGGAAATCTCACTTATTAAGCAGCAGAGCAAAAGCAGCACAGGGCAGTGCTGTGCCCTGGTCTGACCCCCAGGATTCCTCTGCACATTATCAGTTTGAGACAGGACTGCTGTGTGTACAAAGGGCCTATTCCCAATGATAAGTCATCTCTAGACAGGATCCAACAAAATCCAGCTATGCTGGGAGCAGAAGGAAGCTGTGATTACACAAAAATCACCTTTTCATGCAAGGCAGAAGCATGCCTGCCCCCCCCCACCAGCTCCCTACCCACCCCCACCTCCCAATAACTAAAGTTCTCCACAAAGGTTCAGCAAATATTTGGACAAACAGCCAAGGACTTCTCAGAATATCAAATTATTATTAAATCTTAAACTGTACTTTCCAAAAATAATTTTCTGATGCTGTTGTTTGTTTGTTTGAAAGGAAGGGTAGTAAAATCCACAGATGTGTACAGCCATAAACCTTTAGATGAGACTCAATTTCCTTGATGTCCAACGATAAAATCCACTAATAAATGTGTACAGATGCAAAGGCCTATTTGTTGTCCTGTCAAGTCAGGCCATGTGGAACAAAAAACCTAAAAGCAACCAGGAGAGGAACTAATGATGTAGGCTCGCCTCTGCCAAGATGCACTTACTGCAGTTCCTGTGACATTTAAGGAACATAATGATGGGACATTCCTTTTTAACTTTATTGTTTTGTCAAAAGCGGAGTTTTACAGCTGAAGATCACGTTCCCAAGATAGTCAATTAGCTAATGCAGATTTACACACACACTGTGATCTCCTTTGTGCAGCAAGACCAGCTTCTTTGCTAACAATCACTCACATTCGATGACAAAGATGGGGCTGGTGTCAATATCTCCCATATAGAGCCGGATTATTTTTTATTTTTTTTATTTTAAATGCTTTCCATGAAAAGCTCTTTAGATCTCCTGGTGCATCAAGACAGCTTTTCTTTTTTTAATCTCCAGATAATTATTTCTGAATGTGCAAATATAGTTTTCAAGGGGAAAAAAACCCACTCTCTGGAGTAACCAAACACCAGATTTCCGCAGTATGAAAGCCATTTTAAGGCACTGTGGTGTGCTTCGTGGTTAGCCCTGCTTCTACTTAATTAGGGACCTAAGTTATAAGTCCACAGCTGCAGGAGAGCAGTAAATAGCTATTGCTGACTTCCTTATTGCCAATATGTACATCATGATTGTAGGGTGAAGAGCAGGGAGCTTTTCGTAAACACTGCCTTGTGCAGCAGCAGTACTTTGATGTCATAAAAACGCTGTTACATATTTTAAAGTCTTAATTGTGGTCCACTGCGGTGCTGTCAGCTTCCTGGTGGAGCACTAACCCTTTCCGTGATCTCTGGGGGATGCAGAACGCTTCTGTGCAGGTTTCCTCATTAATGCAA
The DNA here is from genome assembly GCA_013397245.1 of Thryothorus ludovicianus. Taxonomy (NCBI): domain Eukaryota; kingdom Metazoa; phylum Chordata; class Aves; order Passeriformes; family Certhiidae; genus Thryothorus; species Thryothorus ludovicianus. The sequence continues at coordinate 792,693 of VZTB01015198.1, read as the reverse complement.
TCTCTCCTCACTGATTGCAAAGCACCAATGCCCCCACAGCCCACGATAGCCATGCTGGGGAGGGATAGGAGAGGGGAGAAGGGAAGGAAAAATGCTAAAATGCTCCCCCCTCCAACCCCCCAGTTTGAAGGGAACTTGCCTGCTCCATATTGTTCTGATTAACAGCATCCGTTTGCTCACTGTTAGGAATACTCCCCCACTAAACACCCTGGCCAGAAACCCCTTAATTCAGTGTCCCCACAAGAGTCCCCACAGCAGCAGTCCCAAACAGCCCTCCATCTTTCACCAACCCTTGTTACAATAGCCAGACAAACTCTCCTACCCCAGCACATTCTGGCTTTGGGTGTGGACTCCCCAACCTCTCTCTTCTACCTGCATTCTTCAGGTCACCCAAAATTGAAAGCCTTCTAATTTCTCACCCATTTATTTAATGCCCTATCTCACTTCTATGCCCACTGTTTCTGCCTTAGTAAAATTCTTTTTCAACCAGTTCTCAGCCTTGAGCCCCTCCATAATGAGCAGCTTTTGATTGCTACCCCAGAGATGGTGGAAAGTCATATGAAAAAGCTTGAAATCAAAACAAGAAAAGCTTACAAGAGCAAAAACTCACCTGGTGTCACCAAAATCACTTCTACTCCCAGCGGTGCCAAGCCCTGCCCCTGGCTGCAGGGCCAGCTCCTCAGGGTGATGGGACAGACCCTGCAGTACCCACCAGCCCTCCTGAGATCACACTTGGCATTCATCACTGGGTCTCCACACAGCCACCTGATCCCAAGGGCTCTCTCCTTGTCCCCAGCATGCCTTGACTCCTTTGCTCTGGGCTTTGCAGATGGTCTGCATGACCACAGAAGTTCCTCCTGGCCTCAGAGCATGCATTCATCTGGAGATATCAGGCCACTGGCAAGTAAGAACTCAGACTCAGAAGAAAACTTTAAGGAGTGGACAGGACACTGAAGAGAAGGACTTAGGTCCAGTTCCAGCTCTGCTCTCACCCTGATAAGCACAAAAACATCTTTTCCTGTTTTCACACTTTTCTCCACATGTTTCCACTGAGGTTACAGGAGCCATGGAGATCAGCTCCTCTCAGCATAAGGTATTTGCCAGGTGTGGTAGGCAACACATAGAGGATGGCACTTGCAAGCTCACATTCTGTTTCATGTCAGTAAATAAAAGCAACCTATTCCCACTTAGGCTGAGCAGGCTGTCAGGGAAAGGTCCCAGGTTCTTCCCCTGGTGCCAGCAATGCATTCAGGGATCAAACATCACCTGCAAACAGGCTGCTGACCTCAAGTAGTCTTTCTAGACAGCCTTGTAAACAAAGAACAATGCTAGAAACCACAGAGGGAGAACTTGCATCTACAGAGATGGGATTTGTGCAGTGTCCCTGGTAAACACCAGCACTTTGGAACTTGTCTTGATGAATGGGGCTGTCTGATGGCAACACAATGGGGACTGATGATGAAACGGTGACAAATGGGTTTCCTCCCGGCTGGACTCAGCTATTATTTGCCATCTGCACAGTCTGTTTCTTGAAACCATATTTTGCAACATGAACACTGAGCTCTTGTAAAAAAACCCAGAGTCCTGTCTGACAAAGGCAGCTCCCAGAACAAGAAGCGACTGGATTAAAGGCACAGAAGAAGACAACAACTGTCTCCAAGGGAGTTGTAGACCCCAGAGAATGACCCAGTGAAGATGGCTTTAGTTAATACACCTGCATTTACCAAGTCAGCAGAGCAGCTGAGGTCAGCCTCGATAGCTCAGCCTTTAGATTAATGGGGTGGGGATATCACCGATGAAAGGAAATGAAGGGGGAAAAACTGGCCGGGAGGAAGGAGGAGAGTTAAGACAAATTTGACTGACTTCACAGTAGGGAACAACAAAAGCAAAGATATTTGTGAAGCCATTATAAATTGGCAAGGAAAGCAGGGCTAAACAGACAAATCAGTCACACAGGAGAAGAGCTTTGCCAGAACTGAATTGTCAGGCTGTTCCATAGTGACACCCAACCCATTTGGTTATGCTTCAATTCAAGCTGAGTTTGTTGGGTGTCTGGGCCACCAGCTCTTCTGAAATGCTGCAAATGTCACCCCCAGAGCTGCCTCTGGGTGGGAAGCTCACATCTGGGAGTAGCTTAGGATCTCTACAGGAACACAAACACCTCCCAGCCCAACCACAGAGTTTGAATTTCTCTTGAATTCAACTCTTGAAGAGTTTGAATTTCTGTTCTGAAAGGACACACCAAGAATGAGCTAAGGGGAACAGAGCCACCATCCAAACACTTTTTCCTTCACTCTTCGGTGTCCTAAGGGGATTAAATGATATAAGGAATGCAGTGGGATAAATTAGAGTTTAGAGACAAATTTTAAAGTCCTGGTTAGTCACTTGGCACACAGTGGAATCCAAAGCCACACATCATTGCCCTGAAGAGATTGCATAGGATATCACTGATAGCAGAGGAGGCATTCAAATGCTGCACCAGGAAATAGCACAATGCAAGAAACCCCTGAATGAAACCAAGGTCTTAGGATCAGGTATACTGTGGGCTGCTTGGGGATCAAAGAAAATAAATAGGAAACACATGCAAAACCCCCAAGAAACACCACCAAACCAATACATTTAAATAAATAAATAAATAAAAGGTTTCTGCTTCACTGACTGGCTTTATGTTTGCATATCCAGCATCACTGGGTATATTTGCCTCAAGGCTCTTGCTGGTGCTTTATTTCTTGTTGGCCTATTAGAAGTTCAGAGGAATAATGTTTTGTCAATAAGTGCTAAACTACTGACTCACAGCATAAAGTCAGAGGTTTCATGCTTGAAGTAAATGGCTAACTTTTCTTTCATTTTTAAAATCAGATAGCTCCTGCTTCTGCCAGTTTCTCTGTGTCACCTACTGGCCACTTGCTTTGTGTGCTAAGACTTCTGTATATTTATAAATTGAGGCTTTTCAGCAGTCTCTCTTGGCTGCTGTTGGTAAAGCTCTGGACTTCAGGAACCAGTCTCAATTTCAGAAAGGTAGCACCAAGCACGAGAGGCCACCATACTAGCTGGAGTCTACAGCAAAAAATAACCCTTAAAAGCAAATAAATCAAGTCTCTGTATATATTTTTATGCCCATACAACGATAAAACTCATTTAGCAGCCAGGAGAAAGTGGCATATCTTCATTCACAAAGCCTCACTGACAGACATGCCCCTTCCACTTTCATCTTTTTCTGGGGGAAAAAAAATCCTTCCAAAACTCTTTTATGGGAAAGACCAGTGAACAGTCAGAACCAAACCAAGAGATACAAAAGCCAGGAACACCAAATAGAGTTCTACTGCATATTGATTTGATGAATCATGTCAGAGATGGAGCTTGAAATAATTATAAAACCATTACCAGAATCCAGATTAAAAAAGGATAAATTAGGCAAGCTGTCCCCATCCACAGAGTAATTGGGGAGCAGTTTTTAGCTTAACCAAAGGCCCACTGAGGCAACATTAACACTTAAGTGACCCTTAAGCTCCTAAAGGATTACTGCACAGAAGCTCAGGCAGAAGTTCTATTTACACTGGATGTGAGTGGGTACTTATATACCCACCTCCAGGCATAGACTTGTGGATACCCCCAAATTACTGACTGACTCAGGAGGCAACATTTCTGGAAATAATGATTCAGTGCCATGAGGTGGCTGCATGAATCTGTTCCCTCCCATCAAACCCAGCACAGACACCCCATAACCTCAGGTCTGTGGTATTTCTCTCTTTGGAAACATGCAAAAATGTTGGGAGTGTTCAAATATCTTTAAACAGTGTAGAAGATCTTATCTGCTGTGTTGCATGCAGCACCCAATGCTGGCAGGTTACCTGGAAATACCATTCCCTTGGATTTAATTACTACTATCTGTGTTTGCTTCATTTCCCCACCACCCACCAAAAAAATTTTAAAATCAGTAAGATCTATAGACGGCTTCATTACCTTAGCTTAGGTGCCTCTTAAAACAGTCCACGTTAATCTAATTTGTCAATGGACACTGATTTCTAAAACATATTTATGATCCAAATGAATTCCTTCAAGTTCTTCCAATAAGCTTTCTTTCACCTTAGACAGTACAGAAGCATTTCCAGGCTGAAATTTCATTTGTGTCCTAAATTCCTGGTATGTCCACAGCACAATGTCTATTTTTCAAAGAATGTGAAGTTCTGAGAGATGCATGAATAGGAGGCATCAAAAGGATTGGAGGAGGAAAAAAAAAAAGGAAGAAAAAAGCAAAATGCTTAACTCCTTGAAGCAAACACACCTCAAAACCCATTATTTTAGGAAGAACACAGTAACATCTGTCCAGTTCTAATAAATAAGATTTAGGATAAGAATCTAGTTTAGGAACCAAAAAAGAATGGTTGCAGTTACACCTGGGATGAATTTGGTTTAGCAGCCCACTTATCTGTCCATAAAAGTTAAATAAATTCCTCTTAAACAGCAGGTTATCAAGCAGAAATCAGCAACACCTGCTGTATTTGTACAATAACAATAACAAGCTGGGATGCCATTCATTTGTGGTAAAAAGAATGCCAAGTTTGCCAAGATTTGTTTTGGCCGCCGGTAAATCTATGTCTAATAGGCAAGTGATGCATGTCGTGGAAAATAAGCTGCACCTGGATTTGAGTCATACCTTGTCCCCTTGAAAACCTGTCATATCCTCCTACTTAAATGTCTCTGATACAATAAACATATGAGCATAAACAAGGCCTGACTCTTTTGCCCTGTCTCTCTCTTCATTCCAGACAGGAAACATAAACCAGCTAACAGCCTGAGTTGCATGAAACCATTTCTAAAGCTACTTCAGGCCATTTGTTTAATGTCATCCAGGATCTCTTTTGTGCACTGGACAATTTTCCTACCACGTGTTTGCTTATTGTGTTACCTGCTGCTGCATTTCCACACAGAGAGAGCCATGTAATAGAAACTGGAGCCAGCCTAGTCTTCGCAGAAGGTGCCTGATCCTGCACCACTGAGGTAAAAAGGAGCTTCAAAAGGGACACATGGTGCAAGTGGACTCATAAAACGTAGCTAGGTTAATATTCTTGCAGTGAACATCATGTGAAAAACGTGGGGAAAATAGTATATGGACTGGAATTGGCATTATGTGGGAAATGCTACACATTTGTTACCAGCTATGACTCTAAAAAAAAATATATAAGAATATCTTCACTTGGGTGACAGTGAGAGCCTTGGAGGGGGCAGCATTGGGAGCACTGCAGCCCCACATCCATCCCAAGCAGACAGGGAGCAGGAGGGTGGGGAATGGGGCAGGGTGGTGCCTCAGCTGGGCACTCCCAACTTCCTCAGCTTGGACAAGTTGCATTCCCACTCCCCAGAGCACATGGCAGCAGGGAAAGCAGGGCACTCCCACACCAAGGTGCTTGTGCAGGAATGTCAGCAATGCTATCCCGATTTTCTCCACCACAGTAACAGAGGTCATGCATGGATTTGATGCATGGAAACCCCTTGCTTCTGAAAGGCCCCATTCCCCCAGCAGTTAGAAAACCCCTCAGGCCTGCTACAAGTACAAGGATTGCTGCTGTACGAAAATTCTAGCTACTATTTTAGGCTTTAAGTGTTTTACTGGCATAATTCAGCCAATTTTCCCCTCTTTGCCTGTCACACGCCACATTGCAAGGCAGGTGCAATGCTTGCAGAATTTCAAACTTTCACATTTAACGTATTTTTTCCTTCATTTATACATTGACTTTTCCATACAGGATCTACGCATGTCAACACACCTGAAAATGGGTAACTAGATCCCTTTTCCACATTTAATGAGTGCTTCCCTCATTATTCTCCTTCCTGTAGGGCCACACAGGTAGATATAAAAGGAAAAACTAAAATGACTCAAAGTCACTTCAGTAATCCCCAGACCACCCATGTCATTAGCTCTGCTCCTCCAGCAAATGCTCCATTTCAAGGGGTTCTATGTCACTCACAATAATTTCAGAGCAAAACAGACCATAAAACCTCCTAGACCTGCTTGACAGAGGTAGAGGGACATGCACTATGGCACTCCAATAACTCAGCCTAAACACAGCAGGTCCCCAACAAATCACAACCACTGGTTAACAAAGAACTGGAGTTTCCCACCCACCCCAATGATTTTTCTTAAACTCTCTGGCTCATTCCTCGATTCTGTTTTCTTTCTCGGATTCTTCAGTGGGTGGAAAGAACGACCAGACAAAACCAGTTTACTGGGTGTTTCTGAGAAGAGATTGCCTGGATTGGGGTTGTGCGTGTATGCCTGGCTGCTGAAGCAATGTCAGGGCAACCAGGGAGAACATGGTGACCTGGAGGAAAGCCCAACCCTCGGGAAGTGAACGTGGGTAGCGATAACAGGGTTAGACAAGGGACAGAAACGGAAATGGAGGGTCAATTTGCTGATGTGTGCATGTTCAGGCAAGTAGGATGGGAAATGAAAAGGAGGAACTGAAAGCATCAATACATAATCAAAATTATAGGTTAGTTGGCATAACGTATAATAGAAAACTCATATGACTGGAAAATTAACATTGAACGTATTCAGGAATAGCAAGCAGGGGAAAAGAAAGATTGCTCAGAAACAGACAGGGTATATTGCTGAAGACAGGATAAAACAGCATGAAAATGGGAAGAACCATAGATGCAGTTTGTTAAATCCTAAACTTGGAAGGTGATGATGAAGAGGCTTCTTATCCCCCTAAAATTCTACTGTAAGATTACCCAAGGGGGGATGTAAGGCATCCTGATATATTTTGTAACATCTGCTCTACCTTTCCCAAGAGGGAAAGGTAGAGCAGTGTCCAGGGAAGGCAACAAGGGCAAACAGAAGCAGCTTGGCCTTGATTAGGGAGGAGTCAAAAAAGACGTAAAACAAAGGGCACTTCTGTGATATTAAGTAGTGACAAGTCAATCAGAGCAGAAGGAAGATTACAGAGAGCATTAAAGCCACCAAAACTAGCTCAGGCTGCCATGATTCACACTGGCACTGCTGTGGATATCCATGCAGATATGAACACAGCAATGCTGCACTCTGGTTTGGAAGCACAAAGCAGTGGCCCAGAGGAGCTATGATCTGGGTAAAGCTCTGGCATCTAGTTATTACCAAATCTACGTTTTCCTCATGTTCTAATGGGAAAAGAACAAAAAGTTACAAATGCATTGCTATAATTAAATTTTCATCCACAAATTAATTCCAAGAGGTGAATGATGAGTTCTGTCTAAATAATGTCTCAGAGGCATCTGGAGCAGTGCCTGCACTTAGTAGTAAAGCTTTTTCAATAAAAACCCTGTGCTCTGTGGCACTGAGTCACTCATAGTAGCAGAAGTTCACTTGCAATATCACATATCACCATCAGTGACTCTCATGTGTTCCAGGCTTTGAAAGCACGGCACTGATGGAGAAGCTGTGTTTGAAATGGTGCTCAAATGCTGGGGTTACAAACTCTCACAGGTTCAGTGCCATTTCTAAATGATCAGAGGATAAATCTGTTGCTGTTACTCAGATTATCTCCAGGACTTTTCTCCTTCGCAAGAACTCTACCACCAACTGCAATTAGTTTCACCCAGTAAATCACATTTCCAAGAAAAAAAGCACAAAACAATAAAAAAAAACCCAAACAAAAACAACCTAGTGCCTCTCATCTGTAAGGACAGGCTGAAAGAATCGGGGTTGTTCAGCCAAAAGAAGAAAAAGTTCTGGGGAGACATTCCAGCACCCAAAGAGAGAGGGACATTTCACCAGGGCTGGAAGGACAGGACAAGAGGGGATGGATTCAAACAGACATAGGGTAGATGAAGACTAGATAACAGGAAGAAATTCTTTACTGTGAAGGTGCTGAGGTATTGGAACAAGTAACCCAAATAAAATGCAGATCTCCCATCCCTGGTAGTGCTCAAGGCCAGGCTGGGTGGGGCTCTGAGCAACCTGGTCTAGTGAAAGCTCTCCCTGCTCATGCCAGGGCAGCTGGAAAAAGATGGTCTCTAATGTCTTTTCTAGCCCAAACCATTTTGTGATTTGAAGTCCAGGCAGGAAATTAATTTACAACCCACAAATACTATCATACTATTTGTAATATCTGCTGAATTCCTGCAGCAGATCCACAGCACAGGTTGTAAGGATACACCTGTCATCCACTTGCACCAGTTAAAAAAAGACATCGTGCAAGATGTTTGGTGAAGCACAGAGCAAACTGGGATCCTTTAGAGGGTAAACCACTGTAATTATTTGATTTGAGCTTGGGATAGAGCTGGTCATTTAACATGGCTGTGGAGCACAGGTATAGCAGCTTTAACCCTTTAGTGGAATCTCACAGCTTTTCTACTTACCTGGTGATGTTTCTATACTACATAAAGAAAATATTTAAAACCAAAGGTAAGAGTCCCTCTGACATGTAAAAAAATATTTAGTCGCTTTTCCAGGGGTAGATGCCATAGTGCAGGGAGTGGCCACACCACATTTGTGTCTTTGCACACATGGATGGAAACCATTTCATTTTCTTGAGCAGCAGTTTATTCAGGATAAATATGTTGATATGTCACATAGAATCCCATAATAACAACCACATTCAGAAACTATTACAATAGGCTTTGTGACCAGGATGCCTTAAGGATGGCTTTGACCTTGTGACAGGAATTACAAAGGCCATAATTACCAATGGAATGGCCACAATAGGTCATTAAAGCTGAAAAAAATTAGTGGGTTTCCTTGTATGCTGGGGATAAGCCCTAAGCAGAGAAAGACTTATTTTGGAATGAAGCCATCCACACAAGGACTCACACCTGCATAAGTTATACAACTGTAATTCCACTCAAATATCCCACAAAGATGAGCCCTTGGTAAACCTTTCCCTTCAAGGAATCTTTTTTGGTCACATTTTCCTGCACTTTCTAGTCTTGCAACAGCAGCAGCTGTGCTCCTGGGGAGTGTGAGCTGCTGGTGTGTGAAGCTCCATCAGAGCAGTGACATAACCAGGCACTGCTGCCTTGGGTCACACCTGAGCAGAGAGCAGGGGTGTTTTGGGTGGCAGTGCCAGCTGTCCCCAGCAGTGTGGATTCTATCCCAGCTGCTGGAACTGGGGTGGGGTACCCCTCTGTTCATGATCCAGCTGTCATAAATCAGTTGGGACAGTTTCTTTATCTCTTCCAGGACCCATCCTCCCTCCAGGGACAGATCTTCTGCTCATGGGCCACTGAGTCTCCCTGCAGGGCTGAGAAAATTCCAGCATCCATTGGGAGATGCTGCACCCAGGGGAGGAGCCAAGCATCCCTACCTGGATAAAAACCTGAGATTTGGAACACCAAGGCAGCCTTTGCCACTGGATTCCCACAGGAACACCAGGCCCATCCATCACCACTGCACCTTCAGAGGGAAACTCCACCTTTCTCCAGGATCACTGCTCCACCAGAGCCACATCTGCCACTGCAGGAGGGCTGCAGCCACCATGGAATGGGACTGCCACCAACACCCTGACCCACAGGGGGCCAGCTTGGATCCTGACTCTGCCAGTGGGTTTGTGTTTTTCTGTATTACTACATTTTTATTTTAGTTCTCCTAATAAAGAACTGTTATTCCTATCCCCATATCTTTACCTGAGAGCCCCATAATGTCAAAATTATAATAATTCTGAGAGAGGAGGTTACAGTCTCCATTCCAAGGGAGGCTCCTGCCTTCCTTAGCAATCACTTGCCATTCAGACCAAGAAAAGAGAGAATCACTGAGTGACTCAAATCACATTGAAGGGAATCACTGCATAATTCCTGTGCCCTGTCTAAGTCCTGGGTGGGTCACTCACTGTCACGACTGAGTGCCCTTCTGTTAGTGACTGACTCAAAGAAGCAAAATAGGGAAGGATACGCATAGGCAGGCTTTATTCCACTTACCTATTCCAATGTGCTTGACTGGCACTCAAAGCTACAAAGCACCCACAGAGAAAAACAACAGCCATGCCAATCTGTTGATATTCTAAACAGCCAGATCCATGTCCTGATAAAGTAAGAATTGCAAGTGTGCTGTCAGATTTTAATCCCCTGAGCTCCTCTTTTCTGTAGTTGGCAGTGGTAAGAGGCATGGAGGAAGTACAAGAGAAGATAACCCACATTCCCATAAACATTTCCCAAACCTAGGTTTCACTCAAGTGTTGCATGTACCTTGAAACAGACCAAGGACAAACAGTAGCACATACAGAATGGAAAAAGCAGACAAGCCTTCATAACCTCTCCTGCTCCATTTCATCCTTAAGAGGCACATTTATTCTCACAATTCACTGCCCCAGATGAAGCACTGCTCTAAAAAAAATTGGCCCTCATTGTTTTTTGATGGACTGCCTTTTCAATTATTTTTCATGCCTTTAGCATCCATCTTAATACTCTAACAGCTGTTAAGTGGTAAAAAAAAAAAAAAGTGATCTTCTGTAGAGCTGCTTGGAAAGTGCTTGATTTTTCCTGGGCAAAACTTCAATGGAAATACATAATAGTTTTCATCTCAATTTTTCAAAGGAAAAATTTCAATTTTTCGGCTGAAACTCAAATACCAAAATATTTCAACCAAACCCCAAAATATGTCCATTAGGAAATGCTACTGCATGGTGTGCTGGGAGATGGAATTCCAGATCTCATGCTCTCATTTCCCTTTATGCCCCATGATACAGCTGATTTCCCTTTTTCCAGATGAAAGCTGCTGCGTCACTGAAGTTGCATTTCCTAATTCCTGGTGGGACACAGGCTAGAGAAATGAATGGGGATCTGAGGCTGAAGAATACCAACGAATTCCCACACTACCCTTTCAGATTATACAGATGGAAACATTTTGGTTTTCAAGAAAGGTTTCAAGAAAAAGGTTTCCCTGGAAAGCAAACCCTTTTTCAAGGTAAGCTTAATTGAAAACCTGTGATTTCTGTCAACAGGCAGTTTCAGGACAGCTATTTTGTTTCAGCTGGTTGAACAGATCCTGCTGTTGAGCATTATTCCAGATTCCCATACGGCCTGAGTGCAGTTAGCTACAGCAGCCAGACTTCCAAAGCTTTCTAGAATACCCAGGCATTCCCTTTCTGTGGGGTTGTGAAGTGAACACCCCAATCCTGCAGGTTTTGACAGCAATCTGGGCTGGTAAGAGGCACCTCACAAGGCACTGAGTCAGTGCCTTTGAGAATTAGTGACTAAATGGCATTTTGAGTTAAGGAAACACCAGCCTAGCTTTACTTTGTGGCACATAAAGTTGCCAGCAGAACTCAGATCATCTCAGGGTTGCTTTTGGATGCAAAAAATGAATTTATATCTTTGATGAGACTCCTGTTTCTTCACGCCACTGTCTGGCAAGCTCCAAGAGGTGTGAGACCCTGAGAAGGAGGGGGAGCAGCAGGAATACCAGACAGCACAACCTTGGGCATCCAAGGGCTGCAAGGCTTTCTGAGGGGAATGCCCTCTGTGAGTCACTCATTTTAGCGTGACAAAACCACTCCTTGGACTCTAAGTGAAGCCCAGCTTTGCTCCCTTCCTAGGGACAGAGAGGAGAGAGGGCTGATGGACACCTTACTGAGCTCACAGTTGGGATGGATGTGAGCATCTCTCCTTGAAGTCCTGTCCAGCACTGAGACCTTTTGTCCACGAGCTCAGCTGCTCTTCCTTCAAGTTGCTACATCTCTGGGCTTTCCCTGTTTTGCCTTTCCAGCCGAAAGGCCTTGTTATGGTTCTGGGCCTTACCAAGTGATGCAGAACAAAATTTCTCTCTGAATCTGCTCAAATCAGTTTGACCAGCCAGTCCTCTGCAAAAAGAGGTTTTTAAGTACCACGTCCAAGCACTGGCCTACCTACCTCCAGTGTCATGTCTCCAGCTGGGAAAAATCTGGTGCCTCAGAGGAAAGCAAACAATAAATCCTTCCCAAGTCCTCTGGGCTGAAACCCTGAAACATGAGATTTGGTTACAGTGTTCCATTTAAAAAGGGTTAGGAGCACACTGAAACCAGTAGGGACCTTCCTGTTCTCCCCAAGAAGGGAATGGATACCACAACATCCCAAACAGCTTTTCTCTGTAGCACCAGTATCCCTCAGGCAGACACACTGAGTTTGCTTTTGTTGCGTGATATTTAGGGCTGTTTTGGGTGCTGAGCAAGGGAGATGGGTGGGATCTCATCTTCTGGCTCCTCCAGGAGGACATGAGTACCTGCACTGCTATTTCAGAACAGCCTCAGTCACATCTCTCTGAGACCTTGGATTTTAAGCACCTTGGAGGTTTTCTGCCTGCAAAAAAACTGAATCAAGTCCTCAATTTCATTCTGAGGACCTTAAGTGCTGATAAAACAATTTTTTTGTTTCTTAATTTATTCCAGGGCTGAGTTACATCACTGTTATGATATTTCATCTTCACCCCAGGCTGAAGCTGTCTGACTTTGACCAGCCATCAGATCTAATTCTAAATATCAAGAAACCAGGCTCTCTTACAAGTCTTGGTGCAGCACAGAGAGAGACAAAAGCACTGCTGGTAAAACCCTTATATACATGCAGAGATCACACTTGTCACAGAGCTGAACTGAGACCAGAGGTTGGAAGCTTCATAAAGTCACTATAGTGAAAATTAATTAATTGATGTAGCTCACACTTTCATTTAGAACAAGTAAAGAAATATCTCAGCATTATTTTTACACTCTTCCAACCTCCAGCATTCAGTTCCTACTAATCTCAGATTATTTATTGGAAAGGAATAATTGAATTTCCAGCCAGACTGATTTAGGGCTGAGCGGGGCTGGCACAAAGGGGGTAAGGACAAGGAAAGGAACCAAGCTCAGACAACACTGTTACACTGCCCACAGCCAGAATATGCACCAGTGATAACTTCACTGCCTGTTCCATTTACCATACACTTTGGAATGGATATTCTGTTTCTTCCTCTTACCCATATTACTCCTCTACTTCTGATATTCCTTCCTCTAATAGAGCAATAAACATTTTTGTAACTCACTACCAAAGTAGTTCCTTATGTACCAGTTTAGATACTGAGGCAAACATCCAGGAGGAGCATGTACGTATCCAAATGATATTAATGAACAATCTAAAAATTAAATTCATGTGCTGATATAATTTGTGGTAGGATTCTGCAGTTTATTGGTGGCTTTAGCCCCTGTTATCTTTTATATCCACAGTTGCCCAGCAGTGCTTCCTTGATCATCTCTCCCAGGGGACTTCTTGAAGTACAATCTGATCCAATATGCCCTTAAAAGCAAGAAAATATCCTATTAACCACTCCAGCTAGGCTTCTGGAGAACCAGTCAGGACAGCCTCGAGCCAAGAATACAAGATTTTGCACGGACTTCCCTTACAGAGAGCAGATTTCCAACACTCTACAGAGCTCGGGGTCTAAACCTCTTGACCCCTGCTCCTATCAGGGAAAATAATCTTAACCCAAGTTGGGCACAATGAAGGTTCTGGATGGCCATTCAAGGAGCAATGCAAACCTTTGATAACAATAACCAGGTGTGTGCCAGCGGGACCAGGCACATGCAGAAACTCTGTGTGCATGCTCAAATACCTTGCTGAACCAGGGCCACAGTAAATGCATTCTTTTCCTAGAAACATTTTTCCATGGATCTGATCCAAAGCCCACTGAGGTCAGCAAGAGTCTTTCACTTCAATAGGATTTGGATCAGACCCCATGAGCATTTCCAACTAAAACCAGCGCTGGAATTTGTGCATGCCCTTGCATTGAAACAATTTGAGTCTACTTCATTGTAAACCCTAAACTCAAATACTCCTCACCTCTGGGAAAGCTGGGAACACCAGCTGGATCTCTACTTTGCTTTCAAAGGCCAATTCAAAAAAGATTCCAACTCCAACGAGCATAAGCCTTCAGAACATTCATACCTGAATGATGAGCTTAATTTAAAAAGAGCTCAAATATCTCTGAGGAGCAAAGTTTCATCAGACCTTTCATATAGTACTGCAGGTTAAGTATAAAAATAATAATTAAAGACTAGCTGAAAAGGCATCTGCTGAGGAATGTGTTTTAGGGTCTTTCTACAAAGATAAGGATTCTATTTCCTAATAGCTATATAAATCCATAAAGACTTATCTACGATTTCACTGATAGATCATCACTGGAAAAAAGAGAGAAATCATAAAAGCATTCCACCTGTATTGCTGGCAGATGGTTTATAAATGTCACACAGACTTAGACCTACTACTGGTTCATACAAGAGGTATTAAATAAACTGCTGAACATCTGCTGGTAAATACACAGCAAACAAGAATGCAACTCAGAGCCAAACATCTGGTGAGTGTGGGCCACATCTCTGCTCATAAACTAAGCAATGTTTTCTGCTAATCATTAACAGAGTTATTGATTTTAGAAGTGTATCACACAGCTATAATTTTGTCAGAGAGTAGACCACATAAGTTGTTCTTTTTCTGGTTGTTTCATTTTGTCTTATTCCAAAAGTCCGTAAATTGACGAGTGGGACAAAAATTATAATTGACATCATCTGTGGGAAATATTTCATAAAACAACAGGCCCAGATGTAGGATTAAAGCCATGTGGTAGTAAAATACCACACTGAAAAAAGTCCAGGTTCCATGATTTCTTATGAAAACAGATGTGCTATTACTCCACTCTACTTGTTTTTCAATGCTTTTTACTCCAAATAATTCTCTTTTTTTCCCCTCTTCTTTTTTTTTTTTTTTTTTCCACAATTGCACTAGGGAAAGATCATAAATTGATTGCAGATGGCAACTTGTACTTCAAAATCCTAACTGTCACAATCTTTGAAATAAAAATAAATGAAACATTTTGTGAAATTATATTGAGCCGTGTTAAAAGTAATGAAGATTATGCAAACATATGTCTTTTTGTCATTTATACAGCACCTTCAGGCATGACAACCAGATCTATTAGACAATACTTTTCTCCCTGGGAAGTAGTTATTTTCCAAGTGCAGGATGTACTGAAATATAGAAGGTAACCTATATAGCCTGAGCACTCCTTTATCCAAGCCTCAAGATGGTTGGAACCTCCTGCAACACAGAGCCAGGAATGCACATCCTCGATTCCCTCACATACAAAGAGGCAACATGGAAACAAGAGAGGATTGTTCCCTGCATCCTGCTTTGTACATCATTTCATACCAGTACATTCCTGACAAACACATTGTATAAGAGAACTGTGAAAGACAGAGGCTTGTATGGTTTGAATCCTAATTTGTCAGTGCTGTGCAGGATGGCAAACAACTGTATTTCTTCCTAAATGACTTACTAACATATGGAGCCCATTATGATGCCGCTAATTACAATTCATTAAGTTCTGAATTTATGCAGTTTCACAATGGAGTCAGAGATTCTCCATTTTCCAGTTATCAGAGATTTTGCAAGACATAATAAAATAAAGGTCTAAGTAGATTCCCACCCTGTCACTGTAATGCCTTCATGCAAAAGCCATTTTGGATAGAACTGATGGGGTTGGATGCTGATTGAAAAGGGATTGATTGAGGTGTCTAGTGTTAGGATCCTCAAAGAAATGGGAGGAAAGACCCAGATGCTCATTTGGGAAAGGGGATGTTCACATCCCAGTATACTTTGGGGGAAGCTGTGAAGGAAATGGGAACATTGCTCAGTTAAAGGGTAGCCCCTTTCTTGACTCACATAAAGGAAGATTAAACCAATGGTGGTGGGCAAAGAGACAGAGTGAAAGATTTTTGGGGGCCACAAAAACCATTAAGAAACACCCCTAAATGAGGATAGGAGCAAAGTCAATGCTCACAGAAAGATGGGAGAGCAGTCTGAGAAATAGCACTATTTCTTCTATTAAATCTTTGTATCCAAGGGAGTTAACAGGAATGTCTCCATTATTTTGTCTTCCAGGCAAAGCGTGCAGAGCTGGGCAACCTTTGCCATTTGGCTCTGGAAACTTCACGTCCTTGCTGTGAAATCTTTGCTCACAATTCAGCTCTTGGGGCATCCCTTCTTCAGCAGCAGCAAGACTTGGGCAACCCTTCACACATCAATCCAGAATTCCTTCTGCCAGGAACGCCAGAAGCAGCAAGACTGGGTTCAAGAGATGGAATGTACACTTGTATCTAATACGATACACGAGAGTTTCCAGAGACTGAAGAGGTGTTTGAGGGAGATGGGGTGGGGTTGAACTGCTGCTCAGTTGGCTGGAATAAAGGCTTTCGAGCAACAAGGGGAAGGCTTGAAGGAAGTTCAAATCAGGGTCACTTGCTTTTTGTAACAGATGAATGTGGAATCCTATGAAGCCTGGTACTCTGGAGCATGGAAATTCACAGCTCCAGTGAAGCCCCCATGGAGGGACAGCAGTTTAGCACTCAATCTTCCTCCCTGAAGAGACATGGTTCGGATCCTCAGTCAAGAAACCCCATTCCTCACACTGCCTGGGGTTTTGGCCTGTGAGCTCCAGCTGTGTGGGCTGGATGGGAAGATTTCAGGCAAAAGAACAAAACTAGAACCTCATGGAGAAAGACTGCAAGGGTTTTGCAGGCCAGGTAAGCACAAGGCCTGCAGCAAGAGCTTTGTACAAATGTTTACATGGGCATCTCTGTGACTCTATCCACCCTCTTCCTCCAGCCTACTGAGGAATGACACTGGATTGCAAGGAGCAGCACTGCACACATCAAATAAGAAAATAATTGCTTTGAGTGCTTCTGAACAATTTGTTTCAACCCATCATGACCTGTATGTTCTGCTTTACACTACCTCCCCTCCCACTCCTCTCCTAGGAGACTTTGCTTCACTTAACTCACTGTAAAAATTACCCTGAGCAGAATATTTGCTGATTGCATGAAGTTTTGGGGTCAGCAAAAAACACTGAATACGTTATTACTATTTTTCCTCTCTATAGTTTATGGTTCAAAACAGACAACCCATTCTTTCTTGATTTGCAGTTATTTCAAACTGAGGTTGGCATCTAGCACCAACATTCAGAAAATATCTCCTCATTTAAAACCTATCTTCCAATTAAATGAAAAGGTCACTAAGAAAACACACATTTAATGCAATGCAGTGCCCAGATCAAACAAAATGAAGGAAGCATCTTTCTGAATATGTTTTTAAATCCAAGTCCTCCTTAAGGCTGAGACCTGCCACATTTAACTTTCAGCAGTTTCCAAGTTTGCAGAAACACTGAAATAGTATTTCTCTTACCTAATTATCATAAATCTCCCCTCTCCAATAAGACATAAATAAGTCTCATAAAATCTTCACCAGGGAAATGATATTTTGAAAATGAGAATGTGACAGGGTTTGTTTGGCATGGTTTTGGAGGATTTTTTTTTCTTTTTCAGTATGGTTTGGGCATTGTACTTTTAAGTTATTCTAACTTTGTCTGTGATATCACCTTGGTACCACCTGAAAACCTGCATATCCTGGCCTGTTGGCTGCATCCAGCACAGCAGCCCAAGAAAATAAATCAGAGTAGATCAGAGACTATGAAACCAGACATGATTCAGGAGGTGAGGAAAAGAATAGAAAGAAAATTATCCATATGAACACAAAACAGAGCAGAGGAAAAGCCTAAATTAAGATCTTGATCAGCTGACTCCTGGCCCAGTTTTCTATGAGACAACTCCAAGAACTATCTCATGTTTTCCCATAATGGCTCAGGAGGCTGAAAATACTGCCCAAAGGAAGGTCTCATAGTGCTGCACACTGAGTCAGACACAAACCAGAGGAATGTCACATTTATTGATTTAGCTGGAATATTCAAACATATGAAGGCTGTATTGACTTTTTTTATGGCAACAGTTTTATCCTTTCAAAACCTGCTGCTGTTCCTGAAAGAGCCAGCAACTTTTCTCATCCTTCCAGTCTTACTCTCACACACTGGAAAAAGAAAGGATGTATTTTAGAGAGAATAAAAAGGTCAGAGAAATAGAAGAGTAAAAATGGACAAAAGTAGAAGTTTGTTCCTAAATCAAGATGCGACCTTCACTTGAAAAAGGCTGCATTTTTCAAGTTTCTACTCATTTTCAGGGTTTCCCTGTAGCACGTACAAAGCCTAGAAATGCATTACATTTTCAAAGAAAGCTTTTCTGAGCTCACATTGGATGGGCAAAAGCAGTCAATAGGCTGCTCCTGAACCCACAGTTCAAGGCCTTGTCTCAGCTGCTATCTCTCTCCACAGCTTGCAGCAAGAAGGGAGTGAGAAGGGGGAACCCGCCCAGAACTGCAATCAAGATTCCATTTCATCACTAAGCCTGCTGGTATTCCTGCCAGAAGCCAAAACCACCCCACTGAGCTGCCTGAAAAAGGGATGGTCGCTGCTTGAAGAGGATTTCAAACATTTGAGATGGATGAAAGGAAGCCCACGGCCATTAGCACTGTTGGAGACACAACTGTTATTATTAGCACCATCTGCAACGTGGACATTTCGGCCTTTGATGAAGGAAGGATGGAGCTGGAGACCACCAGCAGCAGCCTGGAGTGGGTGGAGTGGGAAGGAAACATACCACAGTAGCAGCAGCCACAGAATTTGGGATCAATAGTGAGGAGGATGGATCCGAGCAGGATGTTGTTTGCTGAGCAGCCATACGTGCTCGTGGGCATTGGAAGCTCTAGGCACACTTTACTAGGAACAAGGGGAAACAACAATTCTTTGAGATCTATTTCTGCTCTGAATTAAGTCCAGCCATTGTAACAAATCATGCAGAGATTTGTGTCTATCAGCAGCTGGTCAGAAGTCTCAACAGCAATCAGCAAGAGAAAGTGACATTAGGAGAATCTGTAGCAAGACAAGGCTCTAGCACCAAAAACTACATTCAACACTACTTAAACATCCTGAACATCGTGGTACCAACTGAGGAAGGCAGAAAACCAAAACAAGACACAACATTGCATATACAATTCACACCAAGGCTAATACACAAGCACCATGGCTCGTGTTTCAGGCCTTGGGAGCTCTCTTTTGCCACACAGCAGCCCCTGAACTGAAAACACAAACATGCATTTGCCCAAACTACAGCAGCCAGGACAGGACAGGCAGCACAACCATCAAACCAGCAGTGCTGCCAAACACTCCTATTTCCTCCCGTTTCCAATGCTATCATTAACTGCATTACCTCTGGGAAAGGGCTAATTATGGCTGACCCCACCTTTTCTACCCTGACACTGGCCTCAGCAATACCCACAAGATGATGGTAGTGAGATATCAACCACAGCTCCCCACAAGCTGCATTTCCAGCCACAGCAAATACCAGCCCTTACAGCCTGTGGGAAGGCACGTGACCTGACTGATAGGGCAGCTGATAACACTTTGTGTCAGTGCACTGGTGGATGTTCTGCTGCCAGACCCTGGCCTGAAAAGGCTTTCTCACTCTCCAGCAAAAGAGCAGGATCTAGGAAAATTACTGCATGACCCAAGTGAATTGGATGCTATAGATGCTACAAGACTTTATTAGTGTCTTTTCTTCAGAACCAGCTGCTGAGAGAAGGAAAAAGATCTCTTTGGAAAAGGCTGGAGGACAGGAGTCAGTAGTAGAGCACTCATTTATATTTAATATCACTTCATCAATAACCAATATGAGATATTTCTGCACCTTTACAAGCTGACAGCTTCACTTGTAGATCTTAGTATCAGAGGTGATTTACCTCACCTTGCTATTCATTGTTTTTTAGACCATGGATGATAGGCTGGACTGCACAGGTCTTGGAAAAAGACCTTCATTGGGCCATCACGACCTCCCCAAAAGAGCCAAAGATAAACAAGACCCCTATATAAATAAGGTCTTGTTTCAGCAGACCTACAGGGTCTTCCATGTCAAAATCCAGGGCTAGAAATGACCACATAGCAAAGAAAAGTCAGGAATTATAATTTTTTACATGAGGAAAAAAAAATGCATAATATCTCAGTTCTGACATGAAACAAAACTTGTCGTTGGCAGGGGACCCATGTCATTTGTCAAAGGAGTAATTTGTGTTCTTGTGTAACAACAGATGCTAATGGGAAGCACACTCATTGCTCCATCCCCGCTGGCCACCAGCAGTGCATTTGCAGACAGCCTCCAGCATTTGAGATCTGCCCAGAGTCAAATCACCTGGGCTGAGCCCTCAATGTCCCCTCACCCCACCAAACCTCCTTCCTTACATACGGACCCAGGGTCAACACTTCTCACTTTATTGTCTGGCAAATTCAATCCAGTTAAGTGACAGGGTCCTTGAGGCTGTTTCTGGGCTCATTTCTTTCATTAGTTTTTAAAAAATACAAAAGCCTATGAAGCCATGCACTGGATGTCCTGCCAAGTGTCCCTTGGTTTTGAGAGCCTCAGGCCCCTCTCGGAGAAAAATTCTCATCAGTCTTATTGCTCACTGAATCTAACAAGACACTTCATGATTTAAATATCACCAGCAAAGTTTAATCAAATCTAGTCCACATTTTTCTGATCCAGAAAGAAGCAGGGAGTCATGCAAAGTGCAGCTTCTTGGCAGTAACTTGAAGAAATAATTTTTCCCCCATTTCACCTGATGCACAGCCAGCCTTGAGCAAGGCTGCAGGAACTCAGCAGTCTCATTTCTCAGGAAAGCAGCCAGGGGTTTTGCCAAGTTCACTTCTCCCATCACCGACTGTTCAGCAGCACTGAGCATATCAGCAGTAGCTACACAGGATCTGCTGACCTCCTGTACATTCCTGTTCAAGCAGCAGCTTTCATTTCACCACTAACAGGAGATCAGGCAACAGAAATGCTCACTCAGTGGTAATATCCCATATCCTCTCTAAAGTTTATCAATTCCACTAATTTCCATTTCCTAGCAGAGCATAGTACAATTGAACATTTCACAGGGTCAAAGCCTGTCAGCCTAATTCCATCTCAAAATGAGCTTTAGGCAGGTGCTGGGGATTACATATTGTTCCACATGGAGATTCAAGCATTCCACACAAGGGACCACAGTGGGTCACTGAACCTCCCTCAGTGAAGGATCAACAAAACCATTGGGACAACAAAGAGGTCAGTATTAAAAGACAGTAGTAGGAAGAAAAAGATCTTGAATTCTGGTTTTTTAGAGAGTCTCTCCTTATAAACACCTACAGAAGATGAAAGCTTCTTGAGAAAAAACTGCTAAGAGTAGAATAGTGACATTCAACATTTTTTTTTTGCATAAGAGCACACCAGCCACCCCAAAGCAATTCATCTTGGAAATACAGCAAGGGAATTTGCTGTTCTATGTTCATCTCAACAGTGAAAAACACTGTGGCAATGATCCCAATACCCTTGCAGATCACTATTTTTTTTCTGTGTAACGTGTGGCACTAAGGGGTTAAGGGGTTTGCTTTTGCAAGGTGCACAGTCCTTCTATTCCATTTAAAACCAGGCCTAGCAGAGCACAGCAGATCAGATAAGTACTATCTGCAGAAAGAAGAATTATTTTCTTTCTTTTCCCAGTTTCAAAACTTGCAGTTATACACTCCATTCAGCAGACTAATAACAACTCAAAAGCATATTTCTGGTTAACCAGTTGAGAACTTTCCTGATCAGATCTTTGATTAGCATTTTACACCCCTTTTTCTTTAGCACATGTCTGTTTTCCAATGATCAGTTCTTTATAAATTTCTAATTTGCTGGCAAGCCTTAGAATCCTTTTTCTTTGGCCTTCCCACCTACGTTAAGATCTGCAAGACAAAATACCATAAGTGCTCACAATAATTGTAGATCTAGACCACCTATAATGCCAAGACAAAGCACAAAAAGCTGAAGAATTGTCCAGTGTTGTATCAGAGTCCTGTCAGTGTAAAATTCTCACTTCTGGAACGCAGCTCATGGGATGCCTTCAGTGCCTGCAAAAAGTATCAGTCTTAAGTATTGTTTGCAATTTCTATGGACCATTGAAAATTTGAACAGGCAGCTGGAGAAGCCTCTGGAGATGCTTCCTATCTAGAGTTCTTTCTTTTTCTAAAATGGTCAGTTTGCTTACTTATTATCCATCTGAAAAGTCACAATAATTTAATCAATGCTGGATAACATCAAAACCAAAAGAGCTTACACTTGCATGATACTACACACAAACTCACATTTCCAAATCTGCCTATAGCTTTAACTCAAAGTATTAAAAAACTGCAGGATATAAACGACACCAAATATAAAATTCAGCAAGAGATTCATTGAGTATTTATCACAACAACAATTAGTACAAACTTTGTGCTGTCAGCTTTTCACCTGCTGGCATCTCCCTCAACTCAGCCAAAGGAGAGAATGGACTCAGAATAGCATCCAGGGTGACACGGGGAACTATAAATGCATTTTTTTTCCCAGGGGTATTACATGGCAGCAATCCTTTAACATCTTCAGAGCTGCTTGCCCCAAATCCTAAAGCTGCAAGGTCCATCTGCCCTCCAGTGTTCAAGCACTGCTTTGCTAAAACAGCAGCACTATCCCCAGACAGACAGATGCTGCTCAATTGGGAGGATGATTCCCTAAGGGATGCATTCAGCTAGAGGATCATGGCTTTATATACTGGGGGCCAAAACGTGGAGCTTTCTCTCCCCCTCTGAGGTGTCTAGAGTCCTTTCCAAGCATTCCCTTTTTGTGATGGATTGTTTTGCAATGATTTTTTTTTTAATTCCATTTGGGACAGGAAGGTTTTGTGGTTTTCCTTTTCTGTTTAAAAGCAAAAACCTCCTGTTGATTACTTATTTTCATTACCTGCTTCCAGAGCTAACTCTCTACATTTTCTTGTCTTGAGTTAAACAACTCTGCACGCACCTTGGTAATAGCCAGCACGTCAAACACATTACAATAATTCTAAATTATCAGTTCCCTACTTTAAATTTCTTTTAGCAATTTTAAAAGCATTTGGAAGAGAGCAACACTGAAGCACAGATGGCATCACTAGAAGTAAACATTGGCCAGGATACAGTACAAATACCATACTGTGGCATCTGCTCTAAATTTAGGGTACACCACAGTCAAGTCAATAGCATGGGTTGATACTGGTTTACCTTTTAATGAGATCCACAGTATTAGCAAAAAAGTGGCAGAATAACATATGAGACTCTTAGTTTGTGAGTAAGGTATTGATTCTTGAATGCTAACTAGCTGGCCAAGGTTCAAAATTAACTTTTAGGCACCAGCTGGATGCACAATTCTGCAGATCCCAGTCCTGCCAAGCTAAAAGGGGGGCAGGATTAGTCAATTTATTAAGGTGCTGACAGCTCCTCTGCACACTGATCTGCACTAGCAGTGGCTCTGAGTAGCCCTTAGGTTCTCCACAGAGGAACAATGAGCCAGTACTTAATGTCTACTTCCTCCTCTATCCCAAGATTTGATAACTGTGGAAGCAGCAAAAGGCATAACAGTGCCTTGAAACAATTCTACATAGGCTAATGATAAGAATTTTAAGCACAGAAGTGATTTAGGAATGCTACTGCTAGGGGATTGGGGAGAAATAAATCACTAGATCTTATGTTTCTAATGTATTCCTGAAATGCAACCCATCCTCGAGTCCTGCCTCTGTGAATACCTCAGGGTGCACTGCAGATCTCAGCAGTTTCTGAAAGAAGCCTTTTTGCCTTTTTTGCTGCTAAGGGTACAATTTTCAGAGCCCCATGGAGAACCAGACATGCCAATTCCCAAGACAATCCCAGCAGAAACTCTCTACTCCATTGCTTTGTGCAGATTTGAACTTTTCTCCCCAGGTGCTACATGGGCACACTGAAAGGGCCAAGAGGCCCATGGTACCTGCTTAGCTCCTTGCCAGCAAAGCCAAAAGAAAAGTACAAGAGATGTCTGTGAACCCTCCACTGATGATGCCTTTCCCTTCTAATGGGATGGCCTCCAGAAATACAGGTCTTCTCCTTCCATGCACTGGGGCTTTTCTTCTCTGTGCAAACACTCCGTGATTTACGAGGCCAGAGGTAGAAAGCAAACCTTTTCTGTTAGTGTACACAGCAAACCATCACTTTGACTTCTGGCCATGTACAAAGTTTTGCTGCTTTACTGCCCTTGATCAACACAAAATAAAATGTCTACAGAGTAATTGCTATTCATAGCAAAACAGGAGTTGCCACCTAAGACCTTCTGTTGGATTAAACAGCAAGTCCATTATTTTCTTCTTCATAGCTATTCCTTGTGCATTTCAACTGCTCTGTTAGACAGCTCTTCAGGGATTAAGGAGTAATGTTTCATTTTTCACTGATCCTTAGCAAAATACTGCAAAAGTATCTACAATATAACAGAAGGGGTGCTGTCATTGTTCCAAGCATATTATATTTTAGACTAGCTGAATAACCTTTTGGGAGCCAGAATGCTGATTCACACATAAAATGTTACATTCTCTTATCCATCAAGCCACATTTATGCAGAAATGCATTCCCTGTATTGGACTGGGGTTTGCTCATCTGTAAAGAAAGGGACTTTATTCTCAACTGGGGAGTAAGATGAGCTAAGAATGTCATAATATTTTTCTTCCCATTACAGTTGGCCAGGCCATTGAGTACCTCAGTTACATGACCCACAGCATTAGGTAAAGCTATACTGAGTCTCACCCACTCCCTCCCATTGTGTGGCACTAATAGCATGCAAGAACTCAAAATGGAATTATTTTCCTTCTTTTCCTCCTATGGGGCTTTACAGTCTCATCTGGTTTCAGCAGCAAGTATTTCTTAATAAAATGCTGCTGCAGCAGAAGAGAGAGAACTGGAGCAGGGAATGAAAATTAACCAGTAGTTGGGATCACCATCTTCCCTCCTTGATCTGGCTGACCAGGGGGGTCACACCACCTTCACCCTCACCTGCTCACAGCCAGGCTGCAGTCCCAGCCTGTGTTGCTCATCTATCAGAGCACTGCCACAAAGGCATTGCTACATCCGCTGAATTTTGGGTACATGCTCAGACTGGATCAAGTCCCAAAACCTATTAAAAAAGTTTCAGGATCTTTCTCACAATCCCTTACTAACCAGCACATTTTTGAGAATTATTTCAATGGGAACAGCCATTCAATCATTAGGCCGCTGGTCTTTTGAAAATCTGCTCTGAGTCACTTAGAATCTAATTATCAGTGGTATTTAAATCATCACCATTAAGGGAACCAAAGATGTTTTCTCTAAAGATTCATTTTTGCCTCCAGATTTGTTTCATCAGGCGAGCAGAGGATGTCAAGATCTCCACAAAAGCAGATCATGGAAAAAAAACAAGTCTCATACTGAGCTGCAGAACATCAGAAAACACTTAAAGATGTTAAGGCTTGAATAATTATGTAGCAAAAGCTTTTACATAATTTGTGTCACCACACTTAAATCTAAGAAAAACTTCAAGGGCCTCAGATATTTAAGAGGCATTTGCCGGAGTGTTGGAACCTAGACTTCCAGGGAGGAAAAGAATAAGGGGTCCAGTCACCCAGCCAAGGCAAACTCCACCAGAGGGAAAAAAGCTAAAGTCACACATTCAGGCTTTACTGCACGCTAAAAGATTAACAGAGCAGGACACTCTTTGCCTGTACTTCCAGCAGTCCTCCCATGCATTTCAAAACTAATGCAAATTTCTGGTCAGAACAACAATTGGGAAACTTTAACATTAGCCTCACACTATGGTGGAGGTACCTGCATTTCACAAATACAAGAGAAATTCCCACTAATACAGCCCTTGCTGCAGTGAGTATCCCAGGGGAGTCCTGCAGATGTTGATGCTGCTGTAAGGAAAGTCAAGATGGGAGCTTTGCCTTTGGTTTCGGCAGCACCGGCTCAAGCCAGTGGAACTTCTGCAGGGTTTGAGGCTGTGCATGTCCTGAACTGCCTGGGGAGATGAAAGCCAGCCAGGACCAACGCTGCCACCTCTAATTATCCTGAGGAGTACCATTCCATAGGAATCATCCACCCTTTGGCAGCAGGGCCTATGGATCACTTCAGGCTCAACCTAGCCCCTTTTAGTGGCAAATGCTCTTTGTACTCACCCCCTGCTGAGGAGAGAATTTCAGTCTCCCTTTGGGTTTGGTAGCAAGACATCCACTCTCACAGACCTTGCGAGAACCACTAAATCATTTTCCTTGTCTAAGGCAGGCTTGGCACCCTTCTCCCCATCAAATCTCCCTGCAAGTGACCTTTTCCATTCTTTCAACATGAAGGATAAAGGAAACAGAGACTAGCACATATATAAGAATAGACTCTTAAACCGAAAGTATGTGGGTTTCATTCTGGAGAAATGATTCTGAAATTCCATGATTCTTGTTGTGTAAATGTTGTCACCTCAAAAATGCTCTCAAGGTAAAGAGCAAAATAAAAAAGACAGTAAGATCCAGCAATTTGACTCCAGCTGGTGTTACACAGGCATAATTTACTCCAAGGTCAGATTCAGCACTGATAGAAGCTGGAACAACAGCCTCTGGCTATTGCAGTTATTAAAGCTGAGGGAAAATGCCCACCCCTCCTTTGGCAAGAAGTGTCCTGTTTTGTTTCCCAGAATTGAGGAAAACCTGTACCTACTGAAATCCATGCAGTGCCAGAACTTCAGGGCCCATGTTCAAAATGGATTTCTTACTCTCTACCCACGTTGCCAGGGCCTGGCACAAAACCCGAATTAGGGAGACAGCTCTTTAAGGAACCAGGGAACAGGCTGGTAAAAGAGCCCTTTTACTGCAAAAGATACTGGAACTGAACCTGGACACTGAACATTGCTCAGCTGCAGTTTTCTCATGGTAATACCAGAGCTCCTCCTCAACGGCAAAAACTCCTCTCTTTATTGCAGTTCTAATCAGCAGGAACGTGATCGGTTCCTTTCCCAGCATGAGCTGTGTCTCCTCACATCTGTTGCTTCTCCCAGCCCCCAGTGAAAGAGAGAAAAAAGGAAAAACAGTTTATTAAAGAAAACAAACCCAAAGCTGTGCAACTGCTGTTTTAGCCCCACTGGAGGAGCTTTTGTCTAGTTTTACAGGGCCTAACATGTGTTCGATCAAGATCAATTTCTGAGAAGATCTAGATGGAAAACAATCAGGTGTTATTAACAGTATCACTGGAGCAACATCAAAGCCTTGCCTTAGTGCATGAGCCTTAATGCACCCCAGCTGCTGCAGACAGAGCCCAAAGAAAAACTCCAGGATCTGACACAGGTTGTGAGACACCTTGTAAAGATGGAGAAAATTAGCCAAGCAGGTGCCTGATGGGGAATGTTTCTAGAAACTCCTGCCTTAGAACTGAGATATGTAAGAACAGTTAAAATAAAAAAAACCCTAAAATTTTTCTTAAAACTAAAATAGCCACAAATAAGGATTCCGGGGATGGTTTGTCCCACAGCTGTTTGTAAGGAAGCACTCCACACAGACCCTGGCACCAATTCCTGCTGGACACACTGTTATGCCCATGGCTGGAGCTGACTTACAAAAAACACAGATCTGCTGTAAGGACTCAGACGAAACTTGTACAAATTGAAGCTGCTCACAAACTAGGACTTGGTGCAGGGGTCACAGGCCCTGCTAATTAGATGTACAAGAAACACTGCCCTGGCAGCTGTCAAGTTCTAAGGCTCCATTTGACAGCAGGGCTGTCCCAGTCCATCTCTGAAGGGCCCAGCTTGCCTCACACTTTTTGGCACTGTTCTGCCTAGACACAGAGGGGAACAGGCAGGGACAGTGAGGCACCCAACAGCTCCAAAGCCTCTCTAATGGCTTGGTGGCCAGCTGCAGAAAAACATGCAGCCTTTGTTGCACGTGCCTCTCCTTGGGCATGTAAAACTTTTGTGTGGAAAAGGTTAAAAATGTGGTTTGGCGTTCTGCTGAAAGCCCAGCAGATCCATCCTGAGCATGGAGGGAGACTCCCAATCAATGCTCAAGGCCCACTTAGTGATAAGACATCCTTTGGAGCTAAGCAACACATCTCACTCTGCCATGTGTCTCCCATCTGAGCAGATTAGGCTACACAGCAGATTTAATCAGCTCCAGCTGGGACATTTCCTGTCTCCCCACAAGCTGCATTAACCCCTTCTTTCTTTCCTTCTACTATTCAGAGGATCTTAGAACATAGATAGTTCTCCCAAGCATCCCACAAACAACATTACCTCCTCTTCCTACCATTTTGAAATTCCTGTATCACTCACAGCTCACATAGCACAGGTTTAACCCTGGCACTGTACAGAGTTGGGCAACTATAGGTGTCTGATCCATGGTAAAGTGGTCTAGAAGAATCTTCCCTGCAAATCACTTAACTACTACACATTTCTTCTTAAAGATGGCCTTCTTTTTCTGGATTTATGTTCAAGTACGTTTTTGAATTATATGTCCCTTTTTTTCCTCTAAGATACATCTCCAGCAACAGAACTAGCCTTAGTCAGAAACTCTACCCTTCACCTACATCTGCTTCATGTTTCTAGGTCCCAGAAATCCAACAATGTTTGCAAGACAGGCCACCACAGAAGTGGTCGCCTCTCTGCTCCCAAGACACGTGTTACAGCTGGCATCCCTGTGAAGCTGGTCCAGTCAAATCACATCACACAAAGAATTCATAGGACAGAGATCCAAATGGAGCAGTGCATCACCTTTCCTAAAATCAATATATCTAATGAGCCCATCTGGTTTCAGGACTAATATTAACAAGCTGTGTCACTCAGTCTGACCTCCTTATGACCACTAATTCCTTCCTATTCTTCCTATCCACTCTTCCCACCATGTATTTGCCAGATTTCCCCCAAGCCAACAGGATATACAGAAGTGGTAATCAGCTCCAGGTGAGGTGCCTCCTGCTTCCTCAAGCCTGCCTTGGCTACCCTGGTATTTGTCCCAGGGTTTATCCCCACACGGAGGCAGCACAAACCCCAGGGCGCATTCCGACATGCCCGGCGGCTCCGCAGCCATGCCGGCATCACTGAGCCACAGAGGACCGCGCTCTAAAATAAACACAACTTTGCTTACACTGTATCCTGATCTTCCATCGAGGGCTTGGGCTCTGCCCAGGAGGCAGACACACAGACTCAGCTGGGCAGAGACATGGGCTTGTGGTTAAGGCTCTGGTCTGGGAGTTGACACAGCTGGGACTGGACCCTGCTCTGCTGCCATCTTCCTCTGTGACCTTGGACAAGTTGCTGGTTCCTCTGGGCCTCAGCTTTCTCCTCTTCAAAATGTGATGCAGATCTCTTGGTGTACTTTTCCTGTAGGGACTGACCAGGAATTTAAGTCAATGTGGGACATCTAAATTGCATTTTAACCACAGTTCCTGACTTCTAAGCTGGCACTAACAAACATAGATCCTCTGGCCTAGACATTATAACTTAGACGGATGACTTTGCTGCTAGGAGGAAATCTACCTTGGAGGACAGGACTAGAGTTCCAAATTAAATTAATTAATTACTTGGCTAAAAACAATATCCAAGAAAATTCAGTAAGTGCAATGTCTTTGCACTGAAGTGGGAATACTCATTCATGGCTAGAAGAAGAGGTAAGGACTGCGCAGGAGTGCTGGCTGCATGAAGAGAACCAGGCTTTTGAATAAATAAAACCGTAACCATCATCCTGGAACACATAACCAGGAGTAAAAACTGTGAGGCAAATGAAGTGCCCACTTCATTCAGCTTTTGCAAGACCTCAGCTGAATAATTACGCCCTGATTTGGACCATTTAGAGAAATTCCAGAGAAGAGTCAGGGGAATGGTCTGAAGTTCAGGAATCATGAGCTGCCAAAAAAGACTGAGAAACTGGGGTTGCTTTAAGAGAAGAGAAATGGACTGCGGAAAAAACGGGAAAGAATTAATCCATGGTGGTCAGAACAAATAGAAATATGATTAAGTTACACATATTCAGGAAAACATTGGGAGTAAAGGAGTAGTGAAGAACAGGAATGTTTTTCTTGGACTGAACATCCACCATTAGGAGAATTAAGGATAGGTTAAACAAAAATCTGTAAGGAATGACATAGTTGAATGTGATCCTGCTAAGTCAGAGGATGCCCTAGAAGAACTGCATCCTTCTCAGCTACATTTTTTTATTATTCTTTCATGAGATTGGTCACCAATGGAGTCCACACCATGGATACATTCATAAAATGGATGTACCTGAAACTTCTCAGGGTTTAAGTTTTCCTCAAGTCTGGCTCCATACCCTCCGTTTTGAGGAGGAGTTTTGCCACAGCATGTTCAAGACTGGTGTTTGATTGTTACATTACACCTTCCAGCCAGTTATTATTAAATGTTTGAAAAAACAGATTTTGCCTTTCAAGCACCCTTGGTGAGCAAGGTATGTATGTAATACAAGATGCTTGGAGGTATCCATCACATCAACAGGCGTGCTCAGCACCTTTATTTTTTTTAAGGTCACATTAAATGTTTTGTCTCCGTGACCTCCTGGTAAAAAACACTGCAGAAATTTGGTCTCATTCAGAACTGGCTAATGAATCCATGGAAGGAGACACTGATTAGTGATTTTGTAACACTTCTAACAGAAGTTTTCCAGAAAATCACAACTTTTTTTTTTCAGGAAAATCAAAGTCATATAACACAGAGATTGGACAATTTCATAGCATTATCAACATTGAAAGACTGCATCTCAAAAAACAAAGGACACCATGCAGTTGGATCCAAGGAGGCAAATCTGAACAAAGAGCTTCAATTTTTTTACAAGCATAGTCACTGATCTGAATATACAAAAACTCTTGCTAGGTTTTAATACCTAATAAGTCCCCAAGGTGTGAATTTTGAAGATAAATACATAAATTACCATAGCCTCATTACTAAATTAGCAAAAGGAGAATATCTCCATAGTTTTAAGCCAGGTAAGTATTTTTCAAGCACCAAACCCAACAACTGCTCTCATTCAGCAACTGGGGGGAAATAAGGACAAATGTCATTAATTGTGCACGGCTAAGTTGCAAGTCCAGTGCCATGAAATAACTTTCAAGGCAGGTATGTTATGGAAGCAGAGAAGAAGTGGTTGCCTCTGCAAATACTCAAGGCAGGGATATTTATAAAGAGGCAAACCACCTCCCCATGCCTGGGTTAACATAACTGCAGACAATCTCTCTATAGCCTGGAGAAACGTTGAGTGGGGGGCTACAAATCTGGTTATTGCTCATATGGAATTTATATTCTTCCTATCAGTGCTCTGGTTACTACCTACCCACTCTGACATTTAGACACTCTCACACATTTTAGGAATCTATTGGAAAATCTGCTAGATTGTGCCAGAACAGCAAGTGATCTTTGAGCGAGTGATGAGAACACGTCTGCCTGCCCAAGGTCCTTGAAGCAATAGAGTAAACTTCATGAAAAGCCAGCAGGAACAAGACTGTGTGTGGAACGTTCCCTCTTCCACCAAGAGTCTTGCACACAGATACTGAGAAATAGACTTTCACAATTAACAGGCACATTCTCACTGCTGAACAACCACTGCTCTCTCATAGTAACACTCCGAGCTTCCACCTCTGCTTTAGCCTCATCCATAATTTTTAGACTCCCTAAACAGGAGGAGAAACCCTCGATTCACACCCCCTGCAAGGCCCAGCAGCAGCAAGGAAAGCATTTCCTGCACTGTTGCTGTTAAACCCAGTCTGCAGCAGAGTCACCTCACTGCACGAGCTGTGCCTTGGCATCTTAACCAGTTTCCATGTCAGTTCAGAGAGAGATCACTGTGTTTCTATTGAAACAGGAGAACCAAGAAGACACTTGGACTGCATCATTAATGCACCTGTGAAGATTCCACAAGTGTCGCTGCCAGGATAGTCGCCACACAATAACAACCAAAAATTTCCAGGGCAGGAAAAGCTTTAATTTCAGCCATGTATTCCCTTTATACATTCCTTTCACCAAAGGTGTGCACTTCACTCACTGGTCAGTAAAAGGTATTCTGCTAGTCCATCAAATCTCTCTATTCTCGGTTAGTTTATGTATTTTGTTCCCTGATTCCCATGAGACAGATCTCTTATTTACCGCAGGCGCAGCTGTTTTTCACCCAGGAATAATTTGTTGTGTTAACAAACTCTCATTCCCAAGACTGTTTTCACATGAGAACTTGCAAACCACTCAGTTGCACATAGAAGTGACAAGCCAGCTATTAATTTAGCAGAGAAAGGCCTGGTTTTATGAGGCCTTTTATAATTTTATAATTTATCTACCTGTCTACAACACACAAGGAATCCAGAACAAAACAAAACAAAACACATTGATGTAGCTCAACAGTTGCAGCACAATTGAGGGAGAGCAGTCATATGTGTAAAGCACCAATGAGATGATTGATAGAGAAATAGCCCTTTTAAATTCCAGTAGAGGATAAAGTGCATAAAGGATATCTGGGAAGCAAGCAGAAGATCAGAAACACAATGAAAGCAGCATAATTCCCAAAGTAAACTAAGGTAAAAGAAGCAAGCACCCCTTTCTCAGGGTGTCATAAATAACCACCCCTCTGCTCTGCTGTTTTCCTTCCTCATTTGAAAGCAACAAACATTTTTAAGTGGCAAAATACAATCCAGCCCTGCAACTAAAGAGGGGGCCTGAGGTGCCAAGATTTGGATCAGGACTTCTCTCAATACAGAAGTTCAAGCAAGCTTGAACATTTGGAGATCATCTTTCTTTGTTTTTTCATTGCCCTGATCTTCAGTTCCCTGGAAGGTGAAGAGAGTAGCAGCTATTTCTGGTTCTAACTATATGACTTAGTTCTCAGAAAAAGAGGAAAACTTTTGGGAAAGGTCAGTGCAAGGCTGCATCTGCTCAGCTATAAAATGCCTCAAGCCATTTATATGGGTTATACATAAATATTTACTGGGTTTTCAATCAAAAACAAATATTTACTATTCTAATTACAGCAGTACTTGGCAAACACACCAGTCTGCAAATACAAAGC
This sequence comes from Thryothorus ludovicianus, assembly GCA_013397245.1. Classification (NCBI taxonomy): domain Eukaryota; kingdom Metazoa; phylum Chordata; class Aves; order Passeriformes; family Certhiidae; genus Thryothorus; species Thryothorus ludovicianus. The sequence goes on along the minus strand of VZTB01015198.1, from coordinate 759,945 downwards.
ATCCTCCTAAGGAAATACAGCCTCATCCACTGAAGTTAAGGAGGGCAAAAGAAAAACCTCTGCTTTGAAGACAGGCTGAGAAAGTTGGAGTTGTTCAGTCTGGAGAAGGCTCTGGACACACCTTGGAAAACCCATAGTGCTCAAACAAGCTACAAGAGGGTTGGAAAGGGAATTCTGACAAGGGCGTGAAGTGACAGGACAGGGAGGAGCTGCTTCAAACTGAGAAAGGGGAGGTTTAGATTAGATATTAGGAAGAAAATGTTTCATCATTAGGTGGTGAGGCCCTGGCACAGGCTGCCCAGAGGAGCTGTGTCTGCCCCATCCAGGGAAGCATTCAAGGCCAGGTTGGACAGGGTTTGGAGCAACCTGGCCCAGTGGGAGATGTCCCTGCCCAAGGCAGGAGGGTTGGAACTGGATGATCTTTAAGGCCTCTTCCTGTCCAAACCATTCTGTGACTTTATGAATAAGGGATGATTTTTATAATTTCATTTCCATCCCTGAATGTCAACCAACTCAAACAGAATTGGATCTGTTTAGCGCATGCTGAAATGTGACTTTGACCGCATGTCATGAACTGATGGAAAGTTTTGCTTTCCCACTCTGTTCTCTATGGCTGAGGGTGAAGAGCACACAGTAGAAGCTTCCAAGGCACCAATATATTAAGAGAGGAAACCCCCAGATGTTTTAATAACCCACAGCTACAAAACTTCAGTTGAAATGGCAAGTGCTCTGCGCCTTAATTGACCACGGCAGATTTGGAAAGCTGGAGAAAGCGCTACAACAGTCAGACTGAACTAAAAAAGTTCAGCATTCATTTTTATTCTAGATAATATTTCAATACAGAGGAAAAACTTGAGAACGCCTCCTTTTACAACATCTAACAAGTTTTGGTTATGGATGACTAAACTATTGATTTCTACTCTGGAATACTTCATAATAATGTCTTTAAATATTCAATAAACAGTGACGTTTAATTTAAAATGATCAGTTCTACATAACTAATGGTGCACAAAATGTAAGGTTATAAAGAATTAACTGCCTATATGTATTCATACTCAGGCAGTAGGTGAAAAAGTAAAGAATGTTCAGCAACATATACAGAAAGGTCCCTGATCATCTTAGTCCTTATATTTTGGGACACAATGAGGTTTTCAGGCTTTGAAAGCCTCCATTCAATCCTTTAGAAGAGAGACCTGGGCTCCCCAAATAAGTCTGAGACAACCCTGAGTTAAAGCGTGTACCAGCCCCAGTCAATATATTTTCCATTTGGTGGAATGCCCACAGCACACTATCCATCACCAGTAATGGAATTGTGCATTAGAGGTTTGAGGTTAGACAGTCTTAGATTTCCTCCCTCCTTCATCTCACCATAGAAATCTCAAAAAACCTGAGCAGAGAGAAGGGGAGGGAGTCGCTTCCTTTGAATCATTCGTTACCATAAACCTGATGACTTGGATTCCAGTCTGGGACAAGTGTGTCATGAGACCTGTTGAAAAAAGGTCTGTTTCAAATAGACACACACCCATCTGGATGGTCCTTCTGGTTTTGTCTTCATTTTAGGTTTGGTTTGGCTCTCCTGGCGCTTGTTATTTCACTTTTCAAAAAAAGCTGCCAAATGTGGACAGTGGGTGTGTCTTGTTGACATCTTGCGGTCCGCACAATATGTCCATTCTGCTGATTGTCAGGACAATATGATTAAGACCTTAAAATCAAGGGAGGTTTTAGCCTGTGACATGTGTTGAACAGCAGCAGTGTTTGTTGAACAGCAGCAATTAAGCCTCATTTCAACAGTCAAGGATGACCACCTCCATCACTCTTTCTCAACCACCCTCCCTCAGTCCCCAGCTCTATCATTTGTCTGGGTCCTCCTTCACCCACCAGCATTAGGCACAGCTCCAGCCAGAGCAATACCAGCAACCAGACTGAGCTAAATCCAAGGTCTGTCCAGCCCCAGTACCCTGTGTCCAGCCACGGCCAGGAAACAGCTGTTTAGGAACAGAAACAAGGCAAGAGAATTATCCTCCTTGTGGTACAGTCTCTAAGTAATCAGCAGTTTAAGGAAATATTTCCTTATTTCCAGAAGTAGACTGTTCCCACAAGATTGTGTGCATCCAAGGCTTGGTGTTCCCTCCCAGCCAACTGGCAGAGGTTGGATCTTCAATCTGTCAGCCCTGAAATACTGCAGAATAGGCCAAATTCTCTGCCAATAAAAAAAAAAAAAAAAATCAGTGACATTTCACCAGCGTGAAAGATATTAACATTATATGAGTTCTTTGGAGTCCTGTCTGAAAATGAAAGCGTCCTAGGGCCCAGTTCTCATGTAGATACAGGATCTTTAAATCATAACAGCAATAAGGAAAAGATTAGAAGCAATCCTGAGTTTTATTTGGCTGCCCCTGAGGAGCCTTAGCCCAAGTTTGAGAGAGGTTTTGTTATGAATTTAAAAGCTAATAGATAACCCCCGAACATTAATCTCCTTTTAAGCACCACACATTGGACACAGTACTAAGAAAACCAAGGTTCAGATGTGAATATATGAAAGAAATTAAATTAAAGTGTCACAACTAACTATCCACATGGCTAAAGTGATTTACAGCAGCCATGAATACAGCCAAGCACTGATAGGAAGAGTAGCATATATAGTAAAATGATATAGTGTGGTATAATATTTATTAATCTTTTCAAGAATTATTTCAGTATAAATGACTTCAATGACTCAGAAAATCCCTGCCAAAACAGTGTAACATATATCGCACACCACACAGAGAGAAAGGGACCAAGGTATGGGATACTCTTATTAAAATCACAGAATAATTTAAGTAAGAAGGGACCTCTGGAAATCATCTACTCCAACCTCCAGTTCAAAGCAGGTGTAATTAGACCAGGCTGCTCAGGGACATGTCTAGTTGAGTCTTGAACATTTCCAAGGCCAAAAATTCCACAAAATTTAAGTCATGATGTTAGAAAAATCATTTCATTTTAGTTACAACTGTCAAACACCATTATTCCTCCATTACAGCGTGCACATTACATTTGCTACTTCCCACCATTTCTGTTTCTTATTGCTGTTCTGCTGAGACTCCAGAAAATTATTTGGTGAAGAAATTCCTTGAAGAGGCCTCCCTCAGCTTCTGGAGCTGATAGGACAGGGAAAAGGACAGGTTCCTCCCTCAGCATTTGTCACTTGAGCCAAAACATTTGTTAGAAGGAGCATAAAATGAGACAGGTTGTGTATATATATTTCTAGGGAAGGATTCAGAACTTCCTGATGGATTGCAGGTTTTGGGCACTCTCATTCTGGAGGGGCACACAGGAAGAGGCAGGCAACAAGACAGCCTGAATCTGCACTCCAGCCCATTCACAGCCTGGCTCACACCCCACACCAGAAGCTCCCCAGACCTCTACTGAGATGTTGTTATTGGACAAACCCTCCTTTGTCTTCAAAAGATCCAGTGATTTGCAGGCAAAAATGAACGCCTGCTCCAGTCAGAAGTTTGTGGGACTCCATCTTAACAGACCACAACATTATTGTGATAAAAGCAAAACCAAAAAACCAAATAAAGTCCATCAGGAAATCTGGAGTTCAGGAGTGGCCAGGAGAAGTCACAAAGTGATACACTTTGAACAATAAACCAGCTTTGGGCCCACTTACACACTGCTCAGTGTCCCTGCTGATCCACAAAAGAACACAACAACTTCAAAAAGTTCTGGGTTGGATGAATAATTTCTATGTCCCGGTCCAGCCCAAACCATAATCTGTTTCAAAAGGAGGGACTGATTGCATCAGGCATCACTCAGAGCACTCAAACCATCCCTAGAATTTCCATTGTCTTAGACATTTGACTGCACAAGATAATTCCAAACAATCCTTGGACTGTGTTCCTCATCACTCTGCAAGCTCCACTGGTTGGAAGGGATGACTAAATTCAGTGGAAACAGCAATCAATGAAACAAAGACAAGGATGATCCTATAACTTTAAAATGCCTCTCCCATTTTCCTCAAACTCCCACCCTTCACTCTTATAATGAAGGGAAGGGAATCTATGAAGTAAAAGCCAAAATTTAATTTAGCAGTGTATTACAAAGTTGCAACAAAAATCAGGTGGAGGCAACAAATGTTCAGCTCAGTATGTGAAAGGCTGGGAAGGATTCTGGAGCTTTCCCAAGCACAGAGACAGGGAAGACAACTCAGTTCATCAGCACTACAGCCATCACCACCACAAATTTGGTGATGCAAATTTTTCCAGTTTCTTATTTCAGTCAAGTTTCCTAACACATGGCCCAAAGTCTTGCTCTGGTCACAGATTTCACAGAATATCGTGAGCTGGAAGGGACCCCCAAGGATCCCCGAGTCCAGCTCTTTAGTGAATGGCTCATATAGGGATCAAACAGAGATTGAACTCACAACGATCAGAGAGAAAGGACTTTTGCAAGATAAAAAAAGAGTTTTTGTGGAGTAACAACCCATTGGCCATCACTTTGCACATGGTGATGACAAGCCACAGTTAATGCTCCAGGAATTAAGTGTATCTTAATTAACCTGGGTAACTAAAGAAAAATGGAGTTTTACATGCTAGAACAAAGGATTTCAAGCCTTTCCTTCTGGTCACTAACAACAGCATATACCAACATCTGTCTTAATTCTTCAAAGTGCAACAGAAATGAAGGTCAGGCATTCAACACTTGCAAACTCATCTGGACAATAAATGCCTGCATATTTTGGTGAACCTGCTTAAAAACCATGTCTAAGTGATGTCACCCTTTCCCTGAACCTGCAATAGCCCGGGATTTACAACATCCTCCTTGTACTGGAATCAAAGCACCACTGCTTGTTCGGATAAAAGCTTTAACTTCACAGACATTACCCCAACAACATGCCATCAGTTTAACAAAGGGCTCAAATATCAGACTGCATCACAGGACTCAGCCTCATATTTCCTTCCTGCTCAGCTGCAGGAAGCAGTCACTGGTGAGCCATAGGCAGAGGACACACAGATCCACTCAGAGCAGGCTGGCAGGCTCACCACAGCTCTGCAGGGGTTATTTACGATGGTTTATGCACCTGCTTGTATACATTCACATAAAATAAAGCCATCAAGTGCCCATCATCCCTGCCAAGAGTACTGCAGATTTTGATATCATCCCAAACAAGCCTTGGGACTCTAAGACCCAACACAGACCCCCTAATACTCACTCGCAATTCTGAATTACCTATTAATGCTGCATCACTTCCAGGAGCTGAAGTGGATCTCATCTGGGAGCCATTTGTAGACAGGTAACAGCAAATGGGATATTCAAGACATCAGACTTTCAAAGGAGCATTTTCTTTAGGAAAAAGCAACCTGTGATCTCTCACTCAGCCCAAGGCAGCAAGGTTTGGTTTCTCTCCTTGCTACTATCTTCCAGCAGTATCAGGCAGAGCTTAGCAGGTCCCATTCCTCTGAAGACTCACTGGACAACCTGAGCTGTGACCACATTGCCAAGTCTTTTATTCTTACTCCTTGCTCTCAGTAGTCTGCCCTTTTCCAAGGGGAAAAAGTTCTGACATACCAGGAAACTTTGCACAGAGCAGCTGAACTCCAGTCCTCTCTGCTTCCCCACACTCTTCCCTCTTCCTCAGGAGGCACCTTCACAGCATCAGCTTTCATCCAGGCAGTATTCCTCAGCTTAACATCATCACTCTATAAAAAGGTCTCTACCTCAAGCTCAGAAGTGCTCCAGCTCACTCCTAGAGCAGTATATTCCCAATTCAGCCTTTCCTCAGCTAACAGCTCTCCATAAAAGCACCATCAGCACACTACTTACACACCAGCCTTTCCCTACTAGTCCAGCTCCTTCCTTGCTACTAAACCAAGTGCAGGTGTGGCCAACTAAGCAGGGCTGGCCACCCTTAGGAGGTGCAAATACCTCCCACCTCCTATCAGTGACTCAAGGGGATCTGCTTTCAGGTTGCTCTAATACAGCTGCAATAAGGAGAAGAGGGGGGAAAAAAGTATATTTGGGAATGTTTTAGGCAACCTTCTGATTTAGAAGAATCAAAGTTATTTTTAGAATGTTCTTTATTTGAAATTGAAAAGTTCCTTTATTTAAGACCAGCAAAGAATCAAGAACAAACATAAACAGCTGAGGGAAAATTAGGTAGTGATGAACAAGGTGTTTTTAATTATGTGGGACTGGGCTGAAGTAGCCTGTTTCAGTACTCAATAAAGCAGTATCTTCGTCCCCTTGCAATGTGAATTGTTAATTTGGCATTTGCAGAAGAGATGGAGAAATCATGTGTTCCCTATATATTGTACCAAGAGGTTTGACAGGTGGCAGTGGAGCAGGCTAATCCATGTGCCCCAGGCCAGGGCTGCTCATCAACCTTCTCATGGGCAGGGCTGTACCCTCAGGGCCCCAGACAGTGACATCAAGGAATTGTTGAAGACATTCTGCCTCTTTCTAGGGGGTTTGGAAAGGTGTGGAAAAGGTTTTGTCACCCACAGGGTCTTTGGCCAATAGAAAGGATTGGCACAGCCATTGCAGGCTGCCCTGAGGTCTCTTCCCAGTCAAACTCCAAGCCTGCTCCTCCTATCCCACTCAACAACAGCATGATTAATAAAGGGAATGCTTGTGATTTTAAAATTTCCACTGGAAGGTAAAACAGGGAGGTAGAATTGTAACACATGTTTAATTACAGCAGTTGAAACCAAGCTTAACTGGAGCTGATAGAAGTCTTTTCATTTACTTCACTTGGCAAAATCAGGAGCATACTTAGACAAATTCTTTGTTTTCCCTCCAGATCCATTTTCAGCCTTACAGCATCAGAATCGTGTGTGTGGTAATATCTTTACCTGTATATGATCCATTCATGCTGCCATAAAGGAAATGAAAATTATGAAAGGTGACAGAAGAAATTGGACTTCCTGCATGCTCAAAACACAAATTCTCTCTGTAGCATTTTGTCCTCTTTCTGGATGAGAACAAGCTTTCTCCTATGGATGCTTTTTCCCAAAAAGTAGCTCACACTGGCTGATCAGTGTCTAAAGCAGGATAAATCTGAAAATTTGTGAAAGATCTGAAATCTGTGATTATCTGCATGTCTTTTAAAGCCCGGGCTTTCAGGAGTCATGGCAACGCAAATGCTACCTGTGAATACCATCATCCTAAACCAAAGAAAGGAAAACATTTAAAGTTTTCAGTTTGCACAACCAACCTTCCGTCATCCTGGCAATTTCATTCCATCTGGAACATCCTGTCTTCATATTTCAGAAAATACGGAATGAGGGAGGACAGGAAATATTAAGAGTTCACGAATGAATTTTTGAAAGTTCTTTGCATCAGAATGGAAATAATTTTCCTTCCCACTCCTTTTTGCCCCCTCTACCACCACATGCTACAGTATTTTCCATCTCTTTGTGCTTTATGTTTGACCTCTTGGTGAAAGTCAGGAAACATCATCCACCTAATTGTGAGCACCTGCACATCTGCAGGTGTGAGGAGAAACCCCTCATTGAGTGGGTCAGGGAACTCTCTGCTGATTTGCAATATTAACACATCCAGAAAAAGCAGCCTGTGTTCATTGTTAATGCAGTGGCAGAGGGACATGTCAGAAATGCCAGTCGTGGTAGTAAAGGTGGTTATGGCTGCTTCATTTTTGAGCAAGGAGGTAATCCTTAGTTTCAGGACTGTCTGGTCTGTGTTTTCAGCAAACTTTGTTCTCTCTTCTGAAATCTTCCCCTTTCCTGCCTCGACCTAGACTGAGGGGAGTACACACACACGTTCCCTCTGAGTGCATGGGACACGCTGCACTGCCTTCAGCAGGACTGACCACGCACACCATGTGCTGCCTATAGTACATTTGCAGGGCTTTTTCTGTTTAACTTTTAAACTGGACTCATATGAGACTCTCCCCAGCCAGACACCTCATTAAAGCTGACAGATTTACAATCCCCAGCTTGCAGTTTCTGGACTGTGGGTGGCCTTGGCCTTGGCCAACTTGCGAAATTTTGCATGCCACCATTTTCCAGTTGTAGAGTAGGAAGAAGAAGAACCCTCCTTACCTCCCATACACAGCCTTGCTGCTCTGAGTAAAGCACTAATATTTCAAAGAGGACCTGTCAGTTATGACATGCCACTCCACTGATTGTAACAATGGAACCCCAACCACAGATGGAGCTCCTAATAAAAGTAAATTAGTGCTGCTGTTGTAAAAACAAATAAATAACGCTAATAACTTCAGGAGGACTCTGTCAACACAGATGATGGGCAGGGCTGTCAGAGTATTTATTTACTATGTTTCCAGAACTTGGCTGTTGACCTTTTACCTTCTAGAAACAGCCATGCTACAGAAACCTCCCTGAAGAACAGTCTCTGTCTCCCCACACAAACAGCTGAGAACCCTCTGGAGAGCTGCTAGTGAGATATATGCACTGTCTGTCAGTGGTGAAGGAGTCAATTCAACCCCAAGATTCAAACAAATGCGCTTTAAGAGCATCTAATGTTTATATTGGCTTTGTGTCTGCAACGCTATTTTGAGAATGGTCTGCCTAAGGCATTTTTCTCATTTCCAGACTGAAAGGTACTTTAATGGGGCCATGCCTGCAATGGTTTAGTTCCTGTGTTGGGCTCCTTGCCGAGGCTTCCACCTGCCTGTTTAATGGCAGAGCTTTTCAACTGCTCTGCACGGGGTGATATCTGCACTTTAAGGACAGATACCAGCAGTGATGGTGCTGCCTGGTATCTGTGCTGCACCCTCCTCATGTTCCCAGGCTGAGAGTAATCAGAGCTAGGCAGAGCAGGGAAGGAGTAAGAAAAAGCAATATTTACACAGTAAACTTTCCAGGCATTCAGGAGAGAATGGCTTGCAGATGTATATGTTTAAATGACATTTACACTCCCATTGTTTCCTTTAACTTGGTGCTCATCTTACTCTGGGCTTCTTTGGATGAAAAAAACAATACTGCTGAGAGCTGTGTTCTTGATGAGAAATAACACCCTTCCCCTTCCCTCTCAGATGTACTGAAAAAAACAAACAGCATTGTAGAATTGTGTGTTTAGTGGGGAGGGCTCCCTTAGATACATGAGCTTGAATCACTTGGGTCCTCTTCAGCCAGAATAGCAAGCAGAAGACTCCAGGTGCCTGGTACTGGGGTTCAGAGCAGAGCTGGCACAATATTTTAAATCACCCACTCCAAGGCTCCAGAGGAAAGGATTAAAGTAAGGAAATCCCAACACGACATAATATTCAGGCCATTTTCATTCAGGCCATTTTCCTTCAGGCAAAGGCATACAGCTGATCCAAACCTTCTGGTTGTTTTTTTTTTAATAAACTAGCAGTCCAAGACTTCTACACTTTTTCCTCCTTCAGTAGTCTTGGTCACACCTAATGCTCTAGACTAGGCAATTAAAAACAGCATCTTACAGTTCTGGTAGCCAGCAGACAAAATAAAAGCAATTAACTTCTTCAATTGTTGACTGATTATTTTTTGAATACCCCTGTGGATATAGGACATTGCATTTAATATAAGTCACATTATCCTGACAGCGTGCCAAGCACCAGGAATCACTGCAGGCAGCAATGGCTCGTATCTGGAAGCCAATGCTGGAGTTAAGGGCTGTTTTCTTCCACGTGTGCAGCCAGGAGGGCAAGGGGAAACACCACCAAACACTTCCAGTTTCCTCTGTGTGAGTACTTTTGTTCTACACAAATAACTCATGTGAGGGCTGACAATCAGCAAGTGAAAATCAACACTTGAGCAAAGGTCACTAGGAAAATGTAATGCTACCTTTTCCATAAATAACTAGGATGTTGTACAGCCACTCAAAGTCCAGCCTATCACTCAAGCCTATCACTCAAAGTCCAGCCTATCACTTCCAAGCCAAGGACTACCGAGACTTTTGCAGGCTTTGTAACACCCTTGCCATTTGTTAACGTCTCCACAGAAAAATTCTATTTCATTTACCGAGTAGTCTCTTCCCAGATGCAATGATACTTTGGCATCCCACTCTGCAACATCTCTATTTTTGATTTTCTGTCTTGGAAATTGGTTTTGTGGTTGAACCACATATTTTTTTCACTTCCTATGATTGACATATGATCTGAGCTTGGCTAGAGGAAAGGGACATTCTGCATAACACATCATCAAGAGAAAACCTGCCCCGGACAAGGAATTTGTACGGACTTGGTCTGACTGGTAAAGAAGGTCAAAATGAAAACATATGACATGCAGAGACACAGCCCTATGAGATTAATGTGAAGGCAGGAGGAGAAATCAAACGCAGTCCTCCATCTGGGGTACTCTGCACTCCTTGGGTTTTGCTGAACCGACAATCTGCACAGCAACTTCATCTGAAATACCCTGTCACCCCAGGGGTCACCTGGGTGCTGCCCTGCCAACAGAAGGTGACAAGTCAGAGCCCACAGTCCTTCTCAGGCTCCAGCTGAAGAATGTGAAGTAAGAGCTGAGTTGCCTCGTCCCAAGGTGACACTGGTACTTGTCTGTCTGAGATGGAGGGTGAGCGATTCTGCTGGTGTTTCCAATAACACAGCTCCTAATGCTGTCTACTCCTCTTGGTGCCACATTGAAATCCTTGCAGAATTACATCACAGAAATCTAGAAGTACTGATTAAGTACAATATGGTGCATGATTACAGACCAAAATATGACCATGACCTGTAAAGTCATTCCTTTCACAACTGAGGAAGCTGTGACCATGTGGATCTAAATTACACAGTGCCAGTGAGGGAAGAATTGTGCCCTCTGAACCCAGCAGATCTAATCAGAGATTGCTTTTAGTACATTACCTTTAGTTTTTTTTCAGATGCCTTTGCAAAATAGCGAGTACCTGGTACAGAGAAAGCAATAATATGCTAGGAATCAAGTCAAATCATTCCAGTGAAGAATTTTCATAGGTATGTATTTAATAAGCATCAGAAGTGAAAGATTGCACTGGATTCACTACAGATCAATATTTCTGCACACATGTGAAAAGTACAGTGCACAACCCAACAGTGTAACACAGCCAAAAGCCAGCTCCATTTGGTTCATTTTACAAATTCCAAATGTTGTTTTTCATCAAAACCTTCTTCTCATTCTTTTTTCTTTTTAAACGGAACTGTCATTCACTACAGGACTGAATGGAAATGATCAAACTGCAGTCACTGGAAAGACTTCTGTACATGTTGGATTCTACTGAAGTAGCTTGAAGCAAATGTTTATATATACTTCCAGTGAGTTTATTTTCTTAGGGTGAATGAAAATAGAAACTTCTTGGAGCAGGGAATGGAGAAAATCAGCTTTCCACGGAAACCACAACTGAGAAGAATTTGATAACAGTTCAGAATAAGGAGTACTACAATATTTTAGTTTCACTAAAGGCTTATCTCCCTTCAGAAATTTATTGCACCTTATATACTTAGAACTGGTTACCCACAGGTTGCCTTCATGTGAGCACTCTGAAATACTGATTTTAGCAGAGGTATTTTGATGTTTTACCAGCATCTCAGGAAACCAAGTCTGAGCTATTTTAGGCAGAAGTCAAACACTTTATTTCCAACGCCTCAAGAAATAACAGAGCAGCCAATTATTTCCCTCTCCCCCTTATAGCACATATGAAATTAGCAATATCACCCAATCACATGTCAAAGCCACAAAACCACTTTCTAAATAGGTTCAATACTTAGCCAAGACTGCAAACCTACTAGAATAAAGGAAGCTCAAGGGGAGTCATGCTATGTCCAGCACTTTGCCCAGTTCTAATGCTTCCATACAGAAAACAGGCACATAATACTGTTGACTGATGAGAGGTAAAAGATACGTTCTGTGAGGTTTCAAGGCTTGATGTAGAGGTCCTAGTGCTCTTTCCTAAACCTCACACAGCTTTTCACCCATCCCTATAAGGCACATACAGCATTGTTGATCAGTTCTTAACAGTCCCTGACACAAGAAACAAGGAAGGAAACTGGAACCACTCAACCAAACCCTGTCATTTTCCTACATTGAAGAGTTTCAAGCATTTTGGGATTCCTCACTGAGAGGGAGCAAAGAGAGGGCTCTGCCTTGGCAGAAGAGAGAGACATCAGCAGGAGCATGAAACAGTTGGGGTGATTGGCCAAAAAACCAATGTCATCAGATGGATGTGAGAAACATCAGAGCAGAGTGAAAATTGGAGAAGTAAGAAAATGTCATTGAAATTACTTTACTTTAAATAAATAAAATTTATTTTACCTAAGACTGTAGAACACCTGGTGCAAATGCCTCAGTTTCTGTCACTTCTGTAACAACTCTGAATCTTGCTCTTATAGACTGTCTTCAGGAAAGGAATGTAAAATGCCTACATGTCCAGCCACTCCCAAACTTTTCATTTGGTTCTCACTGAGAATACACAAAATGCCCAGGGAAGAGACTTCCAAATAGATGGGACCCATAAGAACGATTGGAAGCCCAAGTAAAACAAATTAGAAAACACCCCAAAGAATTATTTCTCCTATAGAAAAATAAGCAGCAATTATATTCTTATTATTCTGTAGGAAAAGAAAATAATCACCATGGAATTCTCCCCAGAAAACAAAATTGCATCCATATACTTTTTTTGCAAAACCAAAAAACTTGGTAAAAAACTTCCTCTTGGTAAATAAATGATCCCTTCTATGGCTGAAGGTGAATAGCTCTGTCTTACAGTATCTGCCTTGCTAAAACCTGCTTTTCTTGCCAGACCTCGTCACTCATAAAACAGCCCGGTGTCAAAGCAGCCCCTGCAGTACAATTCAGACACTGCTCAGGTCCTGGGGGAGAGAATAAAACAGGAGAGGCTTGGAACTATGTGTCCCATGGGATAGCACTACAAAACAGATGCAGAGATTTATTTCTGTTGCAACAAAATCCCATTTTCTGATGGGGAAAGATTTGGTCTGGATTGTCTTTTCTGGCCTCATTTAGTGTTTGAGTACAAAGCTACAGGAGGAATCACATTCATTTGTTTTAACACATCAGAAGCAAAAAGCAATGCACCATTGGTCTAGTTTCATTTAATCTGTTTACGAGAACATTTTGTACTGTCAATGAAGAATCAAGTCTTGATTTGTGCAAAGCTCATAATAAAATTGGAGACCAACAACACTTCTGTTTGGAAATAAGGTCAAAGGTAGGAATGACAGGCATGAAAAGACATCCACAAAGTCAAGACCATGACTTGAAAAGCAAAATAATAAGTTAACAGCCTTGAAACCACAGCTCTCCATGACTTGTGCACAGTGTGTGGAAGGACAGACTGGTTTTGACTAAACTGCCTCACTCTGCCAAGGAGTTATTTCTCATGAAAACTCCTCAGAGCTTTTCAACCCACAAAAAAATCTTCCATTATATTATCTTTTCATTTAGATTTGGAACTGAGACAAACAGCAGTTTGTCAGGTTTTCTTCAAGATGGAAATTCTGGGGAAGGTTGCTCAGCTCTTTTTGTCAGCTGTCATGGAAGATAAATGATTGTTTAAGCAGAAGTGCAACAGGGCTTCCTCCGGGGTGCTTTGGCTGAGATCAGCTTGAGGATTGTCCTCCTACCAGGCACTGTCACAAAGCACCTTTGTGATTTCTGCTGGACAGCTCCAGAGGGCCTGCAAGGAGAGGCAAAACTGGGAAAGGTGGGAGCAGTGGTCTGTTCACTACAGATCCACATATAGCCAGTTCTGCTGCTGCTAACTATGACAACACTGAGGAAATTCCTCTGTTTCCAGGAGATCCTCTAATGGCTGTGCAGCTGCCACACGGTTGGGCTGAATTCTGCAAACAACCTTTAAAAAGTTCAAGTTGTTCCATGCATGCAATCCCAGCCTTTGTTACTTGTTCATTTATTTTATAGTAAACAATGTCTTCTCAGTTATTTGTCAACAGTTGCAGAAGCTGCTTCCTTGTGCTCCCCTGCTTGAAGGTCAGGAAAAGTCATCACATATTCCTCACAGATTTTCTTCCTGGATTATCAGTGACACTCTATGTAAAGGCTTAATTTGATAAAAAATGATCATACAAATGAACAGCACAGAGGTGGTTTTATCAATCCAAATTGCACATCCCTAGAGGAAATAACTAGATGCTTTTTCATTGGGATTCAGTGAAGGAAAACCATTCCCAGAAGCTTAACACAGCAGACTGGGTACTTGTCAAGGCCCCTGTGCCTGTACCTGCCACCCACACTGGAAGTTCTGCCATCAGAGTAGGCAATTCCTCTGTGTGAAATGCAGAGCAGCAAAAGGACACCAAAACCACTCGAACTTTGGGCGTGGTTCAGCTCCAGAAATTGCTGTGTTCAAATTTACCTTCTCCAGAGTATTCACCTGCCACCTGATCAGCAGCTGCTCTGGCTGAGAGGAGGATCATGTCTATTTATACAAGGCATGGAAACATGTCTAGGAAAACACAGGCATGGCCAAAACTGCACCTCTAGAGAGGGACTTCCTTATTCCCCTTCCCCCAAATTGAGATATCCCCAGTATCAGCAAGCTGAGTATTTTCTTATTCACTATGGGGACCTTCCTTAGACCTTTCTGCCTTTTTCCAAACAATACTTCTTTCCCTTCTTGACAAACCCTTTTCTGAGGTTGTTTTTCAGCTGTGGAATGAGCCTCGAGATCTACTTGTTTAACAGCACTGTGCACACAAAAAACTCCAAACCATTTGCACAGTCCCCCTTCTCTTCTTAAGATCTCCTTCAGAGTACCCCAGGCAGGACCTCTCTCCATCACAGGGCACCTTGAGCAGCAGCTGAGATTCCATTTGGATGTAAATAGGGGAGAAGCAAAGCATAGAACCCATCTGCAATATCCTGGATAATGCAACAATACTCTGGATAATACGACTGTTCTCTAAACCCTCCCCCTCTCCATCCACATCTCAGCCATCTCTTTCAAAGGGCAGACTCTAAACACAGCTGCTGGGTCTGTCCTTAGGCCAAGAGACTACATCTGGCAGAGCAGCTCTAGATGTCTCTGATTTGGGCATTCCCAAAATAATGTCATCTCCTCTTGGCCTCTGTTCCTGTCACCACCCGAGTGCAAAACCTCTGCTGTTCCTGTGTAACTGCCAAGGAATTCGGGTATCAACTTCTCTTGTGATCATCACTCAGAACCAGGAAACCAGGCCATTCCAGCATCCAGCCTGGAATCTGACTTGCTACTAGTGACTGACCCAACTTCAGAAATAATTTTTGGTCTCCACTGTAAGTCCCAGGACTATTTTTTGAAGGACTATTTCCTTTACACACCCACTTGCATGCTGAGAATCTAAATTCTTTCCTATCAAAATCTGGGCTGGGCTCATAACCTTCCAAACAAATCATTTTCAAGCTCCTATTAATCATTTATTTTTCTCTACCATAGACATTATCCCTCTCTGGTAATTTGAACCTGGATGACACTGAACTTTTGAAGAGATTTAATTTCATTTTTGCTCAGCAAGTGTCCTGTCCATGTCTGGTGAGAAGATGGGTAAGTTTTTCCAAAGGGAAAGATGTTACATCCTCTTTTACTTATTTCAATGTGCACATGCACTGATGATGCCATTTTCCCAAGGTAGAAGGCCCCTGAGTATTTATTTTTCAATCACAGATGTCACAACTATTTGCATAGAACATAACATTGTAGTAGGATGATCTCTTGGCATAACTAATGACACTGATTATATTTAATTGCTTTTTCCAATTCTTCCTGGTGACCTAAATAGCTCCTAAAAGCCAAAGATTTCACATGAAAAATGCAGGATGTACTTCACATAACCCTGTGAATACATGATGCCAGTATCTGGATGCATATCCAATTTGGTATTCCCTGAAATCACTAGAGCAGGGTGACAGGAGTACCCCAACCCTCTAGGCAGCACATCACATGACAGATTATCCTTGCCTAGGGCAGAGAGCCACTAGGGAGGTTAAACTATTCAGATTTCTTTTTAAACACTTCCTGCCTCCTTCCTCACAAGCTGACACTGGGACTTTAACGAGACTGAAGCCCTGGAACAAAGATTAGACCTTCTTCTATACATGAAATCCTCTCAAAGTTCTGTTATATTCCAAGCCTTCACTGTATTATTCAGTTGCCATGATTCCACTTTCCCATCCTATGGAGTAGCTCACACACACTATTCCTCATCTCCAGGAAATCCAAAGGGTACTGTAGAGCATGGATTTGTTGACTGTCTCTCTTCCCAGCTCCTTCTGTAACACTGACACATTTTCAGCATTATTTCTGCCAGGGCTGTGTCTCCCCAGCACAGGTTATCCTGTACTAAGCACTGACATAATCACTGGGAGTCTCTGGGAAACATTCACAATCCCTGCAACAACTTACTGACCTCATATTATCATCTCTTGAGTGACTCTAATGTTAAATTTCTTACAGTTGTCCTTCAGTCCCTTTTTTGGCATTCCTGAAATATATCAATGTACTGACACCAGAACTTACTCCTCAGCAGGGCCAATACTTTATGAGCAGATGACAGCACTGGCCAGGCTCAGTTGGCTTTGTACTTCCCATAAGATGCAAAGGATTTTCCAGTTTAACTATGAACACTATGTTGATACCCTTTTCCACTCATCTAAATCAATCCCTGCCTTGAGAATATCAGCAACCAGCTCCTCTGATCAGGTACTTCAAACTATTAATATTATCCTACTTGTTACAATATCTAAAATTGCAAACCCATTTCTAATCCTTGAGAGTCTCTCCTATTGGTCTTTGTCAGAGGGTATGGATAATTATTCAACTTGCATTTAGTATCTGCAGTCCCTAACTGCCTAGGAGATATCATTCCATTTCAAAATCACTAAAATAAGAGGTTTTTCTCAAGAAGAAATTCCTAATGCTTTGGGCCACATACACTTCTCCTTCTGCCAGCAATTGTCTGTGAATTCTTACATTTTTATCTCCACAAACTGAACTACACCTCCAGGACATTTCTAAAAGGAAAATATTCATCTCATCTATTTTAACACCACCACAGACAGAGGGGCATGGCCCAATGTCCACAGCAGCACTCCCTGCAGAGGCTATTTGCAAGATGTATCCCTTCCATGCCAACACACAAACCCACATCCTGGACTTCTGGTGGACTGCTTCCTCACAGCCTCCCCATTCCTACACCCAGCTCCGGGCTGCAGCTGCTCCTTGCTAGTCCCTGCTGGCCTTCCCTGCCTCACTCCAGCAAGTGGGAGGTGGCAGGAGGAGCAGCTGGCCAGGCAGCCACAAGGCCACTGCTGCTGCTAACACAGAGAGCACGAGCTGGTCAGGCCCCAGGGAGGCTGGCACAGCCAGGGGCAGTGACAGTGCCTGCAAATGAAAAGCTACCTCACCCCCTCCCAAGCTTCCTGAGACTCTTCTGGAGGTGATCCAGATGCTGCATAGTTCCCCATGAGCCAGTTACTGCCCCAACGTGGTGCTCCAGTGCCAAATCCCCATCCCATGCCAAGACTGCCTGAGTAGATTGTTCCACAAGCACGAGCTTTGCAACCCACACCCCAGTGTGACTTCTCAGCTGCAACCACAGCCAGAGGTCACAGGCCTTTGCACACAACCACCTTCCCCAGAGATCTGTGTCATTCCTGGAATCACTGTCAGAGCATCTCTTGGGTTAGGTCACAGTAGTTCACTATGGCCAGCCTGAACAGGAGGGCACGATTTCAAGCAGACCAGAGAAAAAAATGAGGAGATGCTCTAGAGGGTGGTTGGTCCCAGTCATGAGCATTTGGCAGGGTGTCACAGCTTCGTGGTCAGGGCTGTGTCCCAGACAGACTGGCCAGAACATCAGAGGGTCACTTAGCTGACCCCATTTGCACAGAGACACCAAGTACACTCACTCATCCAGCAGCCAACATAAGTGGTGGGCTGCTGGCAGCACTGCACTGTGCCACACCAGGGCCACTGCTTGTGCAATCACCTGCCACCACGGGCCATGCTGCTCCTCTCCTGACAAACCAGCTGTTCCTCTCAGGCACCATTTGTTGTGGCATTTGGTGCTGCTCTGTCAGGTGTCTGCTTGCACAGGTATTACATATTGACCTGAACTGGCATTACTTCCAGTCTTAATCTTAACAGCTCACAGAGTTTGTGAGATTTTTACTCTTCAGCACTGCAATCCTCCTGCCCACATTATCTGAATTAGTTGTAAAATGGCTTCTTTTCAGAGCTGGAATACAAATCTGCTCAAAACCTCATTCAAATCCTGTCTTGCTGTCTGACATCCTGAAGTGGACCCATGATCCAAAGCTGAATTGGAGCTCACTTTGAAGCTAACCTGCTCTGAGCAGGAGGTTTGACCAGATAACTTCCAGAAGACAGTAGAGGGGAAGGTCCAACTCTCACCTCTATTTCTGCCCCGGAGCAGACACACCCACATGACCACCAAAGTAGAAAAGACAACAATGTTGTTGACAGTGTAGCTCCCACATGATACTTCTGCCACCATTTGGAAATGCAGATGCAAACTCACCTGCCTGCGCTCCAAGAGTTGTGACCAAGCAAACTCCCACTCTCAGCAGCTGGACAGAACTGCTTCTTTAGGATACATGATATTTCACTATCACCCTTTTTGTTTATACAGGCATTTGCATCACAAGTAGTCATTTATCTCTGGAAGACTAAATACTTCATTTAAACTATGTCAAAAGTGTAAGTTCTGGCTGGTTTTGCTCAAAATTAAGTGTAAAAATCAGAAACTGATTGAAACATAATTTTACCTTTGAAGCTGTCCTGGCTTGGAAAAAAATCAGAATCTCCAAATTATATTTTCCTCAAAAATTCTTTCCTTGTCCTCTTCTTTATTGATTAGGGGTCTTCAGCTGTTTTTTATTAGTACTATATAAGGAAAACAAGCATGAGCTGTCTCTCCTTTATATTAACCTGGAGCCCCCTGAAGATCACATCATCCTTCCAGTAACTGAAGGGAGCCTACAAGAAACATGGAGAGAGATTATTTACAAGAACAGGGAGGAATGTATTTAAACTAAAAGAGTGTAGGCTTAGATCAGATATTAGAAAAAATCTTCCTCCCTGTGAGGGTGGTGAGGCCCTGGCACAGGTTACCCAGAGAAGCTGTGGCTGCCCCATCCCTGGCAGTGTCCAAGGCAAGGTTGGACAGGGCTTGGAACAACCTGGGAGAGTGAAAGGTGTCCCTGCCATGGCAAGGACATGAGATGGTCTTTAAATTCCCTTCCAACCCAAACCTTTCTATTATTCTGTGATTCTACAGTTAGAGAGTTATCTGCCTGAAAGCTCAGCAGGTTCACTTTAAGTGGTAACTTTTTGTTTTTCAGGGGCATTTGAACCTTAGGCAATAAGCAGGGTAGGTGTGAATAAACAGCAGCAGATACTCATCATGCTTTATAGTGATGGAGCTGAGTGAGGAGGGTTTAATTGCTACTGTGCTTGAGAAAACTAAGCTTTCTCCAAAGCCTGTGGTTAGCCTGGAGAGGATTTCACTTGTTCTTTTCCTTAATTACATTGCTGTCAGTTGATACAGTTTTCTCAGAACTTAAATATCAAAGGAAAACATGTTCCTGTCAATGTATTAAAAAGCCTTATTTAAAAGAACCAAGGCTTGATGTTCTGTGTTCTCACTTCTCCAAAAATATGAGTGACTTCAATGGTATTTTCAATTGAATAAAGAACATAAACTAAAGCCAACATTATTTGTGTGTGGATTTTTCCCCATAAATTTTTTGTTTGTTTTAAGCAGTTTTTAAACATGTAAGACATTTGATTGATTGAAACTCACATCCCAACGGCAAGTAGTTTTAACAATCTTACTCTTAGAACCTTGTTTGTTTGTTAGCTGAAGAATTAGATGAAACAAAAAAGTCTTGTGACAGGCCAAGGGGAAAGAAACAAATGGAATCGGATATAAAAGTCCACTAACACATTAAAGATGTATCAAAGAATGTGATAGAACATATCTGTGGTCAGTTGAAGATGCTTTGAGTAGAGATAATTTCCCTGAATTATTATGTGATAACATTCTTCATCTCAGTTCACAAAGCTCAAAGTTAGGATTCAGATTTTTTTTTCCCCCTGTGAAGGCAAAACATTTCCAGGCCTTTTAACAGTCATCAGCTTGGTTTTTCAAAGGAGCACAAACAACCAGTTTGGCTGGAACAGGGGGACCAAGACTAGAACCAGAAAAAGGATGTAGGCAATTAACTTCCATGTGACCTAAATTTTGTGTCAGAATTCATGGTCAGATGACAGCTCATCCCACAGGTTTGTAACACTCTGTTACCAGCTCCTCTCTGTGCCCAAATGTGTGCTGCCAGCTGTGAATAGTCATGGCAGTGACTCACAGAACTTAGAACTGACACTGGGACACACTCTGAGCTGGGCTAATTCTTTTTGGAAAATGCAACCAGAGAGGCTTTAATAGCCACACCTGAAACAAGAACATCAAAGAAAGGGGCACAGTTGGCAGAGGACTAAAAAAACCAAAGCCAGCATAGCAAAAGCTGATTATTCATATCAACATTTCCTCCTTCACTGTCTGTGAAATACGGGATTGTCCATCATCAGAAAGTAACAGCCTTTAGGATCCTGCAGGTTTCCTGTCCTCTTTTCTCTTTCTATCATGAAGGCTTTCTTTCATATCAATTGATGTACATGAAAAATTTGGGAGCAGAGAAAACTTGTAGCTGGTTACCTTCAGTCCCCTGGTTTGTGCAGCCAACCTCCACCTTTGAAAGGTGAACCTGCTGACTCCTGGCAGCCATGGAGCTGATTCAGAATCAGTCTCCCATTTGTATCATGATGGAGTTGAAAAGGAGACTTGGTATCACAGGCATCAGCAACAATTTGTGCACATCAGAAGCACTCAGGAGAATTCCTGCCCTAGAGGAGCAGTTCTTGTCTTTCTCTGGCTGTACCATCACTAAGGAAAAGTCACAAGGTCAGACATCCCCTGTGTTAAAATCACTGGATTAATTTTGCTGTCACAAGGGGAAAATGGGACTCAGAATGCCCCCAAGGAACTTCTACATCTAAGAATCAGAGAATCATCAGAGAATGAGCAGCTGTTAGTTTGGCCTTTGGTCTCAATTTTATTGCCAAGCATATAAAAAGAAATGTTCCAATCTTTTATTCCTTTCTTCCCCCAGCTGCTGACTCAAGTAACTTCCACCACAACTATCCCTTTTTGCCATCCTATAAAGCTCTACACAGATAATAGCCTGATCTATAAAGTGAGAGCAACCCTCTCAGTCACCCAAGTATCTTAAGAACAGGACATTCAATGCAGCCAGCCCAGATTTAGAGAATTACATTTTCTTAGGAAGAACTGAGTATAAAGCAGACAGTGCAGGACAACAGCTGCACTAATGAAATCTTTAGTTACACCAGATGTCAGCTATGAAATGTAAGGAAGAGACACTTGCATCTTATTTTTTTCTTCTTTTCTCTGTTATCTGTGCCCTGCATTTTATTGTTTAAATGAAATTTCTGACTCATCAGGAGATTTTTGTGGTTGTATAATGGCTGGAGCCCATTCCTACCACCCTTGAATTTCACTGCAGGCATCTGGCATGAGCAGCAGAGCTCTGGAAGGAGTCTTCTGGTTTTAAGACCACCAAAGAGACACAGGCTGTAAAAGAGACACAGCTACAGCTGGAGACCAGTCAAAAGGAAATATTATTAGTGGACATTGGTGAAGTCCTTTTCCTTTGGTCTGACTGTAAACTGGTATCAAACCTACTTAAGTAGTAAAGATTTCAAAGTTCAGCTTCAACAAAACCAGCTTTTCCTTGGTTGCATATAGGACAGAGAGGATCATTGAGAAAAGACTCAGGTTTGGAGGGTTCAATACGTTGTTGAAGTGTGAACAGTTTCTGCAGTCAGCAGAACAAGCTGCAATGGATAAAGACAGGTTTCACTGAAGACATTTCCTTGGTGGGTCAGCTTGAAGGAAGTGAGAAGCACAAAAGAGGTACTAACACAGGAGATATTCTCATTTCAGACTCAACAGAGAAACAGTAACTGTCCAAAGGAATAACAACACATTGCATTGCAGACACATAACCCTGCCACAAGTGCAAATACAAATAAGGTGCTTAAAAAACGTTTGTGAAACATTTGGAGGAGATGGCCAGAACATTTTTCACAGAGCTTTCCTTCGTAAAAGGATACAGTTCTGTTAAATTTTCTATGGAAAAGAGATTTTGATGGTAATATTCCTAACATGGAGGAGGTTCCTGTAGTCCCTTTTAGGAAAAAAGAATTTGATCAAAAACTTCGGTTTTTCAATTTGAAATAGAAGTCATTGTTTTTTGTGAAAGCATGTGAAAGAGCCACTGGTGTCCATGGACTTGTCTTCATTTCAAGGCAGAATAAAGAGAAATTTCAGATACCTGGAAGTTATCATGAGATGGAGGTGTCATTGCTGGGATAAAGAAGAAATGACTCTTGAGAGCACAAGCACACCCTACCCACTATAGCCTGTAAGGGGGAATCCCATGGAATCCCTACTACTTCCCAGCCAACTTTACAGTTTATCAACTGCTTTCAAAAACTCACTGGGATTGATTTGTGTTTTGGTAAAATGCACAATCATGCTCATACAGGTGAGAGAATGAAGAAAGACACTTTTCTTTCCCAACAAAAAAAAAAAGCAAAAAATGTTAAAAAAGAAAAATCAGTTTACAGAGTACTCCCAAAGTACTCTGTAAATTGTAAATTACTGCTGCAGTACTTCCAAAGAATGGCAATGTAGGCTTACTGGTCAAAATCATAATTTTTTTTTTTACTAGAATATTTCAGTCTAGCCATAGCTATTGCCTCCAGAAAGGGACACAGGTGTGCTTTTTAAAGATCAGTAATACCCAGTTCATCAAAATAGTGATTTGCACAGGTTTTTCTGACCCTTGAAAGCCTTCATCTAAGCCAAAAGGCAGCACTATAAATTCATCTCATATGAGAAAGGGCACAATAAAACAGATAGAGGAGGGTCATGGATGAATTATTGTTCCACAGGAAATTTGAGTGTTCCTAAGATTAAGAAAATAAAGCCCAACATCTTAGAAAAGGAGAGTACTCTCAACAGATTTGAAAAAAAAGAAGTCCTCAAATGAAAACCATGTTGATAATAAGTAGCATGTTGGTGCAAATACTCTGCTTAACTTCTTCTGTGCAATTAAAGACTGTGTTGAAAAGCAAACTTCTGCTTTGCAAAAGACAGATAATTTAGACCATACTTTTGCATGCACATTCCAGAGTCATTGGCTTCTCCATGAGAATGGGAATGATGAACAGCAACTGCACATCAGCACAACTGTGACAGTAGTTGTACTGATGGATGCCTGGCCATGAGAAACCCATTGAGTCCTCCACCTCTCTACATCCAGGCCTTTGACCCAATGGAAGGATGCAAAGATCCTTCTGGAGCCTGACTGTAAATTCCACCAAAACATCCGCAAATACTTTTTTCAAACACTGTTTTAAAAAGCCTTCCATATTCTAAATTTACATAGGACAGCACTGGGTTGCAGCTCCAGTTCTCTAATCCTTAACATTTTGGCTAGCAAAAGTTCTAATCCAGTACCAAAATGTAGTGTCCAGAAAGTTTTAAGCATTTAAGTTTTATATGTTCTTACAGTTTACTTAGGATTACTATAAGCATCGCTTCTTATAAACATTTACATACTTTGGCTCTGCTAATAAAGTGTATCCTCACTCTTTTTTTTTTTTTATTGGGGAGCTATAAATTTGTAGAGAGAGAGAAAAAGCCTACAACAACAATGGGGGTAGCGTGGCCCAAGCCAAAGGAAATTCATATATGAGGAAACAATGGGAAGCTGGCAAAAACAACATGAAGAAAAAAGGGAAGTTTATTGGATACACGCAAAGAAAAGACCACCCTATGTGTGTGGTATATATTTGTGCTAAGTCTCACATCTTTTCTGTGATATTTTTTTTTACAAGGTTCTAAGCTGTTTTTTATGAGATGAATAAAACACACAAGAGCAAAGTCTCCAGCAGTTAAAGGGCAGTAGTAGATGTCTCTGCTATGCATTTGCTTCTAATAGAATTCCCATTCACTTTCCTTGAGCAAACCAAAACTGTTGTTGGAAAAAGTTCTTTGAAGACCAATGACCCAAATTATCCATTCGCAAAGGAAAGAGGCATTCAAAGCTTGGAAATCTGCCTCCAAGCATACATGCACAAAATGCAGTGTTGAGCAAATGAAGTGCACAGTAGTTCCTGTCCAAATCCTGTATGATCCTGAGCTCAAACTGAGAGACTTCAAAGGGCCTCCAGCAGAAATGTGCTCAAAATCCCACACTGCCTGGCACCATCCCATGGGAGTTTCTTCAGTTTACCTTGGAGGTGCAACATTTTCCCTCATCTGAATCCAAGTTATTGATTTCTTGTCTCAACAGCCATTTTCAAATCATGTTCCCCAAATATCAGTGACAGGCCTAGTTCTTGTCTTGTTCTCTTCTCGTACCATTTAGCATCTCTAATTTGAATCACCAATCACATTCTCCAGCTCAGCTCCTATTTTTCTGCTCTTCTGTTTTGCTCTTCTGCTCTCTCCTCTTTGTGAGGGCAGCTTTAAGTTATGCACGTGGTTACGTTCTTTTGAGGATGTGGTAAATCCAACAGGCTTCAGTTACTTCTTGTAGGGCCTTGAAACCTGTCAGTGGTGGGGGAAGGATGCTGGCCTCCAATGTGTGGGAGAAATGACTAAAATTAAGCACATGACAAAAATTAGCAGAAGAAAAAAGGAAGCTTCAACACATGGAAGGAATTTTGGTGGAACAAATAAGATTTGCTGGACCCTTCTCATATGATTCAACGATTCTGTTGTTACACTGCAAGTTGCAGTAATGGAAAACAGAACAACAGCTAGAAGGTGGGAGGTAAACTGAAAACAAAACAATATGTTAACCTGCAATGCAGGAGAGGTCAAGGTTACGTGTTTATGGTGCATTAAAATGCATCACTCATTTGTCAAGATAAAATCCATCTTAAAACATTTTCATTCTTGTTTTCTTACATGTAAGGTATTAGCAGAATTCTGCATTTTACAAAGTAATCCAAGATATACCCAGAAGAAAGGATTGCTGTCCCATGAATCTTCAGATGCACAGAATCTGAGCAGAAATTCAACTCTGACAAATATCTACAACAGGTTCAGGGTGCTGTAAACTCCACTAACTCACAGTTATGAAGAAAGCGTGTCACCACATTTCATGACAGGAGGGTCTCAGCTATGAACACAGCTTTAATTTTCTGCAGCAGGGTTCATTAGCTTTCATTTTACTACATTTGTACCACTTTACAGTTTACATTTCACACTGCTGTGTTAGGAATCCTTCAATATTTGTGGTTCTTGTAGAAATTATTTGGCTCTGCCAGTCAGACACTTAACTGCAATCAGACCTTTCACCTTAAAGGTAAAGTTTTTTAATTGTGAAAGGAGGAAAAATTTAAAAAAAAATAAAATTGAGAATTGAAGATACAGGTACTAATTAGGCACTGGAGAAAGTTTGGTATTCCTCTTATGAGGGATCCTAAGTGCATCCAATTCCAAAAACATTAAAACAACACAGAACAAGACACCTTCAAGTAAAATGGATGATAAATCAAATTAAAATAATTCAATGATAATTCTACAGTTTTCTCTTTTTTAATATTTAGGCCAGTATTGCTATTTAGTGAGCCTGGAAAGAAAATTTTAGAAAAATTCAGGCTAGCCATTCTTATCCTGCTGCATTTGTCCAGAGCTGAGACCTCACTGGGTTCCTGTGTTTGGTCCTCTGGAAGCAGTTCTTCCCCAGGTTCATTGTACTCCACTGAACTGAGTGTGTTGCTGTTCTGTACCTGGTCCTGGCTTCCCTATTGCATTCCCGAGGCACAAAACCTGCAGCAGACACCCCTCCTGGCAGGACAAAAAGCGGCAATGAAAGCAGAAGAGCACACAGCTTGAAGAATCTTTCATCTTCATCTTGGAGAAGGACAAGCCAAACAAACAAATTGTGTTCTGAACACAGTCTCTTGCCTAATGTCATTCTTCCCTAATGTCTTTTCTCACTCCTTAGTGTCTGGACAGGCAGCTCAAATTCAGAGACTTGCTCTGAATGTGAATAAGAGTTTGGGAGAGTGTACATGGATTCTTGCAACTCACCACATCTTTAGCAAACAATAGTCCCTGGTTCTCCATCTTCTCTGCCCTTCTGTGGCCCCATGCTCAGAAGCTGGGCTGCTGCACAGAGCGGGAGCTGTGTGGGTTTGTTCCAGCAGGAATTCCATAAGGAAGCAGAGCTGGGCATCACTGTGCCAGCTGGCATTGGTGGTGCTGAACTCATGCCTTAGTTTCACGAACACTGAAAGTGAGGAAAAAGGAAAAAGCAGAGCTCTTAACCTGAGAAGTCTAAGAAGGCCTGTGCAAAGCAGGTAATCGGAGAGGTGTGTAAAGCCCTGCCTGAGGCCAGGTACTCGATGGATGGGTGCACTGCAGCTTCTCTGTAGGAGCAGGAGGTCAGACTGAAGTCATTTCTTGCTGTTGCATGTTTAGTTCACAGTGCTCTGTAAGGGCTCTCTAAGTGCTCTATCTCAGCTAATTACTGAATAAAAAAAATACGAGCAAGCCCCAGCAGAGATGGTCTCTCACACTCTTAGCAAAGGATCTCTGACCCCTCCAGTGTGCTTTCTGATCCTACCCACTTGCAATGCCTG
This sequence comes from Thryothorus ludovicianus, assembly GCA_013397245.1. NCBI lineage: Eukaryota > Metazoa > Chordata > Aves > Passeriformes > Certhiidae > Thryothorus > Thryothorus ludovicianus. The sequence goes on along the minus strand of VZTB01015198.1, from coordinate 733,266 downwards.
GTTCAAAATGAACTGCAGAATGGAACAGAGGCTCTTGCATCCATTCAAGACTTGAGAACCTACAGAGCACACTCAGCACACTTCACCCAGCGAAGCTACAAAGGCTTTTCCATTGACCTCATATGAAGCTGGATCAGCCCCATAGGAAAGGCTTCAGCACAGCAAATACACTTTCTTGCCATGATTGTACTTGGTTTGCCAGAGAGATTAAGTCCAGACATGGTGGGTTAGTCAAAATTTGGATTTCCACCACACCCACGCAAAATGAATCGTGAGAGGTTTCCTCCTGTTCCCCTTTCCCTGCCCAGCAGCACTGCCACCTGCAAGAGGACAAACCTTGAACTAACACAGACACAGTTATATAAACCGACATTCCAGTTAATAGCCACTTTGGAAATTCCCAAGCTATGAGCTGTCCTGCAATCTAGAAACTGTGGTTTCCAGACATGAGCTAAAATCCCAAACCACTGCAAAAGGAGTCATTGCGAACATTTCTGTGTCATTGTTTCAAAACAAAGCTTGTAATATTTTAATGCCACGACCACAAGAGCTTGTCTGCTGCAGCATGTGAAGATTATCCAGTGAGTTAGGAAAGCACTCCGGCTTCCAGCCTGCTCCCACTCATTGACAAGTCTACTGGGAATACTGGGAAAAGTGTGCCACCATGGGCCAGTGACTGGCTTACCTAGAGCAGTAACAGTAAATATGATTTATTTATTATTTATGATGATGATACAGACTCCCAGGATACAGTATCTGCCCTTCTCACAGGTGACACCAGGATCGGTGTCTGCCCAGGATGTGGCAGGCACAGGCTCTTGGCCTTCTTCTGTCTCTTGTTTAAGTTTATATTCCCACTTTGCAGCCAGGATTAACTCTCCCTGTTTCTGTGGCTACGCATGGTGCAATGGACAATGTCAAGCTCTCTGGGTCTTCAGGACAGTGAGCAGAAGCACCTGTACAGCCTGGAAAGGGTGTCCTTGTGAACTCTTTCTGAACATTTTCATCTCATCATAAACTCCAGAGGTCACGACTGTTCATAGTCAGAATTCTTATTGCCACCAACTCCGACAGATCTGCTCTGATTCCTTTGGCCATTTTTTCCTGTATCTCACCTTCTTAGGGAGCTTCATCTTCAGTGCTGAAGAAGAGCAGGTTCTACTTTGCCATCTGGAGTAACACCCACCTGAGACAAAGGCTGCTGTGACAAGGACTGTCATTTGGCTCCCACCCTTCATTCTCTTGTAACTCAGCGAACTCAAAGATTTCTTTGCAGGAATTCCTTTCCTGATGTCCTCCCTTAACAACTGGCTTCCTATATTGTGACCTCTGAGAGCCAAGGAAATGATGACATTTTGGATGGCCATTTGAAACCTGAAGATCTAGCACAGATGGGTGAAAGAATCACCTACCCATTTTGTTGCCTGATGATTATTCCTAACTTGAGTTAGGAAAGCCAGAACCCTGAGAAATAATACACCAAGGTAAAAAGGGAAGGGCCAGAACAGAAGAAACTAATCCAAGAACAATTATTTTGTCTGTTCTTTCTGAAGCAATAAAATACAACTAAAATTTTCTCACATTTAATTCCACAGGAGAATGCACATGTCTGCAAAAGTAAAAATACCCAAGTATTTCAGCCCACAAAGATTCCAGGAAAGTGACAAGAGTTTGACTGAGTCAGGATAATACAAACTATTAACTTTCTGAAGTTTCAGGACATAGAAAGAATTCCAAATTTTGCTCGATCAGCTGAAACAATTTAGAGAATAAGTTTCTCTAATTTTATTGCCAGAACTTTAGAAGATAATTTCATGTCAACATTAAGCAGAGATAGATTTGTATAATAGAAGACATTATGAGTCCTCATCCATGGCTTTCCTAGTAAGGTGATACCAGCCTTGGAGAACAAAGCATCTTTCAACTTTACAGAAATCTGGAGGCTAAAAGAATGCTAAAGATTTAAAATAGATTCAAAAAAAGAAGCAGGTTGAAACAGAAGCTTTGCTTGTTTTCATTAGAGTAACTTTTCTCACCTTCCCCTTCTCAGGTTAGTTCACCCAGATCAGTTTGCAAAGCTGAATTAATTTTCTGTAGGGAAACACTTCCAACTTACACCATATATGTTTTATATGCTTTCATATTGAAAAGTGTTTCAAAAACTTTTGATATTTTGTCATGCCAATTTGTGATTTTTATGTTTACCCGGAGAAAACAAGATCTGCTTGGAGGGGATGGATGCTCCTGTTCCATTCTGTTTAACAGAAAGAACTCACCAGCAGTCAAATGAAAGACTGAATATTGCCCAGGCCAACAGAGGCTACATAAAATGGTATTTGAAATTATTTGCATGGGGTAGTGAGGAGAGCTTTATATAAGTAATGCCCCTAAAAAAATGCATCACAAACTGAAGAAAGCAGATTTAGGCAAGTAACATCATCCTTAAGGAAACTTTTGCTGACAATGCACAGTCTCACTGGGATGGATGTGGTTGACCAGTAAGCCCAGCACAGTCCCTGACAACTGTCCCTGGTTGGAATCTGCAACTATTTAATTCTTCTTCTACAAAAATGACAAAAATGCTTTAAAGTTGGAGACTAGAATAATAAAACCATGTAGGTTTCTACAGAGGAAGTGTGTTTTGGGGGATCCTTTGATATGTTTTGTTTATTGTTGCAAACAGTTGTAAACCACAGTCTATTTTGGTTTTTGTCTGAACGGAGTTGCACATCTGGCTGTCAGGGTTAGTGTCAGCTTGGTGGGGGACTCCTCCAGAGATGTGTGCAGGAGAAATACGTGTATCCTGCAGCATAGTGTGCAGGTCTGGGATTTCTTTCCTTCACCTTTCAACCTTACACTGAAGGAAGGCTCTTAAGTAAAGCACAGTGGCTCAGAAATGACATCCAAGGTTTCCAGCTAAGCCCAAAGCTTCCCAGTACTCACAAGACTTCCAGAAAAGCCAGCATGTCACTTTGGTCTTTGGTAAGCACTTTGACCTAAACCTTGTTTGCCCATGGCCAATCAAAGAGCACATTTTAGTGGTCAGCCTGACTGTTGTGCCCCCACAGGTCACATGGAAATGTCGCAGGCATGAAGGGACTTGGAGCATCAAAGGCTTTGCAAAGGGGCACAGCCCCCAGACAGAAAACAGCGAGCTGCATCACAGAGACACCAAGAGCTATTTCTAGAAAGGTATTCACATCCTTGAAGACTGGAACTTACATCTGAGTCCCCAGCTGAGAAACTCATTTTGAGAAATTTGCAAGGAAGGTTGCAAACCTGCACATTACCTTTAACCTTCATATTGCTCTCAGTGTCCTGCGCTCTCCCAGTGCTTCATGAAGATCAGGATCCCACCACCCACACCTACCTCAGTGTGCCACGAGAGCACTGTAATTCTGAGAACTCCTTTGCAAACAAAGATACTCGTTTCTAAGGAGAACACTGTTGGTTTTGAAACCTGGGCTCTTATAGTCATGTTTAATACCTAGATTTGGAAAATGGAATTAGACCAAAAATGTATTTTGAATGTGCTTCATTGGTTTTACAGCTCCCTGCAAACCACACAATCTGTTTGGGTTTTATAATACAAAATTTGACCTGAGACTCACAAAGGCAGAATACTTAATACTTTGTGTATGTATAGATGAGCTGTAAAGAGACCCTTTCTTTCTTATGAGGAAGAGTTCTTCAATGGCTTGGTACACTATGATATTTACTTCTGTAAATATTGGTAACTCCTAAATATTGGGTTGTTAGAACCATCTTCTTATACTAACCAGCAGAAATTAATGTCTTCTATATTTAGATATGAAAAGCAAAACAAGTGACATATTATGAAAAAAATTCATAATACATCTTGAAAGAAAACTATGGAAATGGCAGGGGATGGTGCCAGCACCAGTGCCAGGGCGCAGCATGCTCCAGACATTCCAAATTCTCTCCCACTGAGGGCAAAGAGAGAAGGAGTGCACAAGGAATCTGTTATCCTCTGGATACTCTGGTGAATGTTGTAGGAAGTTGGGCCTTGCTAATCTTTGAGGACAGATTTGCCATCCCTGTGGAAAGGAACACCTCAGTATTGAGTAATCACAAAAATCATTCATTAATTAAAACTTGGATAAGGTGAAGTGCAAATAATAGGATGTATTAATCACATCTGCAGTTGATGATGCAAAAAATAAAGTGGAGAAATGAAAGAAGAATATGAACACTTTCTGAACATTTTCATCTCATCATAGAACTCTAGAGGTCACAACTGTTCATACCCAGAATTCTTATTGCCACCAACTCTGACAGATCTGCTTTGATGCCTTTTGCATTTTTTCCTGTATCTCTCCTTCTTAGGGAGCTTCATCTTCAGTGCTGAAGAAGAGCAGGTTCCACTTTGCCCTCTGGAGTAACACCCACCTGAGACAAAGGCTGTTGTCTTAATTGACAAAATGGCCTAAATTAAATCAAAAGGGTTTCTAGCCTTTAGGCTACTGCCAGTGACAAGAGAACCACAGAAACATCAACAAATGAACCCCTTTGGTTTGCTCTTTTATATTACCTTATACATCAATATATTACCTTATATTACTTTCCTGATTCCCTTATTCCACCAGATGAGTTTCCCACTAATATTGCTGCCCCGGAGTATTTTGTTGGGAGCTCACAGTGAAAGACATTTAGGCCACAAAGAAGTTTCTCCCTACAACTTGGTCTTTACCCAAGGAGACACCAGAAATAGGAATGAGACAGTGCTCCCCCTACCCTCTAAGAATTAAACATGATCCTCAGCAGCTACTGCTTCCCTTTGGAAGCCTGCTGCTCACAGGAAGGAAAGGCTGCTGGTTTTCTGATGACACATTCTGCACAGTCTGTTTGCACTTCAGTATAGAGAATGCACATGATGAAGCAGAATACTCCTCCTCATTCCCAGTGACGCTACAAAGAATGATCTTGCTGCTCTGAAGGACTGCAGGTCACTCTCACAACCCAAGACTCAGATGTGAGACAAAAAAATGTCCAACCTGTTTAGATTTTTCAAGACAGGAGTTGCATCCTGGGGAACTGCATGAGTTTTCCCATCTGAAATTCAAGGTATAGAAACACTTAACAGTGACATCAGGGTATTTGTCAGTGCAAGATGAGCAGATAAAGGTGTTTGGCAAAGCATCTTAATTTAATATCATTTAAATGCAATGTGACAGACTGAATTGACTTGCAGTAGTCTCTTGGTCCCTTTTGGATCTGTGACCACATACCTAAAACCAGACCTGCTGAAGAGAAAATGCTAAGCAGAAAACAACAATTCAGTTTTGGCATCAAAACCTGGTGACAGCATTCATCCCAAGGAATATAATTTGTCCAGGTACTGCACAGCTTTGCACAAAAACCTTTGCAAAAATTAGCATCATCTGATGAAAAGGAAATGAAGAGAAGTCCAAATAAGAAACATTTCCTGAAACAGTGGAAAATTTAATTTTCCCTAGAACATCATAGCTACTTCAGCAAAATTTTAGCTAAGAGAATAGCTGTGTTAAGTAGGACTCCAATTAGAATGGAACCTCATTCACTCCATCAATTCTTTTTCCCCTTTAGTTTGTCTTTACTATCCTAAGATGTTACTTTCTCAGTGTAAGGATGAAGCAAAATCCCAGCAAAAGTGTAACAGAAACATTGCCAAGACTAGCAAGGTTCAATGAATCCTGAAGCTTTTTCTGATCCAATTCCAGCTTATAAATGACCAAGGCTTTGCAAATTTTATGGGCCATCTGCAGGCCTAAGACAATTTATGTCCTTGGAATTACATCAGATCTTTAAACACCATTTTCATGAAAATAAAAAAACGCATAAAATTTAGGCTTAGCAAAACTTCTCATAGCTGGCTATACCACCAAAATCAACAAAAGCAGGTGTCTTTCACACTTCCTAATATGTGGTGACCTTTCACTGTTCTACAATGCATTTAGACTTTTTTAATGTTCTTTTTTCTGCAGCTTCCTAACTGCCTCTCTATCTCAGCAGAGAAGCAGGGAATAAGATTTGTTCAGCATAGAGTAAGAAATGACCTGGACATTTATCCAAACCACAAGCCAAGATGCCTGTGGCTTGACAAAGTCTGGTTAATATTTTTTTCCAGGTTTTGACTCACATTGGAAGTAAAAGTGACAAAAACTCTACTGAGAGCAATCCTTTCTTGTAAGATTCCCTTTCTGACTTTGTGCAGGTGTGAGCTTCAAGATTGCCTGGATATCCCACAGACCCAAGGTTTTGTGTAACACAGCATAGCAAATAAAACAGGACACACCCTGTTTCTTCTGAAGTAATCCCTAAGGGGTCAAAATCTTCAGCTATAAAGCACAAGATGACAGTTTGTGTGCATTGCTCAGTACAGGCCCAAGCTCAAAATTCTCAACTGCCTCAACAGAACAGCAGTTTAGTTTTATGCGAAACTGTTAGTCTAGTTTTATCTTGAAATTAACAGTCAAAATGGAGAGTACATTTTTGTTTTTCAGGCCCGTCTCTCCTTTCCCTAATGAATATTCTGCTCTCCTGAGTTGCTTCTGCTTTCAATTCCAGTAATTTTGGTTATAGAAATTGCAGTATGTAAGTGCAAGGAAGCCTAGTTCCGTCAAACACGATATTTATTGGCATGAGGGTGCCACCTATTGTCATGACAATTGATGTGAGAAAACCTTCAGCAGAGGTTTTTGGAAAGCATTGCCCTGTTCCTTCCCACTTTAGATTGCTTCCAATCCTTTAGGTGATTACATTTTGGCAAGATTATGTCACTGTCTGTCATACACAGTCTGGTCCCACAGGGATTGCTTGTTCCACTATGTGTTCATTTTGTGGAATATGGTGATTGCAAGATCAAAGTATAACCATCATACTTGACCATCTGGTCTGCTATACCCATCACTAGGATAACAGCTGAGGTCCCAAAAGCACCTGTATTTAGGATTTTTCAGGACAAACATATGTATTTGGCAAAAAATGTACCTAGCACTTGACATTTTTCATGATTACTGAAATTTTAAACTTCAATATCTAAATTATATTAGTCACCCAGTTTGAGGAGGCCAGGGACAAGCTTAGAAGTGGGAATAGCAAGAGAACAGTTCTACTTAAAGATCTGAAAAAAGCATCACTACACCACCTCTGACATTTTAAAGTGCTTCCCAAAAGGATTGCTCCATTCCTTTGACCATCAGCAGTTTTTGTAATCATGCAAAGTGCAGCTCTCAGCTATAAAAGTGATGATAGCTTTCTGTAATGCTGACATAACGATGACAATAACAACAACATACCAGTTTTCCTTCAGTATTTTAACTTTGAAGATGAGTTTTCAGTTTTCCAGCAGCTCAAATTATTAAATATTTCATATGGAAACTACTCCTGAATATGCAGGGAAACTAAAAGTTGTATAAAGAAGTGCAATGAAGTGTATGAAGTGCAAGCCCAGGAGTTCATTTTTGTGGATACCCACCTTTACACAGTGGTCTTCAATTCAAAGTGTGGACACTCACCTTTATACAGTGATCAGAAGTCAAACCACCCAGCTGCTGCTTCAAGGAAGGAAACACCAATTTCTAGGCCTGCTGTTTTGAAGGCCTTTATGTTGACCAAAAAAAAAAGGCAGAATAAACACCGTACTGGAAGTCTCTACAACCATATCTGATTATTTTGGAGTATTTTTAATACTAGCATTACCTTTAAGTAGATTTGTGGGAAATGTACCAGGACAACACAAAGCTGGTCTTTCAAATAAAACACACTCACTGTATTGCTGTCCCAGGATATTCCAAGCTTTTGCTATTTTTCAGAGACACCAGGGTACAAATGGATTTCCAGATTTATTTGGTTTGGTCAGGTTTGAGTTTTCAGCTTAAGGCTTTTGGGTTTTTCTATCCCAAGCAAAACTTACCTCATCTGAAGGGATGCAGGACTGTCTTTTTCTGAGCATGGAGGTAGAGAAGAAAAGATCATCAAAGGTAGAATCAGCCTGGAAAATACAAACAGCACTGCTGTTAACTGCTAGTTGAAGATCATTTGAGTAGACATGACCCTAAAAGACCACAGTTCTCAGTTTAAAATGCCAAGGCTGTGATTAGTGTCACCACTTTTTCCTCCCAAATCCAAATCCCAAAGACCCGCAAGACTTTGGTTCTTACATGTGCCAGCCATGGTTACTGTAAATGGAATATTTGTTTCAGCTTCATGTCCAGTGTGCAAAGAAAAAGAAATTGAGTTAATTTTCAGAGTAGCAGGAGAAAGAAGAAAACACTATTATAAATTGGTTGATATTTGTAAATGACTTTAGAATTTTTTAAAGCCTTTTGACATGAAAAAGGAGGAGTGGAAGGAGAGTGAAAAATGAAATCCCTATTTCCAGGTTTGTATCCTCTCAAATCCAACTGAAACTCGTACAGATTATTGATAAACCATAACAATCCTTACCTGTGAGCTATAACATTTTCTCCACATATAATGGCAGATGAGACCCAAAATGAGTCTGGGACAGGACTTTCTTCACAATTTGGAGAATATTTCTAAGGCGACAAAGAAAAACCCTTTGTTTCAAGGAAGCAGCAGCAAACACACATTTTCTCAGCTGGTAACACCTTCAATGAACTTGCTGACTTGCCACTGATCAACACATTAGATTAAAGGCTTATTTGTTGTATCCTAAATGAGAGAGTTTAATGAAAACAGCTGTTCTAGTAACACAGCAGAACCTTTTAATTTGAGCAGCTAATGGGACTCCTAAGGCAATGCCAAAGAACACAGTTTCACTGGGGAAGCCACATTGCTCCTTTGCAGCCACCTCTCCAAAAATAAAACAGGGATTAAAATAGTCAGATTGAGAACTTTGTCTTGGTTCCTGCCAATAAATTCCCCTAGGTTTCAGCAGATGCCTTCAGAAGCAGATAGAGGTGACCACAGTGGTGAATAATAGGAACAAGGATATTCCACAAAGATATTCCCAGATGTCCAGACTCCACAGCTTTTCCAGAAGGGTCACTAGGTTTTCAAAACAGCATTGTGCATTTAGGTTTTAAAAATCAATAAAGGTATATCAGCAAAACAAATAATATTGGAATTTATCCTGGCATAACTGGATCCACCTTCCTGAACTATGGAGTTCTGTCACTGAAAATGTATGTGCAGAGAACACCCTAAAGCTGGGCTCAGTGGTAAAGCTCTGTCTAAAGTCCCAACAGTGCAAGGTGCTTGCTCAGATGGACAGAAAATACTTTAAAGCCTTTGCTTTAGGACACTTCTCCTCTGTAGTCTGCCTGGCTACTTCACTCCCACCACCCAAAAAACCACACATCCTTTCAACAGAATTAAATATTCCTGGTGCTGCAGTTTATATTTAGCAAAAACACTGAGGAAAGGAAAAAAAGAAAACCCTAAACCAAAATAAATCCAGCCAGCAGCACTTGGTAAAAGATCCACGTTTATTTAGCATTCCTTTTATTGGCAGCTAAATGCATATTATTGTCAGGTAGTGTCCATGTGGGTTTTGCTTTATCAGTATTGCCAGCTCTCTCTTTTCCCCATCCTAAATTCCATTTTCCTCTTCAAGAGAGCATGGAAAAGAACACATCGAGAAAGCAAACATGGACTCTGAGTCTTACAACATTTCCATCCCTTGACATTCAACATGCAGTTGTATACGATTGGGTTTCCGTTTGCACTTAAAGTTATTCTCTTGGCAAAGGCTAGCTTGGAGCTGGCTAGTGAAAAATCTCTCCTCTCTAGCTTGCCCACCTGCCTGCAAAAGCCAAAAATCACAATGTGCTGCACCAAGGGCACGCTCAGTGGCTCCGAGTAGCCTGCCTCCTCCATTTATTTGCACTGTGTGTTCTCCCTGGAGGCTGAGCATGGCCATCAATTCCCCTCCTCGTCTGGGCTTTCTGCTCAACTGACACGGCAGCATGATTGACACTGGCCATTGTCCACTCCAAAATGAACAGACATGAAATGACACCAGAAAGATGCCTCTGAACAACACTTCCAGCTAGAGAAGGGGAAAGAATGGTCTTATTCTCACCCTAATTCCTGACTGAAAATGTGACCACAGTGCGTCTGAAAATATGACCACAGCTTGTCTCATATAAATATCACTTGAGAGCTGAAAGCCACCTGGCTGAGAGCCACCTGGCCAAGGACCTTTTACAACCAAAGAACTAGAAAGAGTTGTAAATGCTAAAAATGCAGCAATGACCAATGGAAGTTCACAATACCTAAGCATGCAGAAACTGGAATAAAATCCTGACCTCCCTATAGCCAGCTTCTTCATTTCTGTATGCAACAGTCACACTCTGTGCTCCCTCCAGGTCTATGTTCAACAATCTGACATGGGAGAAGGATTGCTCCAGCCTACCTTTGCTGGACTTGCTCCATGTCCAGGAGCCAGCACCCGGCCCTTGTGTCAGGTATGCTCACAGAGCAGGGCCAGGGGAGCACAAGTGGGAAGGGAGGCAATTGATGCCCCAGTATGGATGCCCATGGGGCAGAATAAACATTCCCATTGGGATGTGTGACCCTGGCTGATTCTCCACAGAACCTCTGCACTGTCATGAAGTTGTTCATTCTCACAGGCAAAGCTTTTCCTTCACAAACTGGAAGTAAGATCTAGCAGAAAGGCACAGAGGAACAGCTACATGCCAGTGTCAGTCCTAATTTTAGTAAAGCCTTTGTTTGTACCATTCACTGGCTACTCTCCAGTATTACTACAGACAGCAGCAAACCTTCTTTTGCCATGCCCAGGTATTCACTTGGGCTCTAAACTCATATAACATCAAATAAAAGCATCAAACTGGGTCTGACTTCTGCTGCTCCTGAAGTCAGTCATAGAAATGATCTAAATTGGAGGTAGAGGAACTTACTTGGCAAAATCCCCTCTGTCTCTCATTAGGTATATTACAGGACATGATAAATTTTCTTCACATAAACAGTGAATAATCTGCTTAACAGTAATAACAAGAAATGCAAACACTTCCTGAGCCAAAGGCAGACTAATACTATGCTGGCAAGCCCATCTCCCCACCTTAGTTTGGGAATGGTTAAAACAGTATTAAAGTGTAACACCAGTGGATAAAGCCTGTAGCATGCTGTACAGCCAAGAAGTAATATTTTAATTCATGTGGGGAAACATTTTTGTGCGTTGCAGAGACCAAAACTCAGCTCTAAAGCCCCACGGGAGAGCTGATCTGGAAAGGCTGGATAATTCTGTCTTCGTTGCCTCATGGAGCTGGAGTACAAACAGGTGACGTATTGTGTGTTCTGGACTTCTCTTTGGAAAACTGGACTCTGAACCACAAACATTTGTACACAGTCTCACCCTCTCACCAGGGCCATCATCTGTTTAAAAAACATAAGTGCAGGAAATCTGGTGTGACAAGAGGATTGTCACACTCATGGTTTTTTGCTACTTATTCTGATACTGGATGGGCATTTTTCAAAAAAAGGCAAAAAGAGAAAAAAAAAGAGAACCTTAAGAATTTCAGTGTTCCTTTTAGCTCCAGAGTTCTCAATTCCTTTAGTCCACAGAATGACAGACAAAAACTTGGAAATACGAACCCTAAGTTATTTTTGCTTTAAAATATTTTATAACTGTCTTCTGAAGCCTTGGTCATAATATTGCAGACATCAGCTTGTGATTTAAGAACTACTAGAACACCAAAACAGTAGATTGCTCCTCTGCATATTCCATAGGCTATGATCAAAATACATTTATCCAATCCAGGTATTTCTTTTAATGCAAAGGTTTTTTTGTGCCTGCAAAGAATCTCCATTTCTTTATCTGTGAAACTTTTTCTATAAACAGATACAGTGAGAGAAAGAATTAATTTTAAAAACCATAATTTTCCTAGGGAATTCTCTGTTTGCTTGAGTACTCTGCATAATTAGACCAGCCAGTTCAAATTGTGCAAATTGCTTCACATATACAGAGTTGCCCTTGAGAAATATGGATGCAATTGAAGTTGGAGAGCACACTCAGTGCTGACTGACAGCCCAGTTTTCATTGAGTTTTGTTTTCTTGTGGACATTTGCCTTGTGTGAATTGCAAGCCATACACAGAGAGAACATTTGTTTAAAGTTGAGAAATTATCTGCAAATTTTTACCATCCCCTGTGGCTCAGCAAATGAAAACACTCTACACTGGTAGTGTGGCACTCCCTGGATTTTGCAGTTTGTATGGAGTGCATTGCATCCTTCTCCAGAAAGTACCACACCAATGACCTTGCCCACTTGTTCCTGCCAAGTAGTAGTTGGCAAGTGAGGAATACACTTCAGTAAGCAATGCCTTTTACTGATGATATTTTTACCCTTAAAACTGCATTTTTTACCTGAATTGAGCGGACCAAACAAATCAGTAAGGGAACAAGAACATCAGTTTGGATGTTTCAGCATAACATCATAGCAAAGAGGGACCTGCACATACATATCCAACCTAAGTCTAGAGATTCTCACTTCATTCCTAAACCTTGTAAGCAGCTCCCAGCATTTAATGCCTAGCCAGCAAACCATTTCCCTTGATGAGTTAATTTCCTGGTGTTGTAATAAGCCATTTTTTTAACCACAGAAAGGGTATCACAGCCTGTGTGCAGAGGGATATCTGAGACACCTCTGGGATCTGTGTTACATCCTGTGAGCCCATCCTACACGAGCCTACATTGGAGCCATGCTGGCAGCATATGGATTACCTGCTCCCCATGGCTTTAACCCACTTCTGCCATGGACTGGTAGGAGTCAAGTTTGAGCAGCAGGGAGTGCAAGAGTCTCTCCAGGTGTTGGGCACTGATAAAGCTTCACTGACCAAACAGTTTTATGTGTTTTAGGACTTCCTTATCACAGAAGTGTTCCTTCAGGACACTTCACTAGGCATTAGCAAGATCTCCAATAGCTGCAATCAACAATACCTGCCCACATCCTCTGCTTCTTTCCTAGGTGGATGGAAATCCAGCTGGTCTTGCCAAGTTTCAGTGGTATTTATCTCCTCTGGGCTGGCTGGATCAAAAATGACCTTGTGTGTATACCAAAGTCCCATTTTTCACCTGGTCACACCAGCTTTAACAGGCTTCACCACTTACGAAATCTCTCTGTAACTGATTTGATATTTCCTCTGTACATCCTCAGGCATTTGAGAAAGATGGTTATCTGAGCTTTCACTTCTGGACTTCTGCTTTGAAATGAAAGTATATTCACAAATTTGTATGTATTTAGATGGGAGAAAAAGCTCATGCTAGTTTTGAATCCTGCAACTGCTTTCCCATCTGCTTGTATTTACTAGCATGCCATTCCCTGGAATGAGTGGATTCCAGCAAGCTGGTGTTACTGGCAGCAAGCTGAAGCCTGCTCCAAGCTGTTTGCAGGATCAGGGCTTTCTCCTCCTGGAATGCATCACTGCAAAGGAGCACAGTTTTCAAATAAGGCATCTGCATTCAGACACTGACACTCACTGGAGACTCTTAAATGCTTCTTTTATGTAACTAAAGGTCAAACTGAACCTCCAAATGTGGAATTTTTGACATCCAATTAAGTAGCCCACATTAAAAATTGGGCCAGTGTTTAATTATGTCTGGAGAATACTTGAGTTCAGCTGAGACAATTCACACTCACCTCGTGTTTCTCAGTGTTTTCGATGGTGGAACTGAATAAATATTCTTTTGCTCCACAGATGCACTGGATCAAGGTTTAGCTTGTTACACATAAAAAATAAATCAGCTCATATTTCCTTGACTTCATTTTTCCAGCTTTGTCATTCTGTCTAGGAGCACACTGCACAGTCAAGCCAGGCATGGCTATGCATGTTAATAACCCTTGGAACACTATGGATATTTCTGTGCAAACCCCTTTTTATTTTTTCCAAAGCCTGTGTTTCAAAAACCTTAAATGGAACCACAACTGTGGTGCTGCTTTTCAAATCAAAAGGACAGTACAGACTTCACAGGATATGGCTCCCAGCCAGTTGTTTAATGCTTGTAGGTCAATATACAACCAACTCAGCTTCTGCTGCCTAATTGACAAACCACATATCAGGCACAGGAAGGTTAACAACTGAGCTTTCTTTCACCTAAGATCCTCTGTTGAGTCTCTGGCCCTCAGCTCCCTTTTATTTTATCATTCACAAATATCTACTGTGAGCTCCCTCCAGGCACAACAGACGAACTGCATACCTGGAAAAAAGGAGAGCCCTGGTAAAGCAGTGAGTGTCTGGTCACTCAGGAGCCAGCCTAGCTGTTCATCATGCTCCTCCATTCAGTCTGCCAAAGAGGTTCAGACCCACTGCTCCCAGTGTAAATTATTTGTGCATGAATGAACCAGGAAGAATTTCCTCCAAAATATTTTTGATTAATGGAGCCGTGACACCAAATGTCAATGCATCACCAAACAGTCTTGATATAACCCAGTTCCCTACCCAGCCTGTTTGTCAGTTGTCAGTGTTTTAAGTTATCTCCTTGCAAAAACAAATGTTAAAAGTCTTTTCACAAAAACATTTCCCAAAACACCAAAGAAGTAGCCTTCCTTTTATTGCAGGTTTTTTCCCCTAGTATTATTTCTTGCCTGTGTAAAGGGAAAAAAAAACCTACTGGTAAGGAGGGGGACACCTGAGAAGAGCAGAGAACACATATCTACCAAGACCTCATGCTCACTACTGCTCAGGAAAATCACCTGATTGCACAACTCCCTCTGTTCCTCCACATCATGGCAGTCACATGTAAATCCATGGGAAAACACCAGGCCTCAGCCAACACTGCAATAACTTAGGACAATGGGATATGCCTCAGACTGGATACATCAGCAACAACAGGGCATGAGAAGCTATTAATATTATTCCACTCAGTATCCTTGTCCAGATTCCTGGGGATGCTGCTCCTACCACATCATCACAGTAATACCTCGTACTTCACCCTGTCAAAGCTGCAGTGAAGTCCAGCAACACAAGCACAGAGGTTTCAGCTCTGTCTTTGGCCATAATCACCCTCTAGTGACATAAAACCTCTCCATGTACTGATGCCAGTAACACTGAATGGGTAACTGTTATCTGGAAGAGAAATCACCTGGTGAAGGCAAGCAGCTACTTCTGAGTACAACGTGCATCCAGTCCACGCAGAGTTAGTCCCGCAGGGTTGAGTGCTGATTGTCTGAAAGGCTAAACCCTTATATTTATCCATGAGTGAGATGTGCACTTCAGGAGGAGGCACAGAGTGGCTCCATTAGCAGCACACACAGCTGCTTCCACCTGCTTTTTGTTGTGCTGTTGCTCTACCAGCTGTTGCTTTCAATGTTTTCAGGTGTTTCTGACCTTCGCTGTGTTTGATGGTGCTGAGCTTAAGTGTAAGGACTGTGCCCATCCAACAGTCTCAAAGTGATAGTCTGACCTTTCCCATGCAGCTCCCACAGAGGACATGGATCATTTTGTAGGGATGCAGAGTCTGGGTCTGTGGTTCTATCAATCGAAGTGAAATAATTTTCCCAGTGTTGTTTCTGAAAAGAAGATCCCTCTTAGGCTTCCTTTCTTGCTACTAGCATTGGTACTACTGATGGAAAAGATCAGAATGGCTTTGTCTCATCATTCCACCCACCTCTTTCAGTCAAACCTATCCATTTGTTATCCTCAAAGGCTCTTGAAGAATATTCTGAAGATATCACCTTTCAGCACAAACCTCTCCATGTGACCAGCACAGGTGTGAATGTGTAGCAAAGCAACAGCAACCAACCAGCACATGCAAAACAAGGCAAAAGCAGATACAAAACTGCAAAAACAGCCCAAACAAATAAATACTGGTGCTCAAAAACTTGCTGAGAACTTGCAACGTGCAGAACACAACAGAGGGCAGAAACTGGGCTCTGTGTCTAAGGTTTTCCTTTACCTCAAGAGACACACCCTTGCCTGCTTGAGGATCTCTCTGCTTCCCTCACAATTCCAGTTTTTCTCCAACACACACAATGTTATCTTTAACCAGGTCAGCACAGTACAAAGGGCACAGATATAGGAGATCTAACTCTCCATCACAATGATTGCTGGCAGGAAAATTACTCTTCAGCTTTGGCAACAAACATGTATCTTCAAAGATTTGAGGACCAGTTGCTGTTTCTGCATGTTTGTTTCTCTCCCTTATGTGACATTGAGAAATGCAATTCCTCCTGTAAAGGGGGGAAAATTCCAGTATCCATCATTTTGAAGGATTACAGTCAGTGCCATTAACTTGTGAATGCAGCCCTAGTCTAAATTACATTTTCTCTTAGGGCACTCTGAAAGTGAAACTGAGCATGAGACTTGAAACTAAACTGGATTGGAAACAGAAAGCCTGGGAACCTTCCCCCTTTCCATAAAGTTGCTGGAGCCATTTTACTTTGCAACAGCACTGTATAATATATTTCCATTGGCCTGGAAGACAAAGTTCAATTTGTTTGAGTATCTTGAATAAACCGAATTGTTACAATTCACAAAGTTAAGTAAGAAGTTCTTTAGAATCTGATGTTCAAAAGCCAGCTTTAACTTCCCTTAGTATAATTTTTCAGATCTTCATGTACTTTTGAAAAATTTCATTTGCATAAGGCTGTGCTGCTTCAGAATTAATCAGGTAGAACTGTCACATCCATTTCTGCACACATGTAGGACTTAATGTTTTTTCCATCTTTGACATTTTTCACAGATCTGAGATTAAAAACTTACAGTTCTGTTTTCAAAATAAACTGCAGACAAGATTTTCAGAAGTACCTCTGCATTTGTTCTCCCACTGAAATCAACACTCAAAACCTCAATTTTCCTTTCCTGTACAGAAAATACTACCCATAAAAAAGTAAGCTGATGCACTGTTATCTTCTCTAGCCTGTAGACAGCTTGAAACAATGTCTGAGGGATGTGAACTCTTGTCTCTCATCCTGGAGGAGTGAATCTGAAACCAGAAGCTGACAGACCGTGTCAATGTTGTTAACGCTTCCCCAGCTGAGGATGTCAGCAGAAAAGCTCTGCTGAACTTCTGCACTCTCCTGCTTTTTCACTCAGTGCCTTAAAAAACCCCAACCTCAAATCCTAATATGTACCTACAATCTGCCTGTGCAACTCTTCCAATCTCCAGAACTCCTCCATAATGGCATCTTCTTCTGCTTTGTTCCTCTTCCAAGGTCCTCTTTGCTGCCACCATGCCTCAGGCTGATGCATGAGGAGTGCCAAATGTCCAACAGGAGAAAGCACGCTTCCAAGACCACAAAAACCTTATTCCCTACCAATACCAAACTCCCAAACCAGACAGGAAATAAAACTCACTGAAAGACATTTATTTGAAGCTCTTAAATTTGAAACCAAATTTAAGATTTCTGACAGAATAAGATACAACTCAGGGGGATATTTGAGGTTGGCAGGACTGTTGTGCTGGGAAGGTACCACTTCCACAGAGGACAGCAGAGCTCTGACACACTCTATTAAGCAGCTGAGCAAGAATTCTTGATGCTCTTGCTCAAAAATGAAATAGCTCCTAGTTGGGCCATGTGCAGCCACAGCACTGTCCT
Source organism: Thryothorus ludovicianus (assembly GCA_013397245.1). Classification (NCBI taxonomy): domain Eukaryota; kingdom Metazoa; phylum Chordata; class Aves; order Passeriformes; family Certhiidae; genus Thryothorus; species Thryothorus ludovicianus. Next base: position 715,746 of record VZTB01015198.1, on the reverse strand, counting down.
CAGATGTACTCTCCCTAGGATTTCAGAAGTTCACAGATTATAAATACAATTACATCAGGATACTTCTACTTGGACAGAAGATTTTGCACTGCTGAACTGCCTCCTTCTCAGATTGCCCACTTGACTTTTATGCCATTCTTGCTGCTTCTTACTCAGCTGACACAGTGCCACAATGGTAGCACTATAAAGGCTTCTGCTGTCACCCTAAAAATAATTTCACAACTCCAGCCCAGGCAGATTTACAAGCAGTTAAGAGTCTGATCATTTCAGTGCACCACATACTTGGTAGGATTTTGGAAACATAATCTATTTGTTTTCATTTTAGCTTTTTCCTCTTTTTTTTTTCCTATCATTTACTCTCACCAACACATCTACTGAAATGTAAATCAAATCTAGTTGATGTAGTAAGCTCTTTATGCTATAGCTTTTTCAAACCCCAGCCACCAGGTAAATATTTGCAGATACTCTGTGGTTTAATTAATTGGCCATGGGCTGCTGCAAGCATGTGCACAATGCTGGTCTGTTTGCAGCAGAGCACCACTCAGGAATGCCTGTTTGTTTCTTCTCTTTTGCATACAATAGTATTTCCTATTACCATTACATGGTCTATCAGATCAGGAGTGCTATAGGAATTGACTTTGGAAGTAACAGTGTAGATCCTGTTCCTCAGGTGTCTGTGGCAATTCATGAACCCTATGGCCAGCCTCAGTCAATCTATGCCATTTGCAAATGAAATAGATGCTTTTTTTTTCAAACTGCTGAAATCTGTTTTCTTTCAAAAGTCATTTCAGAGTACTCAGAGAAATTCAGTCAATTAATGTCATTCAAAGGATGTCCAATGCAAACACAATTATTCAGGGCCTGTGTTTCCACATTTGGACCAGTACCCCACTTCTATGCGTTGTTCACCTCTACACTGATTTTGTAGGGGAGGACAAGGGGGAGGAGTGGAAAGGATGCTGTAATGAACTTTTAAATAACCAAAAGGTCCTTTGGCAGTTTATTTTATTCCCTGAAAAATTAGTGCATTGCCTGGAAAATTAAAAAAAAAAACCCTGATCTGGAACTCCAGTGGAAACCACTTGTCATCTATTGTCCAGCTATGAGAAATGTTACTTTTCCTCTTCCAGACATGCTGCAAGCAGCAATCCAGCTGAATGCTTTGCAGGGACTGGAAGGCCACTGGAGACCAAATGTAATCATCTACCCTGGCTTCCTGGATGACACGAGCCATGGAATTTCAAAGCCTATAACTCCTGCTGTAGCAACAAGCATGGTCATCAGAAAGACATCCATTCTTGATTTAAGGACTTCCAATGATGGAGATGCACAAAGTTCCTGGGCAATTTTTTCCAACTTGGTTAAATAAGCTCATTGTTCAAAATGCAGTCTTACTCCTGCTTTGAACAGATCCTCCTCCTCCTGTTTGTTGGCTCCTGTTACACTTCCCTCTGTCAGAGAAGAGCAAACTTCACAGTCACCATCTTTTGACTATGACAAAACTGTATGCAGTGAACAAGGCACTTCTCAAAATGAAGAGCCTGGCTTTTTTTCATTTTTTGATGCAAAGGAGTATTATTTATTTACTCTAGTTTATCTTGCTTTTTAAATAGGGTATGGAAATAGTCTCTACATAGAGATTGTGTCAAGCTTTACCACAAGGATAGCTGAGATCTGGTTCAGACTTTCCAGCCTTTAATATTATCATCACTATTCTTATTTTAAGAATTAAGAACACCTCAATATTCTTCAGCTACATCCACCATAAGCAGATGAAACACCAGTAAAAAGGTCTCATTCATCCATACCACAGTGACATGAGACCTGCAAATATTTGATTCCACTTTCAGAATGTACAAATATCCACAATCTACTTAATACTTTGCATTTTGTCCTGTTAGGAAACTAAAATTACAAAAGCGAGAAGTGGCTGTTCATTTTCCCAAACTTTTGGACAGGAATGGAGTTGAGCAGCATGATACATTTCTTGGGAAATCTCCATCTCTTTTCTTTTGTTTGTGAGTAGTTTGAGATATTTTCAGATTTATTTGAAAGGACTTGTGAACTTGTTTTTCATCTCCCTCTCAGAATAACCTACAAGAAGTTTGCTGTTGACATTTCATATGTCATATTTAATTTAGGATGTTGCACTGTGTAAGTTGTTCACAAAATGTAATCATTACCTTTTCTATCCCATGGTAAGTTACTCTGACTAGATCTGCGAAGGTCAAATTAGGAACTTGACACAGAAATAAGAAATATTTCAGTCAGTGCTTGAAAAGCCACATAAAAATCTTGTGAATGTTACAGGGTAAGTGCTAGAGGAGAGATCAGAGAGCAGGACAGATGAGCTTTGGTGTGGCTCATCATAGTTAGTTCAGGCTGGAAAGAGATGAGCAGTAGAGCTGCCTCTGCAGCTGCTAAAGAAATGAAATCCCACTTCTTCCAGCACCTTCCTGGCTGCTGCACCATGGGTAGTTGTTACACTGTGAATACTCTTGCTGGTTCATGCACATTCATGATAAAATGGACACCAAGGTATTCTGAAGAGGCCTGGATTGAGAGTCACCCTGATATCACCTGCTCAGGAGGGACAGGATGTGGACAACCAGCTGGCACTTTTAGGAGCAGCATTTAGCCTGACCTTAGACTTATTTCATGACACTTGGTAGCTCACACCCCAAGGACCAAGGGAACAGAGCCATAAATGACAGCCACTTCCTCCTTCTTCCTGAGAGTTCATAAATTGAGGGTATCATCCTGTATTTCTCATGTAGAAGTACCCTTTAAAGATAGCACTCCTTCAACATTTAGAGTTTATTCTGGAACTCTCTTAACTAATGCCTGAATCCGGTTCAAATCCAGTCCCAATGCTGACATTTGTGCATGCTTCTATCCAGTATTTTCTCAGGCAGAACTCCATTGGCTTTCCAAAGCATTTTGCTTGAGCAAGAACATCAGGTTTGACCTTTCAATTGCACAGTGACAATTAATAACAGCTCAAAACAGATTTTTCTTTCTTTTTTTTAACACAATAAAAAATCCATTCTGTTACAGGATGTTTGCTGCCACTGAAGCTCTCTTCTCCCAAAATCAACAGAAATGAAGTGCTTTTTTCCAAAGAGGCTTCAACATCTACTGCAGAACTTCTACAGAGTTCAAGAGCTGTTAAATCAGCACCTTTCTGAGTGCCCATGCTTCCATCAAATTCAGCAGCTGATTCAGTCTCTATTCCCTGTATCTTTAAATGCTATAATTCATATGTATATATATAAACCAGTTATATATACAAGTGTGAGGGAGTGGGAGAGAGAGCTCAGCTCCCATCCTGTCCTCTATCCATTCATAAATGTTTTATTCCCCTTTTAACCTTAAGACAAGCAAGGGATATGGTGTGGTTTGGAATCCAGCATAATTTATCTCCTCTGTAAATCTTGTGAATTGCTATCTAAACAACTGTTCTATAGAGCAAAACCTTTGACTGATTGGTCCCACGTGTCACAGAGGCAGGTCAGATAGGTGCCTCTTTCCTTACTCCATGAATGTGAGAGAGGCCAGCATAAACTCCATGCCAAATCTTTGTTTATTTAATTACAATATTAACTACAAGTGGCAACAAAACCTGCCACTGAAAGGAAGAAGGTGACTTTATGCTGTGGAAGAGACCAGGTGAGTAACTGCAAATGTATGAGTTAATCCATCATCTCATTCCGTTCATTCATCCAGTCACACTTTTTTATTTTATAGTTCTGACATTTAAGTCAAAATCCACTTTCCAAAAGCTCACTCACCTTTCCAATGGCTGGAGAAGAAATACTGAATTGTGCCCAGATTACACAGCTTAGCACAGTGATTACCTACACAGTTGGACAAGAGGCACTTTACCCTCTTCTTCAGACTCACAGGTTCTTGAGGCGTGGGTAAAAGCCTGGCCCCTTGGAAAAGAAAAATTCCCACTAATCTCATCAGAACCAAGGTTTCCCTCCTCCTATGTCCTAACTAGCAAAGCTTAGAAAAGCAGCAGTTCTGAATAGTTTGGGGTTTCTTTCTATCTATATTCTCTCCCAAGCTTGCTAGTATGTTCTTTAGAGTTCTCACATGAGAACTCCACTCCTGAATCCATATCCTTGAGATGCTGCTAGGGAAAGCAAACCAAACCTGTGGAGAAAGTATTGCCCAACACCTCGAGCACTGCTGGTAAAATACCTGTTTTTGCTGTGCTTTTTAATGTTATCTTCCTGGTCTATTTAATGTTACCACATTTTGGCAGCACCTGAGAGATATCCTGATGAATCAAATTAACCAAAATTGAAAGCACTCACAGAACAAGACAGGTTTCTATCTGCCCTGTCTTTGGGAGTTACCAACTCTGCTTTGATAGAATTTTGACCCCAAGTGGGTTGATTTGTGATTTTAAGATAATTGACTTCATGTCTTTTTGTTGCTATTTAGTAGGAGGAAGGTTGGGTTTTGGCAGGGTTGGAGCCAAAGGACGTGGTCAGTATGGTATAAGGGTCAGGAGTTTTCCAAAGAAACTTGTAGTGTTTCCCACTGATGGTCAGACCCTTTCATGCCTGTGGAAGACCTTGCATGTTCAGATCCTTTTGCCAAGTAATAGGTTTTTTTCCAGCTGTCTCTTACCAGCTTCACAGTAATCCTGTAACTGTCTTTATTGGCTTCAAAATGAGCTCTGTGCGTCCACAGTTTAAACCAGAGGTGGTTGCTCCCTATTTTGATCAGCATTACTTAGAGAAGTTACCAAAGAACAGACCAAACATCACCCTGTGTGCATAGAAGCTGGGTCAGCACCCAGTACAAAAGAGCTCTAGAGACCATAGACTATAGTTACTTCTGTAGAGACAGTGTTAATATTTTAAAAATCAAATCAATTTAACTTGGTTATTTCTATCTCCTATCCACACTGCACAACAGTGAGCTGGCAGTGGATTAAAAGAGTTTTTAGAGCTAACAAGTGTTACAGTGAGGACAGGCTTGCTGGACTGATGGACTTACAGAAAGCACAGAGTGCCTAAAATACTGCTAAATCAACATCCAGCCTGAAATTTTCTTCTTGACTCCTCTACCTTCCATTCCAGACTATGTTCATCTTTATGCTTGCCACAGTTCTATCTTTTAATCTTTTACCAGCTCATTGTAAATCCTGATATCATTCTAATAACAGAACTGAATCATGCTAAGACAAACATCTTGGCAGGACTGAGAGCTCCAAAACAGGAAGTCTTTAAGATAAGTCCATAGCTCAGAAAGTATCACACAGAGGCCCTAGTAACTCCTGAGCTGTAGAATTACCAGTTTTGCCAAAAGCAACAGATTTCCTTCTGATCTCAGAGCAACTGTTTCCACACAAATCACATGTGGAGACATTTTATAGGGGTTATGTTATCCATGCCTCTTCTGTTTTCTACTTGCATAGATTCCTGTATTTTGACACTACTTCTCCTCCCATATAAATGACCTTGTAAATTAAATTTATAGCTTCACAACCGGGGTCAGATCAGTACAGTTTGTTCTAGTTTGGAATATGGAAATGGAAGGAGTGTTCTTAATGGGTTTAGTAGACATTACTGCTTGAGAATGGAAACAGACTCCACCAATCACTAGAACAACAAACTGGGAATTGGGAATCCCTTATTCCAGCTTGGCTGGCTAGGTGAACAAATCATGAAGTCTTTCTGTGGCTCTTGTTCACCCATCAGTAAAGAGGAAATTTGATCATTCCTGTCCTCTTTAGAGAGAACTGATCCGCATTAGGCACTGACGTATTGACACAGAAATGACTACAAACACATAAATCTAGGTCTCAGTGGTAAATGCTAGTGGTTAAATCAACTCACTGTTCACGAGAGTGACTCTGAGCCCAGCTCTCCTGTCATGCTCTGGACATGCTGACCCTTACCCATGCAGCACCTATCAGATACATCCTGGGGGCTGGCAGGCTTTGCTTTGCTCCTGCCTGCTCAGTGTGCTTTATCCATTTCCTAGGGGGAACACAACGAGTGCTGCAGATACCGCAGCACTGTTCCCTCTCACAAATGGAAAAACAGCCCTAATAAAAGCTTATGGCAACACCACATGGCTTGTGTGCCAGCATGTAAAGGCTTCAGGAGAAGGGACAGAACATTTGTCCAACTCTTCCTTAAAAGATGGCTTGCCAAACTTCAAGTTTACACCCCTTCAGCACTTAAAGATGCCTGATTTCACATATTGCTACTGGGTGATTAATACTATTCGTTACTGAAAAGTTATAAAACAATCCAGTAAAATAACTGACTGTACAGACACCATGCAGAGAGAAATGTTGAAGCAGAGGGAGTGTAGGCAGTCAAGACTCACTAATAAATTTGTTAGGTGCAGAACTCAACAGACAGAAACTGCACTGGCAGTTTTTTCACTGCTAGTGACAAATCCAGAAAATTACAAATTCATAAAAAGCTGAACATGGCTTTTTGTCAGTGTCTTTCTCAACCCTGTTCCCATCCCAGACAATTGCAGCATTTTGGCTGCCACTCTTCTGCTACAGGAGGCAAAGATTAGTAAGCAGGACACAAGATCAAGAGTCAGCACACTTGGGCTTTACTCTTGGCTATGCCAGTGACCTGCTTGGCCTTTTCCATCACCCCATGGAAACAACCAGCACCTCTGTGAGTCTTTATTTCTGTCCCTGCACTTTGTAAGTCCTATGAGCAGAGCTGTCCCTACATGTGCAACACGTGCAATGCATAACAAATCCCCAATCCTGGCCAAGGGCCTCAAATACTAAAATAAATCAAATTATTGTTACCAAATGTCAAAAAGTACACTCTCAGAAAAATAAAATGGTTGGCAGAAGACTTGCAAAGAAATGTAATTTTTTTCCATTTTCATTCCTCTCTCTTGTTCAGCTTTCAACTTTATATGTTAAACCTACAAACATTCATTCAAAAAGTAAGAGTCATTCATTGCTTGTCTTTCAGCCCTAATACTGGTGTTGTCCTTACTCAGGTAGTCTATCTATTTTCTAAATTAATTTTCTTTTTTCAAGACCCCATCATGCTCAGTGCTTAATAGATCATGCAGTTTATCCTCTGATAAAGGACCACAATCAAGTACCTCATGTCCTTTTATGTGTTCTTCTCCTGCTTTCCTCTGCTAGGCTTCTTTGGCTCTTGTTTTCAGTGCCTTGGAATAAAAAATGAAACACTTAAAACCTGTCTGAACAGAATGGCCAGAATAATAAGGAAGAGATATTACATGACTCAATGGAAAATTGAGTTTTGTGGCAGACACACCTAAAAGTTCAAATCTGTTCCTAGCTCAAACCTGTCCCTAGAATGTACCCTGCAACATGACAAGACTGTCTGCACTGCAGGAAGCTGCTGGCACCCCAAGCCAGGGTCAGTTTGAAGCACATTTGGAGGAAAAATGAAATCTTTGTTACCATTATGATTGTTTCCATTAAATCTGATAGAAGTCTAGACATATTATAACTAACCAAGGGGAAGCAATAGGCAGAATGCAGGTAAAACAGTCAAGGGCTGTATGGCATACACTGATTATCCATAACCCTCTACATTTCATCACGGGGAATACGAATAATGTGTGTGTTCATTTCACAGACCGTATCAAATGGACAGGCTTGAGAACTTCTGCAGCATGGAATGTGGGGCAGCAGCACCAGCACCCTGATCCTCAGGCTCTGCCTTATGCTTGACTCCTGGCTAAAGCTGGACTAGAAACAAACAGGGCTGAAGGCATCTGAAAAAATACTGTTCCTCAGCAGTGAGGTCATCTCCTACTCAATCAGCTAGTAGGTAAGTTGTGTAACAGGAAAATCCAAGTTGAAATATTTCAACTGCCAAAGATTATGAATTCTTTGTTTTGCTTTGGAAACAAATGCACAGTAGAGACCAGAATCACAGAGCAAGGAAGACAAAACAAAGGCTTTGTTTGTAAGGGGATGGAACCACTGCTCTCTGGTCAGGGATGAGGTTGGCTGATGTGTTTTCCATAATAGTCAATTGAACAATCTCAGCCCTCAATCCCAGCCAAATACTAATCTGCTGAATTTATTACATTTGGGTTTTCAAATTAAAATTACCATCTGTAACTCCTGTGGCAAACAGCACAGAACACATGACAAGAGAAAAAAAAGCAGCTCATGGCAAGGTGGGCAAATTCCAGTTGGTTTGAGAAGCCCAAAGAACTGGGATGCTGCATGATGAACTTTTTCTTGCTGAGCAAAAAGTGTGTCAGTTTAATGAGGTTATTTGTTAAAAACTTCTCCGTTCACCTCAGTAATGGGCTGTGCAGCCCAGGTCTGGAAATGTAGTTGGTTTGACCAAAGTGATACTATCAACTCAACAAAGCCAAATTGCAGAGGAAAAATGACATGGTAGCCAGAAATAATACTTATGCACACAGAGAGAAGAAAATCCGCACTTGGGTTTTGGGAGTTTTTGTTTTAAGATTTCTGCTCTCACAATCATAAACATTCTCAGGACAACAAAAACTGATTCGGTATTGCAGCTACACTGAGGTGGGTGAAACCCCAGGCCACGGAGCACTGGGTGTTTGGAGTTCTGCAGGCCCACAGTGTCACCCAGCATTTCTGGCCAATCTGCTGCTGGTGACTTCACGGTTTAATTCTTAGCAAGGCTGAGGGCTTGAACCTTTTTACTCTTTCACTGCTACTCTGAGACAAGTGAGCTCTTTAGAAAAGCAGTCTGCTGGAAACAGCAGGTCCATTCATCTCCAGTTGAATAAACTACAAGGTATGAACTCCACTCAGGTACCCACCCCATGCTCTCAGTGTGCCTGGTGCCAAACCTTGTGTTTGACAGGATTTCTGCACAGAAATGCAGATGGGTTTGGGCTTAGTGGAAGTGTCACACTGCACATGCACAAAGAGGTGCAAATTACCTGCAAAATGATGCAGAGTAAAGCTGGTTTTAAAAAATATTTTTGGAACAAGTCTGTGGCCAGAAATACTTTTTTATTAACCTTTTGTCTGAGTGCCTGCAAATCATATAGGTGAATATTTGAAATCATTTTCTAATCAGGGTACCACACAGCAAGAGATTCTGTCTTATTGATCCCTGGAGGGTAGGAGTCTTAGAAGCCACTCAGATGGGGTTTTCTACCCCTCCCTTCATACCACTGCTTCCAGTTCATATTTCCCAGTACAAATAAAACCTGAGTTGGAGCCCACACATGCAAGGTGTTGTACAGAGAGTCCAGGCTTACAGTCCCCTGTGTAGGCAAGAGGCACTGACTGAGGGCATCAATCTCCTTGTACAGTTAAAGGAGCTGGGCACATCCAAATAACATCAGTGGGATGGGACATAGGTGTTCATCTCTCTTTGCTCTCAAGGAAAAGGTTAACTTGGATTAAACCATTCATTTTTCTCAGTCTTATTGATGACAAGAGCTAGATAAGAAAAAATCCCATGTATGAAGCTAACAAAAAGAGACTCCCTGTTCTCATTTTGCAAAAGAGGACAAACAAGGCTAAAACAAAATCAGGCTCTTGATCAAAGACATGTAAAAAGTTACTAGAAAAACTAGAAACCAAAATGATTTTTTTTTTTAGTTTAGACCTTCCTTCCTCATGGCAAAGCAAGCAGGAAAAAGGCTCCCACTGCTTTTCAATGAACAGCAGTAGAAAGACATCACTGACTTATTTCACACTTGGTGATTCCTGTCCATTTCTCTGTGAAAAGAACACTGTCCCCCTTTTCTTTCTTCCTGACCTAAGTGAAACAGAAATTTAGCCTACTTTTCCAGTTTTCTTGGCATTTATTCCACGAGACATTGTTTATGTTGTTAATTTCACTGCAGCCTGATTTTCCAGCTGAGATTTCTGCAAAATTTGCAACTAGCTTGACTTAATTCAGTCAAGGTCTCAGACTTTACTTCTTCTAGGGAAAAAGTAGAAATCATATCAGATTTTTTAGGGAGAGGGATTGTTCAAGTTTTTACCAAACCTTTAATAAGAATGTTTCACACAAGTTTTTCTCTATTTCTGTGTTTAACAGGTTAATTTTACGTGTAAAATATCTTCAAATATTTTCTTTCCCTATATAAACAGGAACATTAGGAGATACAATTAATAAAACATTTTGGTGGTCTTTTTGTGCATTATAGTTTAATTTCAAATTTTATCTAAAGGCAGTCCAGGATGATGAACAAGCAAATAGTTAGCAGGTACCGAGTGAAATTCAATATATTTTTCATCCTTTCCTAGGATAATTCAAGTTCTACAACGTTGTGATAAGGTTAAGAATCCTAATGTTCTGTTAAATAATTGCTGTATATACACATAGAAATAATACTATAGCAAAAGAGGTCAGGACTAAGGATAAAATTTACTTGAAATACAAACTTCCAAAGATGTAAAGGTAGATATGAAACAAGGCTGAAGTGGCTTATTCAGTAGATTGTTGATTCTATCTAAAACCAGAAAGAAGACCTTTGCCACTCACTGTTTTCCAGCAAGCAGCACAGACTCTCAGGTGCACAGCAGAAGTTTCCTTCTCAACTCCCCAGAGGTAGAGAAGCACCTCCTGGGATTTTTCCCCCCCCCAAAAAAAAGAACCATATTGAGAAAATACAGTTCAGAGGGCTCCTAGTCTACGTATCTTTCTCCCACTCCATCTCTAGTGTTTTTTGGTCATATGTACCAACCTAGTTGTCTTTCCTCTCTCACAAACCTAAAGGTTCTTTCTCCCTTGTCTGTCATGCTGTTTCAGACATCTGCCCTGCAGCAATCCCTCCCCGTCCCAAGGAAATCTCAGCAGGAGTCACAGGAACTTTTTCATTGCCACTGCCAGTATCTCACATGATTTTGCTGGCTGTTGTTTGTTTGTAGCTGCTCTGTGGAGCAGAGAGAGTTACAGAGACTGACATTTGTGTTTTTAAGTTGCCATTAACATAATGGAAATGGTGTGTAACTCCCATCTCCCCAGCCATCAAGGGGCTGTCAGCCTTAGTCAGTGTCCCAACGCCCTCTCACTCATCCTCCTTAAAAAGCAAATGAGTGGCTCTGCGTCTGTTGTTTCTTCCAGAGGCAAGCCCAGCAGGGTCCTCCTTCCCTCTAACTTGCCCTCATCCAGAGGTTTGTGTTTTAGTAACTTGAAACATCCTGTAAAATCTATCAGGATTAGTTTCCAGTATAGAAGCACTTGTACTTGATCCAAGCCAATCAAATGTTCCTCAGATACTAAGCCCCAGGGTTTAAGGGAGCACACCCAACATATTAAGCAAAAAATGACCTTCTTAGTGCGGCTACTACATTCTCCTTCTTGACCCCTTTTGACACAATTTTGGCTGAGACAAGACTGTGAGTTAAAGCCATTGTGAATGGGCCAAAAATAATATAGTAAGAGTGTCTCTGATGTCACCAGGATGTTATATCCTTAGACAAAAAAAGCAGGGTTTAGATGGAACTGGACATTTTTTACATATTAGTAAAAGAGGCTTTTTAGTAGATAACATTTGGCTTTCAAACTCATTTTTCAGTCTTTCCCAATGGAATTAGTAACCAAATTAAGGGGTTTAGGAGCTCCTGGTTTAGTCTTAAAGGCACACAACATGATATCCAGCAGAAATAGCACACAGGAATGGGGATACAAGCATCATAACGTCACCCTAGGACACAAACGCAAGCCAGACCTTACAAGTCGTGTATGACCTGGCAGTCCCAGGGTTATGGTGACTAAGTAGGTAGATCACAGAAAACCAAAGAACAGGAAACTTTCAGTCTAGTGCTGATGGAAAAGCTTTGGATTAGATGGATGCAGTACTGAATAACTCATTTCAAAGCAAACAGCTCTACCAGAAGTTTCTGCCCCTTTTATGGAGGAAAGGCTGAAGATGTACGATGTAAGAACTCAGGAACTATAGTAAGCTGCAAAGTCCTACTCTGAGTTATATACAGCAAGAACTGGGTTTACACAGATCCATGGAGTGACTTCCCTTTCTGCCATCCACAGGCTCCACTGACTGACTGGCTTCCTCAATTTCTAACCCCAGTAATTACCATTCCATCAAAGTTGGTTTGATGCTCATTTCATCTCTAGGTACAGCCAATTTAATGGATTTTCTGGAAGGTCACGAATGTACTTAATCTTTTTGTGCAGCCACAGAAAGAACTTCTTTTTCCACCAGTCCAGAAATATCCAGAAGCTGACAATTTTAAAAATGGCTAAGTGGGATTAAAATCAATCCAATCCAACATTTCCCCATTCTCTGGGAGGGGTCTTAAAACTGGAATATTGCACATAAACATGAGCTTCTCTTGCTGATAGATATTAAGGGGCAATGAAAGAATTGCTCAGAAATGTCTGTGCCCACAGCCATTTACCAGATTGTGTGAGACTGTGCTGCCTTCCTTTCAGGGTGAGCCTGGATCCAGGTGAGCAGGAGGTTAACTTTAATCCTGACAACTAAAATGCAGCACAACTTTGAAAAAGAATGCTAGGCTGAAAACATGAGCTGATTTCCCTGAGTGAACCTAGGCTTGATTAGGTTTCTGAAAATATAATGTAAGGCTAAAAACCAAATTCAACTTTGACCGAAGTAGCTCTTTAATTTTGACTGGAAGAAAGGCAAACAGATGTCTCCACAGTAAAATGAACAAAACAAAAAATATTATAAATTGGACAAAAAGTCCAAATCTCACTAGGGCAGTTGTACATTCAGTTCCCATTAATATTAATTGGTAAACATTCATTTATGAGAACATGTGTCATCAGCTGCTACAGCTCAGCTGATGAGTGGCAACTTGGTGACTTGGGGCCAAAATCTAATAGAGACAGCCTCTTTGTGTTGCCTGATGTTGAAAAGAATGTTGACTTCAATTAATATTGAGGGAGCTAAAAGTTAAAGAATAAATATTTAAAATAAAGCTGACAAAACTCAAAAACCATTCATTTCAAGAAGCAGAGTTCTCACTCTTTCCATTTTGCATACACCTGCTCTGATTGCCTTTGGGCTTTCACTAAGCAAGCTCCCTGTGTCAATGATGTACCAACCCCAGCTCTGCTCTATGAGGTACCCAAATTCAAAAGAATCCAGTCCTATCTAAATCCTGACTAATATCACAGAGACATTTCAGTCACTCCCACAAAGCTCACATGAACACATATTGACAAAACTGGGGATAAAAGAGGCTTCCACAATGCCTCGCTCAAGTCCTTATCCAAATTTAACTTTCATATTCTTAAGAAAAAAAAGCCCTAAAAAAAGTTGAGCCAGAAAGTTTAAAACACTAAATGGTCAGATGCTCTTCTGGTGTGAGTTAGTAAAGCTCAAACCCATGCACTGCCTAGGCTTTTTAATAACAACTCAGGTACTTGATTCCTTATTCCAGGCAATTATTAGATCCATATTACCGTATACTTACAATAATATCTTTTTTGTTTTAAAAATATTTCAAGATTTTGGTCCAAGGGGAAAAAAAAAGGGGAGGAGGGAAAAGAGATTTTTTATTTTAAAACCTCTGTGCTATTTTCTGGTCTTTGTGGTTTTCTGACATGACATATATTCCTAGATATCAGATGCTGAGAAACATCAGATCACATTGAGAGGCAAATTAAGGTCATTTTCTTCCCAGATCAAGATCACCTGACCTGAGCCACAGTTATTAAAGCCAATCTCCTGTTCTATCACAAAGGTCAGTATTTGCTGATTACACTGATTTTTGCCATACTCAGCCCATAAAACTTGCTTTAAAACCTCTGAGAAAACACACAGTTTGTCTGGAAATGTAGAAATTGCATACTTGGCTGTCACTTCTCTAAGTCCAATTTACAGAATAATTTAAATATTCTGGATGACTTCCTGCTTAAAATCTTCATCAGGAAGAAGATTAGTGCAGGAGGCATTGGGATGGGAAACAGCAGGACCAACACCACAGTACAACTGAGCTACTGGAAGCAACACAGGGTTATTGTTTGAAGGAGGGAAAGTTTAGTGCAGAAAGGGAATGGAGGGCATTCCATTCTCTGGAACAGAGATTGGTGTCAAGGGGGAATCCTGCTGCGAGGAATGTACTGAGCCCAGAAACTGTCTCTGTTTTTATTACTATTTATAATTATAAATAAATGATGCTAAGCATTCAAACTTTCCTTTCACAGCAAAATCCCAAGGCCATGGGAATCACCAATGCAACAAATAGATGAGTGAGATGAAGACATGAACACCTGCCCTGCACAGGGCCTGTCAGCTACAGGCTCTCATTCCTTCACGCCATGTCCCTCTCCTGCCAGGGCTCCTCACCTCCACTGGACAGGCTCACTGTAAGGTGGGCACTAGCTCAACACTAGGCTCCAGCAGCAGTAGCAAATATAAGAGTAAATCCATGACTCTGCTTTCTGTTGTCCTAGCCACTCCCTTCCACATCCACCTTCCTACTTCTCTGCTGAAGGGAGGTGCAGCTGCCACTCAAACCACACACCTCCTGTAAGCTCTAAAGAGCTCTGTCTTTGCCCATACTCAAATGTGAAAAATCATTCTGCTGGAAATTGGGGAACCATTTAAATTTGAGTGAGAGTAAAAGCCCACAAACTACCTTCAAATCATGGAGAAACTCATATAATTTTGCTATATGAATCAGTTTCATTCTTTGCAAAAACAACCAGAGCTTTTTTACTGTGGGCCCTCAGCAATCACAGCTGTTAGATCACACAGCTCAATACAAGGTCTCACATTACAGGAGTTATTATAGATAACAGTAAATTTATTATTGAAAACAAGGTGTTCTGTGGCTGCTTCAGCACAGCACAAGGAGTCCTGGAATGAAAATTGCTTGTCTAAAAAATAATTTGAATTTGGACAGCTTGCAATGAACACAGCCATATGCTGATCCCAGGGTGCTCTGCCTGCACAAGAATTACTGAAATAACTTCACTGTCACTTGGGAAGCTAATTGAAACACACTTTCTTTTCAATGTGTGGAGCTGGTAAGGAAATGTTTCCATTTAAAGCAACCTATACAGTCCCCTCCAAAGGTGGGGGCTTTGCTTTCCACAGAAAACTGCCACTTTTCATCAGAAAGGCTAAAACACACCCAGCAAAATAGATTTTCAGCTTTTCAAATGAAAGAAGTTTCTGAGAAAAAATAAAATGTTCCCAACATCAGCCCCAGGTACAAATTGCCCAGAGCCCCAGGACTAACCGGGCCACTGTTTCCTGCTGTAGTCATTCCCTCTCTGAAGCACTAATCCCCTGCTGAGCCTCTAGTTCAGAAACTGCAACACCCACCATGAGTAAGCATTATAGCTGAGTGAAAATTTCCCTCAGCATTTGTTCCTTTGTGCATGACTAACCAGGATATAACTTCAGGTATTTTTCTTACCCTCTCTTTTTACAATGCAGGCAGTACAGACAGTTACATTCTAGTGGAAACATTACTCCAGCCACTACCCTCACCAGTAAAGACACACATGCTCCTTTCGTCTGGTCTGTCCTGAATGGAGCAGTTTACCAGCAGATGCCTCTGACTGTTTTGTCCTTGGAGCTGCATCCAGCCATGAACCAGCAACTGATGCAAGTATCATCACAACCACCAGCTCCTAAGTCAGTATTACCTCCTGTCAGAAGGTAAAAAGTACAGAAAAAGTGCAAACGAGGTGCTCACAGAGAGATTAAGCATCAGCTTCTCAAAATTGTTCAAGCACAGGCAGGCACTTAAAGGGGTTCTCAAAGGTCCCTTCAGAGGTTAAGGACCCAGATCCCTTTGGTAACACAAATATTTTAGAACACCTAGATCTCCACTGAAACACCACTGAGGCCACAAAAGAGTTCAGAAAGACACAATATCTTTTACTGAAAATTACATAACACTATGTAAGCCCACATAATAAGTTAATGTAATAAAAAAAAAATAATGTAGATGTAATTTCCACAGGAAGAAAGAAGACCTAACTTATGTAACCTTGGCAGCCAATGATGCTCAAACCCTTACACAGAAAAGCAGTGTGATCTTTCTTACATGACCAAGAGCCTACAAACACTGGAACTCTGGAAATACAGAAAGTGGCATTTGCTGTAAAACTCTGCTGCCTAGTCAAAATTTATGGTAATGGGTCTTTTTGTTTTTGTGGCTACAAAAAAGCAGATTTAAAATGTGAACTGAACTCAGAAAAGAATTTTTATTTTTCTAAGGACTACAAATTTTGCTGTTTAATTCCATGTTCAATGCCCAGCTGCAACCAAAGAGAAACAGCTCTGTATCCTACTGTTTGTGGGAACATGCAATATCTGTACTTTTCTATAACTTGCTATAGCTTACTTCAGAAGTACCATTCTCTCCATTTTACAGCTAAATTCTCTAATATTTTCCCCTTCTGCTCCTTAAGGCAGGGTTTGGAAAAGAAAGCCCCTAACTGTGTCATCCACAGTGGAGATGCCATCTCAGCAACCAGCCAGCTGCAGTCGGGCCAGGTGGCAAATGACACCGAAATGCGGCCTTCAAACATCTCACTCTATCCAGGGAGCCTTCTCCTCACACCAGATAAAATTCTGGGCACAGAAAAGGCCTGGCTGAGGGAGGGAAGGAGAAATAATATGGGATTTCCAGTTTCTTTTTCAGTCACTATGAAAATATCCTTTGAAATAACAACCTTTAAGGTGAAAAAACATTTTTACTGCTCCAAGATGTGATTCCTGCGGGGTTTTTTTTTCACTTTTAAAGCAGAACAGAACTCGTGCATGCTTTGGTCATTTGTGAGCCCTGGCAGATTTCAGAGAGGTTCGAAACTATGGGATATATAGTTTTATCCCTGTGTCTGGAGGCTTGCTGCTGGGAGACCTCTGAGGGCTGAAGGGGCCTCTCCTGTGCCTTCATACAGGGTCCGAGCAGCAGAATATCAGGGAACTTGGAATTGTGGACACTACAATAAAATCCAGTTCTCACTTCCCAGATATGTCACAACTGCACAGCCTGAATAAAATCTGTGCTTCTCAGAGGACAGGCGACCTTGCTGCACAAGGACCAAAGCCTTAGCAGTGACTTTGTTTTTCTCCATGTCAGCCAGGAGCTGACCCATCCATGACCACAAAGGACACTTATTCAATGTTGGTGGAGAAGGAAGTGTACCACCTACTGAGTCACCCATGCCACATCCTAACACCTGGCTGTGGCCTTGCTGGGCTTCCACTTAAACATGAATCTACCCTGAATACAGATGTAGAAAAAGTCTATTATAAAACCTCAAACCACACGAGACTCTCCTGGATGGGAGGGTACACTGTGATCTCCTAAAGTCCATGGGCTTCCAGAAGAAAACTGAAATTCATCTGCTTTGCTTTTGTCCAATTAAAGGAGTAACAATTGTGCATGTCACATCCCAAAGCAAGGTACAAAATTAAGCTTCCTTTAAATCAGAAACAAAATCATGGCCACAATTTAATTTTTCTTTTAAATTGACTACACAAAACTGGCTAAATCTGGCAATGTGTTAGAAGCCTGATCTACCACTTACCTTAACTACTTCTGGAAGTTCAGCCAAATTATTATCATTCTCACAAGACTTCTGAATATAAAATAGAGGGTTTTTTAAAAGCTAAACTACAGACGTTTCTTACAAATTCTTGCCTGCTGGGCAATGAATCACTCAGCATTCATAGTACACCCCATAGTTGACAAACAAAGCAGTATTTGCCACCCTATTGCAAAACATGGTAGGGCTGTATTTTGGGAAACGATTCTTCACTAAAAAAACACCGTCCAGTGCAGTACAATGCTACAAGAGTCACACAAATACGATATTACATCCTGTGAGTGGCTCTGGAACAAGCATGGAAACAGCCCCATTTTGGGGGCTGGTGGAAGCACACTCTTTTCCAGGGAACACCAGCTCATGGGTGGGTGCACTCACCTTTGGTTTGCCTCAGTCAGACCACAGCCTCTTTAACCCCATGCTGAGAAGCTCAGCCCCTAAACAGCTCTCCCACAGGCAGGATGATCCAGCCCCCACCCTTCAAAGCCACTTCCTCCAAAATGCTGCCACATCGTTTCCCTGATAAAATCAATGCCTGTCTACCTAAAGCTTCGTGTCCTTCTGCATCTTCCAGGTGAAGACATGAAACAGCTTTGTGCTTGTGCTCAGGTCTCAAATCCATAAATGCAAAGTATGAGGGAAGGAAAGGTAAGATCAGGAAGAGAAGAAGGAAAGATATCTCTTTGGCATCCTTTTAAAATCTGAATTGCCTCTTTTAAACTAATGTTTGCAATGTGTAATTTTGAAAAACCTTGGAAGTATCTGCAACAGCAGTGCTTCTTCATATACAGAATATCAGGAGCACCATCAGATACAGAGTATCAGGAGTATCACCCACAGTGGTGCATCACTGTGCCTGAGAGAACATAGACAGTTCCAAAAGAAAAATCACCTCACTTCTTATGTCCAATAAAATTGCTACTAATGCTTCACTGAAAATAAACTTAAGTCCTCTGGGACACTCAAGTGAATTTCCCCATAACTTTCCAAGTTTCTCACAGAATAATTATTTTTTATTGTCACTCAGACAGCTGTATTCTGAAATATAAATGTGGTAAGTTAAAAAAATCATTTGTTCTGTTGGATAGTGCTCACCTTCTTGAAGTGCTCGAGGCCAGGCTGGGTCTGCTCCCGAACCACATGGTCCAGTGGAAGGTGTTCTTGCCCATGGCAGGAGGGGTGGAATGAGATGGTCTTTAAGCTCCTTCTCAACCTTTTTATGATTCTGTAGCCCCTGCACATGAGGAGCTCCTGCAAGGACCCACCTTTTCACACTCTGATTTCCAGTTCCTCAAAATGTTTGGAGTAGAGATATATACAGTTACACTGTAAAAGGACAGAAAAATCATCTCACAGGGACCTTATCGTGCCAAAGGAACACCAGCATCCACTCCCACACAGAGATAAAATCCAAGAATGGCAGAGGAGAGCCTGGCAAGGAGGAAAAGGTGAGATTACTTAGCAAGTTTTGCCTGAGCCACAGCAGAAGCCTCCAAAAGGGCTGCAGGCTGTGACTCTGTGAGGCTGCTTATGAAATCCACCTTCTACCTGCTAAATCAAAACACAAAGACTACAGCAGAGATTTCCCAGTTTTGTTTGTAATAGGAAGGAGCCAGTTAAACAGCTCCTTTTTCTCTAGAACTAACTTCAGTGGCTTTGGATGCAATGCCAGAGCAGCCTGTCTTCAGGGGAACTACTTCATGTTTCAGCCTGATGCTTCAGACTGAATTCAAGTTGAGGGGATGAGGCTATCACGTCAGCAGCACTCTTGCTTAATGTTTTGAGTCACATATTGTGTTAGTCACAAGACACAGTAATTGTCTTTCCATCCTTTTTCTCCCACTGAGATGAATAACCTCTCTAAAGGAGCAGGTTTTCCTAGGTGTTTTTGATTAGAAACAAATGGGTCACCTTCCCAAAAAGCTACTGAGCAGATAAATAACCCAACCAGAAGCCTCCACGCACAAACACTCACACACACACGACTCACAATGATCAAACAATCCTGCAGTGAAAAGAAAAGGTTTGCTATTTACTTGTGAAAGGAATGTTGGCCTCTCAGTCCTGGGAGAAACTGCAGTCTGTGGTGCATCAGTGCATAAACCTCTGTGTACAGCCCCACATTCCCTGGATGCAAATCACTCCAACTCCATCAAGGCGCCTCCACTTGCTCCTCTGCTCTCCAGTAAATCATGCACAGGTTATCCTTCTCATCCTATCTGCTTATTAATTTTTTTAACTATAAAAAACTAAAAAACTGAGGCCTTTTTCTCACTGAAATAACCCCCACATTTTCAATTACAGCAATGAAAAGATGGGAGCAGCCAGGCTTTGCTTCTGTCCTCAGGTCACTCTGGTGCAGTTCGGTGCCAGAGGGATCAGGGAAAAGGCTCCATTACTCCAAGTGTGTTGTTGCTCTTCCCTACCATTTCTGCAATATTAAGCCAAAAAACAAGGAGGGGAAAGTTCAATTTGCACAGAATGCCCCAAGCGTCCATAAGTGGGACACATCAGTACTCCTGGCACAGCCCCTTCTTTTTAAATAATTTTTCAACTTTACACCTCAGTGGTGTAACAAAAACAGCTGATCAGGGTTGTCCTATATCCCTCCCTAATCTGTGCCTCCCTATTTGTGCCTTCCCTCCCTGTTGTTTGCTGGTGGGCAGCTCCTTGGTCCCTTCTCTTCACAGCCCACCATGGGTTTACAGGTGCTGGTGGGACAATCTCACAAATAAACACTAAATGTTTCAAAAAGTTGCCTTTTTTCCCACATAACTTTTTCTATCAAAAGTAAGGTATCGCATCCACATTGATCTTAATTCACCCTGCCATGTTTTGCAGACCTCCTGCACATGGGTATGCCTGGCTTGCTCATTGTTCTTGCATGTGTTTCTGCACCTCAGTCCAAATTTTCCGTGTCTCTCTCCTGTCCTTTTTTTGGGAAGCTCTTCCTCACAATTTTCACTGCAGAGGCTGGAGGCAGGTGGTAGAGACAGCAATTGGGTGGCCCTCATCACCCTGAGGGGAAGCACCCCAAGACTCCTGCTGGGCTGGCAGCAGGGCTGGACACAAATTCACTATTATTTCTTGGGAGGCTGAGATTTTTTTAAAAAAAATTTGAGGAAAAAATGGACTTTCTTTATGCCCCAATCACCTCCATTCCAAGCCGCGGGCACAAACCCAGCCCCGACGAAAGCGGCGGTGAGGGAGTCAAACATGGCTGCCCTCCCTGAGGGGAGCCCGCCAAAACTGTCACCGTGAGGGCAACCGAGGCCTCGCCGCTGCCTTGCCGCCCCCAAACCCCTCCCCAGACACCTTCCCCTCAAACCCAAAGACTCTTCCCCACCAGAAACTTCTTGGGATGTTAGGAAATAACGATGGGGACATTCGCCCGCCCTCGGGAGGGAGCGCAGCTGCACCGGCTGCGTTCGCACTTGCACCGGGCTGCCCTGAGGGGAAGGCGGGAGGCGGTTTCCCTCAGGGGCTGGAAGTAGCCAGAGGCGGCCCTGAGCAGATCTATCGCAGGCTTTCCCTTTCCAGGGAAATAAATACTTGGTGTATTGCAGCACCATCTGCTGGTTCCTGTAGATTGGACACACAGGCATCTCGCAATGGGGTAGGAAGGAATAGAAGAAAGTTGGGAGGGGGTTTTGGGTGATTTCTTGCACGTCGGCTTTTCCTGAAGATTTTTCTTCTTGTAAAGGCATTGAGGTGTCTCTAAATAAGCAATATAAGAAACGCCACCACCCATAGAAATAGTAGACATATCACATGCAAGTTTAGGGCTTTTTTTCTGAAGAAGTACAGTAGTCAAAATCCAGGTTTTTCCCTATTCCTGTGAAGCACAGGATGGTGAATCTGCAGAGCCCCTGGAGGAAAGGATTTTCTAAGGTCAACAACTGGTTGTGGGCACTTTTTTTTTTTCTGTATGTCTAAGTCAGGCTGCCTGCTGTTATTTCTTTATGTTTGCTTTCCATGAAGCCCTAAACCTCTGAGGCTGTGGTCCTGTGGAGGGGCTCAGCCTGCCCACCCGCAGCCACCATCACTTCGCTAAGCCCTCGCTGCCTTCCAGAGGTTCCTTTTTCCAGCCGGTTTCCTTCCTGGGCTTGATACGTCCCAGCGCTGAAGTCATGTTGGTAAGCTTTATTGAAAATTGTTCCTTGCTGTTAATTTACAGCCTGGTGAAGGCAAAAGGAAGAGGTTGGGATTTTTCCCCTCTCAGTGGTTGATTTGAGATAATACAAATATGAAGAAATACATTACTTTGAAATTATGTTGTATCGAGAGGAATGGCACTCACCTCTCGCTTCTTTAAAATTCAAGTACAATTCTAATTAAACCATGACTAAATGAAAGAAGATTGGTCCACCCTATAGAGTATTTGAAAAGAAAAAAAAGCTTCCCTTTACAGGGCCCAGCAAATGTCCAAGGTTCAAACAAAGTACGAGGTGCTAACGAATGGAGTCTTGACAAACCTTGTTTTCCTGCACAGGGGCTCAGTACATAATGATTTCATTCAGCAGCTACTGTTCAAGCATGGAAAGTGTTGGTAAAGAAATCCCACAGAGATCAGACAACCATTTTCCTAACTAAAGTTTCCCCCTCTGCTCCTCCCCCGTTTGCCTTTCGGGCCTCTGCCAGTCATAACATAAATATTCATCAGCTGATATTTGCAGTAGCTGTGAAGTTATGAATGAGGCCAAACGCCTTTCCCTCCTGCCCCATCTGCAAAATGGCAGCTTCTGGTCTTAGCTCATGGTCAAACGACACTTTCCGAAATCCCCAAAGTGCACTTGCAGGTTTTTCAAATTCAGTCGGGCTTTTAATGCGCAAAGCAGAAATGCTGTCTACCTAATATTTACCCTGGGATTACTGAAAAAAAAAATATATATATATATTACTTTGCTATGCTTTAAACTTTCTGATGCCTTGACGTAATAGACAGAAGTGTTGGCAGCTCAAAATGTTGGTTGGTTTATTTCAGGGGACATGACTGCTGCAGGTTTCCTTTCTGAATTGAATACCAGACACTTGAACCATTTGTTGTGCAGAAAAGAGAAACGGCTTTTATTCTTAATGCCGGTTTCTTAACCACCTGGGTGCTGTCAGAAGGAGCAACATGCACTGGAAAACACTTTTAATAAGACTCCTTTAAGCCTGTCTTAAACCCTGGATTCTGAAAAATGGAATCCCCACTGCTTGTCATATGTGTTTTCTCTCAGCAGATTAGTGAGGGGCTGCTGCTTTAGAAATGTTCCATTCTCACAAAGCCTGGAATTATGCTCTCAGACCCACCGTGGGCCAGTGAGACAGAGAGACATCTGATGTAGCTACACCAACAAAGTCAAAAGCAGAGATGTCAGAGAAAGAAGGTGAGAGTGCAGAGCTTTAATGAGCCTAATTCAGCAAGGTATCAACACTGGATCATAGGGGATTAAAAATCCTAAGTGCCCAGAGCCATTGGCAAGTCCTGGTGAAGAGGCTCAGCACCATTTGGGATCGGGAAACTGGAACATCGTTTTGTACCTTGGGCTGCACAAATCAGTCATGCAAACTATCCTGTCTTGTCTGATTCAGCCATAAATAAAATTACCACCAAAAACATCACGTTCTTAAAGGAAGGTGATAGATGTAGGAAGTTTTAAAGATGTTGCCATCATCCCATTTGATTTTGACCATGAGAATCCAGAATATTTCAACTAACAGGTCTCCAATATCTTTTGGCCAAAATAGAGCATATCTTCTAAAAAAAATTGTATTTCATTGAATGACTACAAAGGACAATTTACTACATTCCCTGAGAGCATTCCAACATTCATAATGCTTGTTGCTAAAAAAATCAAGTCCCCATGCTTTGTTTTTAATACCTACAACTTTCAGCCATAGCACCCTTTATGTTCTTTTATGAGACGAAAGAGCCTCAAAATCATCTCACTTGCACCTCCAAACCAAGACCAAGTACTCTCTTCATCTTTTTATTGATCAGCTATGTACACTTATTGGAATATTTGCAATGGCAAAGGCTGCAGAGGTGTTGGGTCCTACATGGCAAAAAGGTTTCACCTCTGGGACATCAGACACATGTTCATCATCAGGACATAAGTGAACTCCAAAAAAGCCGTGATCAGGGCAGGAAAAATTATAAGACAGATGCTGAATACACACCTTAGTGTGGCTCCTCTGCTCCCACATCCAAGTACCTTGGGCTGTGCACATTACACATAAGATCAACAGGCACATGTGCAATGTTTTGTTTTACACACCTAAATCACATTCTGGAATTTAGACTTAATTTGTAAAATTTAAATACACAAATACAAAACATTTGACTAGGAATTTCTGCTTTTCACAACAAATATCCCATGAAGTTACACTCATTTTTTTTTGCACTACGCCCAAAAATCCAACATTCTTCCTAGGCTGATGGTCCTGTTTTTATCAGCTGTTTACATCCTGTTGTGCTGCTTAAAACCGTCCTGTTGGGGCAACAGAAGTATCTATGTGACAGCACAAGTGGAGAGTAATTAATGGACACACTTCAGTGAACACTCAAATATTGGGATGAGCTGTTCTGGCATTTACTGTGATGACGTGGCACAGCAGGATGGAACAACTATGGCACAGCACTACAAATGAAAACAAGGGGGGACAAAACTAATCACAGTGACATCTCCTCACACCCAGTAAGGCAGTGGCAATAGAGTCTGTGCTAATTACAAGTAGAAATGGAAAGAGAAAAGAAAAAAAAAAGGAAGAAAAAGGAAAGGAAGGAGAAAAGGAATTTCTCCACAGCTGTTTTCCCATGAGAGTGGGAAGGTGAGACTGATAAAGGCTAGCTCAGGATGCTCTCTCCTGCATTCCTCTACATTAATATTTGTAGTAATAGACATATTGCTTTTCCTCTGTTAATAACCAAAAAGCTTCTCAGAGGCAACAAAAATCTTCCAAGATAAAGTATCCAGTGCACAAATTCAGAATGGAATGATTGTGCTGCAACTGCAACTCTAGAAATCATGGCAGCAGCCACAGTGCTCGCTGAGACACATTTTTTATTGCAGCCAACATCTTTGATCATCACATAGTACTAAAGACTTCCAAACACATCCATAAACAGCAACACAAATTAATAAACAAGCTCAGGGGCTGGATGTGCTATACAGTTCCTTGTTCTTCGGATGCACTCTACATCCTCTATAATAACTTAGACAATATGGTCCTATCCATATCAGAGCAATAATGGAAAAAGGACTGGGAATCAAAAGGAATCACTTTTTTAATCTTTTTATGGTAAAAAGGCATTTCTGCAGTAGATCAAAAGTATGGTTTTATGTTTGCAGAGGGGACATGCACACCCAAACCCAACACACCTGAAACCCATAAAAAGCAGAGCATGCAGATGGTTGAACTGTCTGGGTTGATGCTCATTAGCATGCCAGCGAATTATTTTGGTTGAGTGTGGTTTTGTAGTCTGTTATGCAGCAGTTACAAACCTACACATAACTACTTGCAAGTGACTGTCCCTAGACTAACAGGAGAAGGACTGTCAATGATGCCAGAAGGTTTTCCTGGTGTCTCTGGCACCACTGAATAACCAGAACATAAGGTGGAGCTATCAGAGATGTCTCTCAGCCTGCTGTACAGCTGTGGCAGTCTTCCAGGTTAGCCAGGAGCACACAAAAAGCAAAAGCTGGGAGACTGAATCTGTTGAAGGTGTGGATAAATTACACAGAGAGTGAAGTACAGAGATCATAAGAAAAAAAGGTTATTTATATATTAAAGTGTGCATGTCATGCACTGGGACTGTTCATCTTTATGTTCACAAAAGATGGATTGAGTGAAGCTCTGAGCAACCTGGTCTAGTGGAAGATGTCCCTTGCCCATGGCAGAAGGGTGGGATCTAGATGAGCTTTAAGGTCCCTTTCAATCCATTCTAGGCTTCTATGATTCAGCACCAACTCTGTAACAGGGGAAGCTTGTCTGGGAAATACCAGCAGCATTTAGAACGTTACTGCACTGGCCTTGCCAAACTAAGAACAATCACTACAGCAGCCTTGCCACAGACCTTGCTGCTTTCCTCCAGCTGTGGCCTCAAAACTCCTAATAAAAGCAACCATCAAGCACCTCACGTGACAGCTTCAAGTCCCACCAATTCAAACACTATGAACTTGATGGAGTACCCACAAAACTTCCAGTGAAACCCATGAAAACTTTGGTGTCTCTTGGGGATGTAGGGAGAACTGAGCCTGTAGGTTCGCTTGAAGGTCTTTGCCAGTCTCCTCTGTAGATTCCTTACCATGGCTGTAGCTGGTGTATGGGAACCAGGGACCAGGCTCCTCTGTCACAAGACTCAGTTCTTTCTCTGCTGACATGAAGTGCTGTTGAAGCACCACAGGCCACCAAAGTCCCACCTATGCAGGTCCCTTGTCCCATCTGGCAAACCTTCCACTTTAATCCTGAATAGGGGGCTCTTGGAAAATGAAGATGAGTTCTTACCTTCACACCAAAAGCCCCCCAGCAACACCCACACCTGTCCACACCTCATGTCCAACTATTTCCAAAGGACAAAGACTCTGCCCAGAAGTCCCACCCATGTTTCTCACCCCAGGTTCCCTGTGGGACCCAGCCCAAGGGTGTCACAGCAGAGGCTGCTGTGGGCACAGCGGTAAACACGCAGGATGAAATGAGAAGCAATGGCACAGCCAGGAGATGGATGCTGCTGCCCCCAGTCCTGCAGCCACGGGTCCGGAGCTGGGGAACAAACTCACCAGCAGGCAGCAAGGAAATGAGGTGGATGAGGGCCAACTCTTACGCTTTAATTGTAGATATATTCTGTTGGTTACAGTCTCAGGAAAGCACAAGTTCCCTTTTCTGAATATACATTCCTTTGTTTGTAACTCTTTCAAAGAGCTTGCCAGTGGAATTTCTTGTATGAAGGGCACCTCTTTAGTTTTTCCAGGTTCTTGGGTAAAGACATAAGCTTGTCAAAAGGAATTTATACCAAATATAGTAATTTTTGCTGCTCTTAACTGCCTAATGGGAAGGCTGTAGACACGCAATTCCTAAGTTAGTGATAATTTGTATTAAAATAACAGAGAACCCCCAACTACACTCTTCAGCCTCTCTCTTTGATAGAATATGTGTACAGATCCAAAGGAAGGAAGCTTAGATATGGGAGATGATTGTGCTGTTTGAATTCCAGTCTCTGATCAGTATTCAGATCTCACCTGTTAGGAAGACTGTTTATCTCACACCCATGCTAGGTTTCTGGGTCCAATAACAGAACATGCAGAACTAATTTGCTGACCATAGAGTCATTTGTCTAACATCTGAGTTTATGCTGTGTCACCTTACTGTAGCATCTTCATACCTTCCTTTGAAGTCTTGGTGACTGTTCTCAAAAATGACACCCATCTCACATGAAATAAACCTAATGGTGAATACCGACTTTGCAGGAGCCTTTTTAATGACAAGTGTTTAAAATCCCCTACCTTCAGTTCTCCTGAAACTACCTCTGCTCTGTTCACCTGTGGGCATTCCCCATGGTTGCTGAGTATTTGTGGTATGTGTTGTCCACCCCAGAGCTATCTGCCTTAGGGAGAACAGCAAATTAAGGCAGTGGAAGGGAAAGTCAAGGGACTTAGCTGGGTGAATCAGTTTGTTTCTACCCCCATTTTAGAGAGACTTTCTGTTCTCCTGCCTGTCAATTTACCCTTCTGACTCTGTTGAGCAGACTCAACAGAAAAGCATCTCTGCACAGTGCTGCCTTGACCTTGAGTGGAACTTACAGCTGCTGCTGTCATAAAATAATAGCCAATATTAATCACTGTCAGTCTAGTTACAGGAATGTCTTCCCTGTGGCTGAGTAATCCATCTGTATGCACCTCCTAGCTTTCCACACCGTAGAGGTGCCAACTGATTACTCAGTGTGGATAATTACCTGAGCACCCTGCGGGATTGTGGCAGAGGAGAAGTATTGATGGTCTGGGGGCAGTCCTATCAGGGTGCTCTTGGACACAACTCATCCTGCCCACCTGAAATGATCACTTAGGAGTTGGAAACCCCTAAAGGGAAGTCCAATCTTTGAAGTTCCCCTGGGACAGCCTCTGGGTGGCCCCTGCAGAGCTCTAGGCCCTGAGGAAACACAAGGGCGTTCTTACGTTGGCACATAAACAAGGTACCTGTGCAAAAGAAGAAGCTGAGCTACAACACAAAGGCATTTTGCATCTGGAGGACACGTTCTCAACGCAGCAGAACATCTTTGTTATGAACGTAACATATGTGGTACTCTTCCTCTGTTTGGCAGGAGATAAGAAAAACAGAAGCAATGCAAAAATGAAAACAAAATGGAGCATATAAGCATCGTGAAACAATTACAGTGCTGCATCTCATTAGGATCTAAATCTGGGATTGCCAGTCTTGTTTTAAAAACAGTTTTGTTCAACACCCAGTGACAGAATTTAAAAGCTGACATATCTTGCTGTATTGTGGGCCACAGTCACAGCTGGTGTAAATCAGTATAAACTAATGAAGTCAATGGAGCTTCTCTGATTTACACTAGCTGAGGTTATGGCTCAATAAGGTTAGGCTTGCTTTCTAGGAGTGTTCAAGGAAGCCAACTTCTGTGTGTCCTGTGATGAAGTGGTTATTTATAATGGCCTTCAGTGTGGTTTGGAGCCAAATTTCCACATCAAAAGTAGCTTTATAAGAGATATCCTTACAGTGAGGTTCAGTGCAAAATCATGACTTCAGAAGCCAGCTTTCCTCATGCACTCAAGTATTTGATTTCAGCCTGAAAACCATTCGAGAAGCCAAGAAAAGCAGAGCCATTCCTCCCTACTTCCCCAGCTCTGCTTCATCTTTGAGTCGCCTGCATATCCAGCAGGCCCCAACCTACACTGCCCATTTATCAAGGCGAGTTACTCTAAGTGTCTGTTTATTTATGTTCAGAAATTCCCAGTAAGACAGACAAGTTTCATGCTCAACCTGAAAATTTGGAGATGGGGGTGGAGTTCTTACCAGTTCCAGAGCTATTTGTTTGGCTTGGCCACTAGCGAAAATAAAACACAATAACATGTCCCGGAGTCACAGCGAGAGGTGGAGGTCACAAGAAAACAGATCATGTCTTTCACAGCTCCTCAGCTTCAGTGCACTGAATTATGACTCCTATTATTTACTTACTGGATTCTCCACCCTGTGTGCACGCTCCAAGCATTCGAAAAGCAGCAGGTCTCTGCTTCAAAGGACTGACAGGCGAGCAAGAGAGAGCGAGAGAGAGGAAAATCTGTCCTGAAGCTAAAGCAAACTCCTCCTCCACGTTTGATCTGAAAGGTCAGATGTTCTCACAACCCTCGGCTGACTCCTGCCATCTGCTGAGCCAGTCTGCAGTCCTGCACCTCTGTGCTCTCCTCTGCTGAACTAAACTGCCAGACTCTCCTGGCAAAGAAGTTCCCAGCACAGCCAAACCTGCTCAAGGTGGCCTTTTCCAGAAAGGCATTGGTTTTTTTCTTAGGAGAACCCGGCTCCCTGCATGGCCAGCCTCAAAGTGATCTATCAGCTGTCCAGAAAACATCACAGGCTCTTTCACTGCCCTTGCCACTCTGAAAGAAATTGATTTCTTTAGAACTTAGTGCTAAACATCCCAAACTTGATCCCAAACCAGGGCTGAAGCCTCTCCAAACCTCCTGAGTGGTTTCTGCATATCCTGTGGCTATGATATGGATGATGGATATGGAGGGTGGAGAATGCCACCCTCTTCTACACGCTCTTCAGTGAGTTTACTCCTCCAGGAGCTCACTGTGGCTAAGGAGACAACTTTGTGGAGATGCCTTCAAAAAGTGAAACTTCTGAATTGCCAGCAGCAGAGAAATCCACACACAGACTGAACGTGAAACACCAGTGGATAAGAGCCTGCCTCACATCTTGGAAAGTACCACTTTCTCCTAAAAAGCACAGGATCACCCTCCTCTTTCTTATTCTGAGGTTTTGCTTTTGGTCTCTTCTCTCTTCATAAAACACATGATAAATATTTTCTCATTAAGAGCTGCAGTCTCCTTTTCCAGGGAATGTCCCTGGTCCATCTTGGGAGGTGGTTAGAGAACCCCATTCGGTTACTGAAAACCAGTTGGGATTTTTATCCAGCACACCAGCTGAGTGCTGTCTTTCTGGGTACAGAAATATCACTCACTGTTCTCCCCTTATTAGGTTTTTATTATGTAGATATTTTTTCTTTGTATTTGTGACTTAATACGGAGCCAAAGTAAAGCCAGAAAATAATTTCGCTATTAAACCCATCATGTTAGTTATTTGACATTTGGGTAGACAGTTACACTAAAGCATCAATCTATCACAAATGTAAAATATTTCTGCTCCCCTCTACTTCTATGCCTTGATCTAAGGACTACAACTAATTGTTCCTAAAAGTTTTTTGGGCTCACTTGTTTCTTAAGACAAATAATTTTCTACTTAACATATTTCACAAAGACCTTTTTTTTTTTTTTTGTTACATTACTTGTGTTCTCCTCAGAAACTCTCTCACAAAGTATAGAAAGATCTATCACCTGTGTGCTCTGTTTTTTTCTCAGCTTCTCCAGATGAAGCAAGTGTGGAGATAGACTTTTTTTCTCAGCCTGGACATTGTTCAGCTTTTAAAATGGTTGAGGGCACTCAGTCTTTCTGCTTTTTAACCCAAACCAAACAGAATTTGTACCTTTTTTTTTTTAATTTAATATTTTCAAAAAGTTCTGGTGTTTGGCTGTCTCAAAATCAAAAGAAATTCTTTTCACTGTGGAATATTTTAAAAATTGTTCTACCAGACAAATGAATTTACTTTCTGTTAACAGTCTCACATCCTTTAAATATTGGGCTCTAATTTTCATTTTTAATGCTTGTCTAGTCTTACTAGGATTGAACTAGAAGGCAGTCAGATGATTCTCAGATAACAGGCAGGAAAAAATAATGTAAACCCCTTATCCCAGAGGAACTAGGAACAGTGAATTACGCACAAGTAACAAAACCGGTTTCCTCTCCATCAGAACTTCTACTGAACCACAGAGCTTCAGAACTTTCCTCGAATCTGGTTGGGGCAAAGACAGGAAACTGCATCTTCTGAGCTTTAGAAAAAGATCTTAAACATGTAAACATAAGATATTATGGCCCTGTCTTTTAAGCAACATTTATATTATCTCAAATAAACAGTCTTGCCAAAGTTAGTCTGTAATTGACATCTGACACAGTCCACATTTCAACAGATATGATAAGTGCAGTAAACAGCAGAAATTATGCTTCTCTGTGCTCTGAGAAACATTCATATTTCCTTGCACAGATAAACTTTATTTTGTTGCTACGCAACTCTCACACAACAGACCACATGTTGCAGTAAATAAGAGCACAAATTTTACAACTGGAGGGCAAGCATGTGGCCTTTTGGGTTTTCTCCCCATTTTGAGTCCCAGCCCCAGCTTTAGTTCACATTATAATATTCCATCATTTCATTACAAAGCTGCCTCTAAAGCTCAGTAAGGGATATTTCAAACTGAGCAAAACAGGAGAGTCAGAATGCATGAGGCTGATGGGAAACAAATGGTGGAGCTGGTGATGTCAGTGAAGCCATGAAATTAAAGAGTTTCTCTTTTTTAGTCTTCTTTAAAAATGAACATATAATTTTCATAGCAAGATATTCAAAACCTGTGTGGCCTCTCCCTGCTCCCTGTAAAACTGCCATATCTGCAAGGGAGGTAAGACAGGTGAAGAGCTACCCTTGGTTTTACCCAAGATGAGAACAGTATAGCCTTACCTCCTTTGTTCTTTACAGTTGCAAAATTTCTCCTGAATTCAGTGGATATTTGGATTGTTTAGAGAACAGAGGCACAGATCCTGCATCTCTCTGCGTCATCCTCACACTCAGCAGAGTGAACACCAAGATTTATGTGACTTAAGGGTGTGCATGGAACTCAACAGAGCCACTAGGCTCTTCCCAAGTCATGGGTTAGTCCCTCAATTATTCAATTTTCCTTTTTGCACATGGCTGCAAATTCTACAAATTCTTCCAGGTAGCGTCAGCCTTCCCTTGCCACTGTTAGCATATCAATCCAGGTGAAAACTGTGACTTGGAGCTCCAGGTGGATGCAGCTGGCACAGTTTGGGCTAAAGGGATTTGCATTAGCCAAGGATCTGATGTACATCCAATGTACATACGTAACAGCTGTCTGATTGCAGAGGGGCTTGTGCCCCTTAAACAGCTCAATTTCCCCAATTTTCCCCAATTTTGCTTTGCTCTTTGGTTCCTTACAATGAAGAGTCCTCTGGGCTCCTACAGCCTTCGTGCCACAAGCCCAGATGCTTATAAAGTCACTAGGGAAAGGACACTCTGTTCATCAGAAAGCAAGATTTAATCTCTACAATCTACAGTCTGGTTTCTCTAAACAGTGAGCAAGAAGCATCTTTTGCATTTTAAATTTCAGCATTTCTGTTTGCTATTAAAACATTTCTGTTTATAGTTTCACTTTAACAGCTAAATTACTCCCAGGCATGGAAATTAATTATCAGCATTTGTTGCAAAACACATTGAAGTTTCTATGCCGGTCTTGTGTAAAGGCCCATCTCTAATCACACTTCCCAGAGTAGCAGCTTTCCATAAGGGCCCAAGAGATTTGGAAACACCTGTAAAATTTGCTGTGAGTTCTTTCTTCAACAAGTGATCTCCTCCAGAGCAGAGCATTCCCTCAGTCAGGATTGCAGGAGGAGGCCCCCAGAGGGAATGCTGTTGGATTTTGTCTGGAAGCACAACAGGCAACGCTCAAGGCAAGAGTCTTGAGACCTAAATCTTGGAAAACAATCCTTGATGTCTTCGGATCAGCGTCCTGCCAATTTCTTCTACTCTCCGGCATCCTGGAGGAGAAGTTGCAGATCAGTTCAAGACCCTGATTTTCCAACCCACTCTAAGCCTTTTCTTTTTCTGCCTCATAAAAATCTACATTCTGTCAGATGAAATCCACCCCTCAGTGACAAAAGATTTGCCACTACTTTTCTATGGATTTATTGCTCTCCTTGTGAAAAAAAAACCAAAATAATGTTTTCACCTAATCTACTCGGTTCCCCATTTATAAGGCAGGGATAACAAGGCTTTTCCCCATTCCTCCACAGACTAACCTGTTTAGATTGCAAACACTCCCCTCATGCCAGTTGCTATAGCATCTTCCCTGGGGCAAATGAAAGCTCTGAGAAAATGTGATTACAGAGAGGAAATGGTGGTGTCCTACCTGTCAGTGCCATTGCCAGGCGAAACTCTTCCTTCAGCATCTGCAAAACTTCTTTTGCTCCTTCCTCACCCTGGGAGATTAGGAGTTATGTGTACATCTATTATGTGTACATCTATGTATGTGGGTACAGACATTATACATGTGCCAAGAAAACTTTAATGCACAAACATAAATCCTGAGGGTTGGTCATAGTGAATTTTAGCAAACAGCAGATCAGATGGTCTGAGTGCACACAGACACATCACACACACACTCCCCTGTGCACACACACACGTGTGCATATAACAAGGCTAAACAGTGAGTCCAGGGATCTGAAGCCATGCATTTGAGCTTTCCCTCACTTACTTGATAAGCCAATCCCCAGAGGATAGGTCTCCCAATGAAAACAGCTTTGGCACCAAGAGCCAATGCCTTCAGAACGTCCGTGCCTTTCCTTACACCACCATCCAGGAACACCTCCACCTTCCCCTCCACAGCCTCCACGATTTCAGGCAAGACATCAATCTAAAAGGGAGAAACCAGGAACACGGTTTCACTGCTTCTGAAGCCCTATTTATTTTTTGAACCTATTATTACACATAGGATCCAAGCTTTACAGCAGCTTAAAGAGCAGTTGCATGCCTAGACTTATACCCAAATAACACAGCTTTGTATTGAGAACCAGCAGTGACTTTACAGGGTAGAAGGTACATGCAAAGGTCAATTTTATTTGGAGGGTCACATAAACAGAATGAGAATCAGCAGGGTCTCACAAAATGGCCATGTGACCCCATGACACATCTGACACAAGCCAGTATCTGATTCTTATGCAGAATATATGAAACAGTGGAACTAAGGAAGCCTTTTAGTGGTGTTACCTCCCAAACTTCCATTCTCCACTAATTTGGGAATCAGCTCACATGTTGAATAATCATCTTTGCTTCCCTGTTTAAATTTCCCATTCATTTATCCTGAGGGCCAGCTCAGGAGCCCTGAGGCAGGCACTGTACCTGTAGACAAGGAGTGAGAGAAACACATGCCTGGAAGAACTTCGAGTTGGCTGGAAAATTTTAATTAATGTATTCTCTCTTATGAAAATGCATCTAATTACAGAAATGACTATAGAGAAAAGTTTAGCAATAGAAGAAAAAGTTAACTTCCCTCTAAGTTTTGAGCAAGGTCAGAAATAATTTCTTTAAATGCACACGTATGTTGCTTTCACTGATCTCTGCTGATCCCCTTTCTCAACTTATCCTCTACACCAGTGATAAAAGTAAGGGGGAAAGTAATTTCACTGTTCTCAAGTTACAAGTAAGTAACCAGGGAATTAAGTAATTCCTCTTGCCATGCAAAAGGTCCCAATGAAAGGATGAGCCTCCTGAATTCAAGCCTGGAGCATTAATTACAGGGCAACTTTTCCTATAAGGCCACCTAAATAGTTCCTATTCATGAAAATCAGGAAAGGAACACCACCAGAAGCCAAGTATTAAGAAGACTGGAAATAGTGTGTGGAAGTAAGACAAAAGACACACAAATTCACATCTTTCAAACAAGGATGTAATTCATTTCCTTTCTAATGGATAAAAATGACTAGAAGATGGGGGAAAAAACTTGAAAGTGCAGTTTGTTTTTAGATTTGGATTAAAATTTTCCTGAAGTTTGGCACTTGCTGTGATTTTCCCCCTCCCTTTGGTTTTGCTCCCTTGCCAGACATATTTTGGATCTATTTCCATATCCAGAGACCACTTTCTACATCCTGACAAACTGTACCAACATTAAAGTGCTCTAATAACTAAAGCATGATGCAAACCATAATTAAAACATAGATTTCCTCAATGTGTAACTAGACACTAGAAATATTGACCAGCTTGGGTTCAGCTCATAATCTGAAACCCCACGAAACTGAAGCAAATTATTATGTTTCTAAATCAGAACCATTTAGCATAATCTGACACAGATACATTATAAAACCAGCATTGTGAAGTGCTGCTCTTTGTGCCAATGACTAGAAGATCACATCAGCTTTAGCAGTTTTCCTCTGCCCTGTGGTGTGGCAAAGGGCTAACCCCTAACAAGAAGTCTGCAAATTTCTCTTCTACTGCAGATGTCAAAAATTAATTTGTATTTCTTGAGCTTTGGTGCGTTCCTCAGAAGGGTGTTTTTAACAACCTTATACATTGTTGCTGTTGGATTACCTCACACACAGGCTTGCCCAAGAGTTTTAAACACTCAGTGAAGCTTGGGAATGCATTCCCAGGAGGTGACAAGTGGACCTGTTCCCCTCTCCCTTCAGGGAACCATCATGGAAAACAGGAGGTTTTTCATCGAGAACATATTGGAAATACTCAGAGAGGCACAACTGGGCTTTGATTCTCCCCCCTTTCATTCTCTTTTTATTTGTGCAGCTTTCCCACACCAAATGAAGCAAGATGAGTGATGACTGGAATTTTGGGGTTTTTCCCTTCATCCTGAGCACATACTTTTTCATTTTCCTTTACTTCTTTCTTTTTTGCCGACTGAGAAATTCTCAAATCCCTTTCACCTTTGGAAAAGTCATGGGGTAGCACGACAAGGAAAAGGAAAAACTGTAATTTAACCACTCTCTCCCTTTTCCAAAGGTGAAAATACTTGAAAGTAGAAAAATGGAGAGTTTCATTCTGCCTTTAGCTGTTCCTTAACTGTAATTTTTCAAAAGCCTCCCAAGAATATTAAAAGAGGAAAACCAACCCTAACACAACCTTCAGTGGGCTGCAAATGGCAAAGAGGGTTTTTCAAAAAAGAATGAGAAAAGAAATGAAAGACGAGAGTGGAAAAAAAAACTGAAAGATTTTCCAATTTGATCTACCAAGGAAAGGCTGCGTCTAACTCAAAGGATGATGTGACATACGTAGAGAAGTAGAGAGAGGTTATTACTCATGGCTTAAGGTATAGAACACTTATTCCAGGTTTTTCCTCCAGCCTTCACATGTTCAGAGAGAGCAAACAAGAAGCCAAAAGGCAGAGAAAATCAGAGATTACTGGAGCATATTGCCATCAGTACTCACAGTAGCAGGGACCCCATCAAGCTGTCGTGCTCCGTGATTTGACACCAGGATCCCGTTTACTCCAATCTTTACAGCTTCTTTGGCATCATCAGCTAGGGAAAAAACCCAAACAAAGAGGATGTGTTCCTCCACAACTGGGATCTTGTGGACACCACAATGAGGGAATCACTGAGAAAACCATTGCCAGCTCATGCAAAGCCACCTTAGGGCTTCAGCCTTCCACAGCCTCATCTCAATACAGAAAAAAAGTTTGATCGTTAAGTAATAAGACCAGAAAAGCAGTCTGAAATGTTGGAGCAGAACATTTTATCCCTTTAGATCCCCTTTGGTTGCTAGCCTTTATTTTCTCTATTGCATTCCAGAACTCATCAGTAAGAAATTCTTTTGCTGAATGATTTTGTCCACTACAAAATTACTGGAATGACCGTATTAATGATGGCATTGGTGACAACACCAGGCGCTGATTTAAGCAGCTGCTTCCACAAACACCTTCACTGGTGGGTTCCTGATGGTGCAGGAGGAAGGGGCAGCCCTTCCCTTGCCTCCCCCCAGGAAGCAGCAGAGCTACCCACCCCTGAGGATCCCTTTCAGCACGATGGGCAGCGAGGTCAGCCCCCGCAGCCACTTGACATCCTCCCAGCTGATGGTGGCATCGATGGCCTCAGCAACGTACACAGCCAGCCCGCTGTTCTCTCCAAAGTCTTTCCCTGAGGAAAAGGCCAGGTCACTGCTCGAGAAGTTTTTTAATCTAAAGTGACAGAAGACACAAAAAAATAGTCTGAGGAAGATTGGCTGTAGCCACGATCTCTCCCAAATGCCAGCATTTAATATACCTGTATTAAAGCTTTGTTGCACTGAGGGGCAGGAGCAAAACCAGCCAGTCCCTGCATGTCAGATCCCACTCCTCAGTGAGTTAGAACCTTTGAGTGATGAAGTATTTGATAATCAACCTAAGCACTGCATCTTTAATGCCCCTTGCAACCAAAGCATTTCTATTTTTCTGTGATGATTTTGTGATAACACTGGGGTGAGTTTCTCTATTTGGTCCAAGGTAGCAGTCCTACTTTAGCAGAAGAAATATGGTTGGGGTTTTTTTGTTTTTCAAATCCAGTGAATTTAGCTATGAGAGGGATCAAGTGGGTGGAGGGGAGAAGGAGAAAAGGAAGTTTTCTTAAGCTCCATGAAATAGATGTATGTGCATGAAGCCTTGCAAAGAATTCAGAATTTTCACCTGTCCAACAAGGTCAACAGCCTGTTTACCTTGTGTCCCTTTTGTACATTTCCTTGTGAAATGCAGGGAAGAAAGGAAGCTCATATGAAAACATTGCTGTTATTTGGGTTTTTCAGCAACAAAATCTCACAGGTTCTAGCACATCCATGTTCCAATTGCCCTGCTCTTCTGAAACTGTGTCCTGTTCCACATTGGGCTATTTAATACTCACATTTCACATTTTGGGAAGTGCATGAGTGTTTTTGCATGGAACCTGGCTGGTTTCGCTGCTGATTTCATGCCTGCAACAAGCAGCATTTCACACGGCTTTTCTGTTCAGCTCCAGGCCCAGAAGCAAACGAGAAAGGAGCCGGCTCTCAGCAAGATCCAGCATTTCAGCTGTTGGTTTGTGGAGGGTGGGGTGCCCAGAGAAAAACAGAACCACGGATAAGATTATATAAATAACTGTTGTTTTTCTTGGCCTGGAAAATGCAGATCAACACTTGGATGAATGTTGCCTTACATACATTTCGGAGCACAATGGCACCTTGTTGTTGCTTTGAAACTTTGTTGAAAACCCGAAGCCAAGAAAAAGTTATCACATAAATGAGCAGAGCCCCGCACTAGGAGAGTTTCACTGCAACAAAGCGCTGCCCGAAAGCGGCACTGGGAAATCTGCAGTGATTAGTTGGAACCTTGAAGGATTACTCCAATTTCATGGGATTTTGTATGGCTTGCTTAGAACCTTGCTATGTTTGGGCAGGTAGGGTCAAAGTGCCTCAGAAATGCTCTCCTGCTTTCCTCAATTTTGTGTGTTTTATATCACAAATGGAGGGTGATACAGAATAATAATAAAGAAAAGAAAAAAAAAAGGAGAAAATGGTTGGTGGTTAGTCCAGCATATCTGGCAATGCTGTCAAAAACTGGATTTTGGCTTGAAATCTGATTGGTAAAATACAGTCCAGACAGTTTATCCCAGCTGTAAACTCCTAATTCTGATCTATCTTATGTTGCCTGTATGCTTACCCCCAAGAACAGTTGAACCTGACTGTGTACTTACTAGGATAAACTCAAGTGAGCTGTGCCAGGGCCCTGAACTCCTGGACAGAAAACACGGCCCCCAATGCACTGCCTCGTTAGCAACTCTTATCTCTAGGGGATAGTTCACACCAAGACAACTCCTCTTGCCTTGCTGGCTTCTCATTTAACACCACTGCTCCCCATGAGTTCCTCAAGAAACAATCTGGAATAACAAGAGAGGAACCTGAGAGTGGAGAGGGGCACCCCAAAGATGGGAGGGATGACAGCAACGACAGACAAAGCATTTTCTCAAATGTCTTTGGGTTATTGGACTCATATTCAAGAACTCCTCAACCTCATGCCTTAAAATTATACTGCTCCTAAGAAATAAGCTACTTCAATAATTGTTTAATTTTATCTTTTAGGACTTTTCTGCTTTCTAGTGCTTTCCTCCTAAAACTGTACTTTAACACAGAAATCAGGGCAGAGTTCAGGTTACTCTGTCAACTTTCATCTCTTAGCTGCAAGTA
This sequence comes from Thryothorus ludovicianus, assembly GCA_013397245.1. Classification (NCBI taxonomy): domain Eukaryota; kingdom Metazoa; phylum Chordata; class Aves; order Passeriformes; family Certhiidae; genus Thryothorus; species Thryothorus ludovicianus. The sequence continues at coordinate 677,205 of VZTB01015198.1, read as the reverse complement.
CATGTGCACAGGGGAGAGCCAACACCCCCAAGCTCTGGAGGAGTTTTTGCCAGAGAGGTAGAGGATCAGATTCACTGCAGAGCCCCATGACTTATCTTCCTTTTGAATATTATGGAAATTAAGAGAAACCTCTAGATGTGATTCTTGCTAAGTACATGTTACATATAATGTGTGTATAGTTTAATACAACAGTCTTTGGAGACATAGGAAGAACAATTCAATTTCATTGATAAAATTCAAATTAGCTTTCATCCAGAACTCACCTCAACGTTTATCTACTTCAAAATACTGCCTTTTTCTTTTTCTCTCTGGCTCTCTATTTTTGTGTTCATTTTCATGCTGTAAATAATTCTAACGTGTGCCATGGTAGACTGTGCTTGTTACCAAGACCTACATGCAAGAACCTCACAAGATTTTTAGTTCAAGTCCTGAATATCCCATCAAGTAAATATTCTTTCTGCCAGTCCTTGGCTGCTAGAACTATGCCAGCACTTCAGCATATATTTATCAGAGGAGCCTCTACAGTCTATCAATTCATATTTACAAAAGGCCAGGCAAATCAGCACCCTTACAACACCATTTTAAGTTTAAAATTCTAATTTAACTCTGTTAAAATTTAATTCCTCATTGGCCCTGCAGTGGGGAGGAACTAGAATTAGTGCTGAAGTCAATCATCGTGCCACAAATTCTGAGACACAGAAAATGTCCCAAAAGACTCTTTGGGGCCAAAATTGCCCTCGTGGAGAATTTAGAAAGACTGATACCCACATGTTTCTGTATTTGAGGAAAAGAAGAGTTGAAGTTTCTTGAAAAGGGGCTCTGCAGTCGGTAGCAACATGGTCCTGGACCCAGAGCAGTGTCATAGGACAACACAGAAGGAACCAAACCATCTTTTAGAAGGGAGTTTTGGCCCACTAAGTCCAGCCCCTTTTGGAGTCCAGCCAATTCTGCTGCTGGATCCCAGTTCAACATGGGAGCAGGTCGCTCTGGGCTGTGCCCAGCTGAAGTTTGAAGCTAGCCAGGAATACACTGACATGTGCATAAAGAAATGCCCCACATCTCTTACTTCAGCATCCTGCAGCCTCACATTGCCTGGCACAGCCTCTTACAGTGTGCAAACAGCCAGGAAAGCTCAGTTCTGACCCAAAGCAGATCCCAGCCCAAGTGTAGAGGACAATGACCCCCCTGTGGAAGATAGTCTCACCTTCCCCTGGAGGGGAGATACTTCCACAGCCAGGCCACCCCTAAGATAAGCAACTCACCTCAAGCTCACAGTGACCTGGTGGTCCAAAAACCCAGTATGCCTTGATTCCCAATGCAAATAGCTTGTATCCATCCTCTGCCAGTCCCCATAAAAACCTCAGCCTCTGACCCTAGGAGCTTTCTGTCCCTGGCTCCCTTCACAGTTTATAAAGCTATCTCTGTGGAATTGCCATACAGTCTCCTCTCTCTCTCATTCCTGTGCTGGCCTGGGGATTCCAGCATGGAGCTGAAATCACAAGAGCTGAAATCACTACTCAGAGCTGATCTCACTTGCTGGAACCCCCTCACAGCCAAGGGAGCGGCAGTGCTCCTAGAAGGTGTGCCCCTGGAGATGCACCTCTCTGGGAAGGGCACTGCCCCCCAGAGAATCTCTCACCCACTATCCTGCTGTGTCACCCAAGCACAGCTCCACGGACCCACTGTCCAGGACAAACCTGTGCCCAGCAGCCCATGGTGCCCACGGCGCTGCCACAGTCCCCCCATCCCAGAGCAGAGGTACCTGAGGTGCGGGGGCAGCTGGAACTTGTTGCGCACGTCGGCGACGCGCCGGCCGAGGTACGGGGTGTCCACGGTGAGGAAGATGCCCCGGTAGCCGGCTCTCTCCGCACGCCTCACCAGCGCCTCCGTGACCTGCCGGTCCTTGTACACGTAGAGCTGCAGCCAGCGGAGGCCGGCCGGAGCTGCCTCAGCCACCTCCTCGATGGAGGACGTGGCCCAGGAGCTCAGCATCATCCCTGTCCCCACGGCCTGGCAGGCTGGAGGAACACAAAGTGAGATGAGCACTAAAATAACGCATTTAAGGCTTCCAACTTTCCGAACGTTGCCTCCCAGAAATCACCCTCTGCACGGGCGACTGCCAGCCCAGGCTGCACTAGCTACCCTCATACGGTTATGTTTTTATGAATCTATCACTTATTCTTTTCTGGAATAATCTGCCACTTATTGTAAAATAAAGGAAAACAAGCTGTAAAACTCAAATATTATAGAAAGCCTTGTTTTCCCCGGTCTACCACAGTATGCATATTTTTAATGTAAATGGACCTCTGTTTCAAGACGTCATCCCCAGCCCATGGAGGAATTAAAAAGTGGTCTTTATGACAACATTAAATTAAATCAAGATTACAAGCCTCTTGGAGTGGAAATTTATGAACAGCTTATTCAAACAAATTGGTTACACCCTCCCAGGGCCACCAGCCAGTTTTCCCTCACTGGAAATACAGCAGCAATCACCCAAACCTCTCTAGTTTGTAACCATTCTGTTCCTCTCCTTTAAATTCCTGGACCCTCTATACCGGGAATGCACGGGAGGGCTGCGAACCCGGGAACTGCAAAACCCTCACATCAGATAAGGGAGAAATGTAAATGTTATTGTTCAATCTGCCTTTAGGAATCCATTCATTGCCAATTTTGCCTCTTGTTCCCAAGTCTACTTCTACAGCCCTATGGTTGCAAAAGCAAAAATTCAGTTAGAAACTGCACAATATAACATTTTTGGTGAGGAGAAAATATAAGTCACAGTATATCACCATATCCTTTCAACTTAGCTGCATATGTAGCAATAGGGAAAATAGTGCTTTTCTCTTATTTAAGAGTAAGTTTAAGCAGTTTGGTTCAATGAGAGTTCAGCCATCCCAAACAGGGTTATGGCATTTTCACGCAGGCATGCTCACAAAATTCCCCTCATCTCTCCTGTAAAGTTCACAGTTCTCTGGTAAAACACCAGCTCAACACACATAGTTTAGATCTCTCAGGCAAACCCAAAGTTCACAAATACAATTTTTCAAAGTTTCCAGTTTTGGTCAATCTGTGATTGATCTTGATCATTTTGAAGCTTATTTTGACAATTTCCTAGATTTCTAAAACCATGAGATACAGAGATCTCAAGTACTGCCAGGTTTGGTTGGAGGTTTTTTTTTTCCTACCTTAAATTAGATTTCTCTAAAAATACACCCCCACTTCTCACACATTCAGCTGCACTTGAAGAAAGCAGAAGCAATTCATTTCCTCTAACAATCGTATTTTACACTTCACTTTTGGGGTGCTGCAAATTACTTATTATTTCAAATCAGTCCTACTACAGCCATATTCCCACAGGGTGCTCTTGCTGCAATATGTGACATTTGCTGGACTTTAAGCATGAGAGGTTTTTGTAAACTAGCCCTTCCTCACGTCATTTCATGATTGCTTTTAGTTGTTTGGGGTTTTATGCATTGGTTGTTTCTTTTTTTTTTTCCAGGTCTTCTTTTAATCCTGAGCATTGCCCAAAGGATGCATTCACCCTTGTACACCCTGCAGGCTCCTGCTGGGCTCCATGACAGCAAAGAGAGCCACACACAGGGGAAGTCCATGGAATCACAGGATGGTAAAGAATTTCTACCTCATCTCTAATCCAAACCTGTCCTCTGGCAGTTTGAAGCCATTCACTCTTGGGGAACTCAACTGAAGTATTTTACACAGCAACAAATGGGACAGGACATACTTGGGAGTTCCACTGGGAACAGAGCACTGATATTTTTTAGCCCTTTTTTCATCCTGAAGCCTCAGAGCATCCTCCCCATATCTGCTGGGGCATCACTTCCTTACGTGGTTTGGGAAGGGTAGGGAATTTGTCCCTGAGGGCAGCTCAGAGGAAGAATATTTCAGGGAGGGCACTGGAGAGGAGCCCAGTTCAAGCTTGCAGATTTTGTCAGGGTTACCTTGTATGGGAATGGGAAATCGCTTTTTTCCTCTAGTTGGGCAAATTCCCATCATTTCCCTTTTAGGGGCATTTCCAAACAGCCAAACTGCCCCACTGCAGGCATTTTTCCCTGAATCCAGTGAATGCACTGTCCCCAAGCTAAGGGCCAGAGGACATTCTTTGGGATCAACACGATGTCCTTTTGGCACAGGGGTATTTCTCAGGAGCAGCAGTCGTGTTCTTGGAGCTGCATCTCCTGAGAAACAGAGTTGTTTAAAGAACTTCACATTGCTCTCTTGACAAACCAGACTTGGCTGAGAGATCCCTGTCAGTCTCTCCTCCCTCAGCCCTTCCAAAACCCTGCGTGCAAGTGGTGCCTGCCGCCCTCTCGTTGACACAATGTGCTTTGTCAGCTGTGCAGGAAGGCTGGAGGGGAAGGGACACGTGGCCAAAATGGATCTGGGATCTGTCTGGCATGCCAGGCTGCCTGGGCACACTTGCAGCACAAAGTCCCCCAGCCATGCTGCTCCCAGGGGGAATCCAGGCCAGGTCAGCCCAGGTCACATTGTCCCACGTGAATATTGTCCTCTCCATGACTCTGGACTGACATTCATTTCTGTATCTCAAAATGAACCTCATCTTTGATCACCACATAGGTAAGAGGTGGGTACAAAGTCCTGCTGTTCTCGCTGTGGCTGAGCACAAAATGCAATCAATGGCCAAATCCCTCCTTCCCAGGCACAACCTGATGGGCACAAGAACCCCAAATTTCAGCGCTCAGCATCACCGAGAGAAAAAACACAGTAGCAGCCTGTTAAGAGCCAAAGGAACAAAGGTGTTGCTCCCTCTCTAGTGGGAACGACAGAGCTACCAGAAACTCAGCTAAAACAGAGGGGAAATACAGCTTTCCAGTCAATATTCCTGTTCTCCCACTTGGCAAAGCAAACGCTGCAATCACGTTGCAGGTGATGGTGAAACCCTTGCTGTGTTTCTAGCAGCCTGGAGAGTGGTTTGAGTGCAGCTGCAGAGGGCAAACACAAAAACTTCAGCCCTGAGCAACTGTCAGTGACAGTTCTCAAAAGACCTGGCCAAGAAAATTGTCAGGTTTTCTGCCTGATTTTTAGCCATTCATGGAGGAGCCAAGCCCTGCAATGCTGCTGTGGGGTAAAAAGAGAGGAATTTCAACTACCCAGTAAATGCAATATGGAATAAGCAGGAGTATAAACACAAATATCAATAAAGTAATGCTACAAATCTGTTTATAATCAATCAAGGTCGCAAAAAACTGCTTTTTCTCACTGAGCAGCTGGATGGTGCACAAGATTTTGAGTCACTGTTCTCGAGGTGGGTCCTGCTGACATGGGGATCACTTTGGTTTGCAAGCCCAGCATGAAGTCAGGATGGCAAATGAACGCCTTGCCATGGAAGAATTTGCTGATGGACAAGCAAGAAAAAAATATCCCATAGAATCAGAAGGGTTCTACTGAAAAGTGTTTAGAGAACAACCTTTTGCTCTTTAGTGGCTAAGATTATTCATCGAATTTGGCAAATATTTTTAGTCAAAGAAGTTGAAATTGGAGTAGGAAGGACGAGAAAAAAACACCTAAGTCAAAATGTCATGTGTTGATCTTTTCAAAATGGAAATGTTTTCTCCTGACCTGACACTTTTGTTTCAAAACACAACTATAGCTAAAAGCATTAGCCAGTAGGAAAACGAAATAAAACATTACACTTTGGATCAAATGAAACATTTCAGCTAATCCAAAACAATTTTCCTCCCAATTTTTCAGTTTCTATTGAACAGAAAATCCATTCTTTGGAAAATTGCCACATACACTGATGAACTACAACTAAAATGCCAGGGAATATACTTGAAGGAAGATCTAGAAAAACTGGGACAACTGCCAAGGTGCATGAAATTGTTTCAAGGACAAGAGAGCTTTCTCTGTAAGGGAGGATTCCTACTACATTCAGACACGTCAGAAAAAACTGAGGAGCAACATTATAGCCTGCACAGGCTTTTAAAAAATTCAGTTATTATTTTAAAGTCTAGCTAACAGGAGTGCAAGTAAACCCCATACCTGTAATTGAGGCTGTGCAAGGTTTGACCATTTATTTGCAGTTCCTTCTGCTCAGAATGGGGTCACCTAACCTTTGGAATAACTTTCATTGTGTTAGCTGGCCTGTCCCCAGCAACTCTTAAGATGACAATTGGATGTTTTTCCTAGAAAACATTCTTTGCTCAGGCAAAAGAATTGCCTATGAAAGGCGTTTGAGGGGAGCTGGCAGACCCTGCCCTGTTCTGAGAAGGCACACACTCCTCTCCACCAGCTCGGTTGCTGCAGGAGAGCATCCCTCAGGAAGCAGCAGCCCCCAAAACCCTGACAAGCTCCAGAGCAAGGGTTTGTGAGGGCAAGAAGTTCTAAGGGACACCATGACATGCTCTTGTCCCTAGAGGGGACATTTACCCTGCAACACATGGGCAAACCTGCTGGGAGAGCAGAGCAGTTCCAAGCAAGATGCTGTCGCTCCAGGAAATTCCTCAAGCATTGTTGTCAAAAAAACAGGAGATCAGGGAAGGAGCTGCCACTGCTCTTCTCCACTCTGGTCTGCAGGGCAGTGTGGTGTGACCCAGGATGTTCCCTTGGGGTTCAAGGCCAGCCAGGCAGACTCGTGGCACACAGAGAGGCTCCTCTGGGAGCTGCTCTGCCCCCAACAGGAGCCAGGGCAGTGGCTGGGAAGGGGCAGGACTCAGGATCACGGCCACAGCAGAGGCACCGCCTCATCCAGCACTTCCTGCACACCTGAGCCAAAAAAAGCCAGGCCAATGGAGCCACGGGACTATGGATCAGACTTCCTTGGCTTGTGCAAAGCGGTGCAGCTGAAGCAGAAGCGAATTAAAGCAACCAACAGTTTGCTCACTTAAACTCTATGCTGCCTCTGGAACAGAAGAGGAGTTGGATGTGGTAAACCCCCTGATCCCGAGTGTGCTGAGTTTAAGAGAACCTTTAAGCCAAATGTGTGCTTTACAGCTAATTCCTGTCATCTTATAAGGTCAAACCAAAAGCCTGGCACTGAGTGCCCCGCTCCACCTCTAACAGCACAAAACCAAAGCCATTCTTTTCTCTCCCAAATGCCAATGCAGTACAGAGGGTGAGATTTTAATACTTTGAAAGCAATGAAAAATTCACCAGCTCCACCACTGGACCACACATTCCATTTGGTTGCCAGTACACTGAGCTGCCCCAGCTTGAGAACCCAGGAACATTAAATGTGATAACCACGTGTTAAAGTTTGAAAATGTGGTTCTCAGCCTTATTGGACCACTCCACTTTGCATGTTCAAACCAGGCTGGGCTGCAGCATCAGTGGGTATTTTTGCTAAGAAACATCCTGAATTTTGTGTTTCAAATCTCGCTCCCATCATTGCATTAATATGTTTGCACTCAACGTCTCAGAGTTTCCTCCCTGCACGACCTGGCCCAGAACTAATCCGCAGGAGCTGCCAAAGGACGGGACAGCACCGAGGCGCCCTTCCCAGACCCATCCGAGGTGCTGGATCGCCATCGCGTGGAGAGCGCCGGCACTTACAAGTAGGGAAAACAGCGTCGGCTTCCTAACAAAGCTCCTGGGAAGGGGAACAACGCGGCCCCAAACATGCTGTGAAATTGGAGAAGTGTGTTTTTCAAAGATAGCGCTGGAGCTGTGCAGCAGCCCGCCCCCGTGCACATCACAGCGACGAGAACTGAGAGCAGCTCCCACTGCAGGGCTGAGAATTCGACTCGCTTCACACCAGTATCTGCTGCATTGGGCATGGAAATAGATTAAGAACCCAACCATACACAGGATTATCCTTTTTTAAATATCACCTATTTAAGTTTTGCACCCTTTCCCTTTCAGCGCTGAAGCACTAAAATACACAGCCCACACCACCTCCTCAGATTTGATGCCATTCTGCAGCTGGAGCTAAAGGAGCCAGGTGACAGTTCCCCACCTGAATTCTGGTTCGTATCTTTCCAAGCTGCAGCCTCTGTGCTGGCAACATCTTTGTGTGGCTATTAGTCCAGAGAGGCCCTTATCTCACTGCCTCCCTGGGATGCTCTCAAAGAGCTCTCTCCAAAGCAAGGATATTTCCCAGGCAAACAAAGGCTTGGAATTTCTAGAGTCAGTTCTCTAATAAGAAGAGAGTTGCTGTGATGATGTTTACAGTTACATAGAACACATAGGTAGGTAGATGCTTTCAATTTTATATGCGACAAATTATTTCCCTCTTGAATCCTTCATTTCCCCCTCCTCCTCCATTTCACAGAGAGAGAGAAACCACACTCAGACGAGCGAAAGGGTTAAACACAAAAGCGAGAACCAACCCGGTTGCCCCGAGCAGCCACTCAAACCCCAGCAGGAGCAAGGGGCGAAGCTGGGATGCCCAGGCGAGCAGGCACAGCAGTGCCCTGTCCCTCCCCGGGCAGGGCTCACCTCTGGCAGTCGCCGTCTCTCCGTGGGGGTGAGCCATGCGCTGCATCGCGGTGGCGGCCACGCACACGGGCACGGTGACCCTCTGCCCCAGGACGGAGGTGCTCAGGTCCATCACCGACACGTCCCGGAGCACCCGGGGGTACAGCTTCCACCTGGCACACACACGAGTAAAATGAATATCAAACGGCTGCAGCACGGGGGGTTGGAATTGACGGTTCCCAATGGGTAAGAGCAGGTTTTCCTGCTGTCACACGGTGGAAGTTGTGTTGGGGCTGGAATAGAATCTCAAATCCCACTGTGTCACCCAGAGCTGTAGCAAAACCCCTGCAGGGCACAAAACCTGGAGGGAGCAGGCAAGGAGGGACCAAAGAGCAGCGAGGGTGAAAGAGGTGAAGACCCCTTGGACATTGTTGGCTGGTATTGTCTGAAAGAAAAGACAGGAGCTGTAAAAGAATGAGGTTCAGGGTGAGGCTCAGCCCCCTGAAAGTCTCGGGACAGACCTGGGTGCCAGACGCTGAGTGCAAACTGGAAAAGTCATCAGCCACCCTCAGCTACCCCTTCGATGGACACGGGATTTTTGGATAACACAGGTCTGGCCTGCATGCTTGGAACTCCCTTTTCCAAATCAGAGCAAACACTTAAACTGAAATTACAGTTTACTGCAGCCAGGTTGGACACTCCAGGTCTGCACGCATACAAATTTACCTTTTCCCCCCCACACGCAAAACAGCATCACATCATGATCCCTATTATGGGAGCAACTAGACACCATAACCTCCAAAGTTTTACAGGGAGGGTTGCATTCCTGAGGATACCTGTGCCATGGGACTTTTCCCCACCATCCAGGGGCTGTCACAGCACTGCCACCACTAGAAGCCACAAGAGGGGGTGCAACACCTGGGGCTGCCTGAGCTCAGCCAGGCCAAAGCCTCCCTGCAAGCACCTCTCACTGAGGCCTTCCTCCCTCTGAAAGGGCTCTCACAGCTCCTGAACTGTAATTACAGAGAAGAATTAAAAATGTATTCTCTAATGGTGCTGACCTTGAGCAACTGCTCAGCACCAGAATGCTCTAGACTGATAATATTAAAATTACCAGCACAGAGAGAGATCCAGAGCCACTGCTATCCTCTGACAGGGAACAGAGGTGAGCTTGAGCTTGTGTATTAAAATGACAATTCAGAGAGGAAAAGACAAAATCTCTTATAGAAAGATCAAGAGACATTTTCCAAAAAGCCTGGGCAGAGTCAGGACAAGACCCACCTTTCTGAAGGCCTGGAGCCATGCCAGCTCTGCAGGCAGTGCTCCTCAGGGAGGAGAGGGACACTTATGATGCTTGGAAGGAGATGTGTGGCTGTGGAAGTCAGCTGTGCTGCTCAGTGCCAAGACACACAGGGCAGGAACGTCTCCTCACACTTGTTTTCATGCCATTGTAACAGTTTGTTATTTTTCAGGGGAGGATGGGCTGAGGGTGTGACAAAGAAAACATGAATTCTTTCTCTCCCTTTTGTCCTAATCCTCATTCCGAAGGCTTCCACTCTGCTCTGAGGTATCTCTCCCCAGTAAAGAAAGCAAAAAGTCCTTTGTAACCTTGCTCATTGAAACCCAAGAGCATAAAGGATGTGAAGCATCTCCCTCTTCCCCAGGCTCCTGGTTTCTCTGATCTGTCAGATTGTTACCTGCCACTGCCATCTCACAGCCAGCCTGTGAGGGTCAGTCCTGAGGTACATCGTCCCTGGGGCGCTTTTAGCTGGGAAGAGAAACAGGAGGAGCCAAAACCTCCCAGCAGTGCATGCAAGAAAAATGATGCAGTCCCAAGCAGAGATACCTTATCAGGTCACATCCTCTCAGCCAACATCCAGTCAGTGCTCCTGGCCCAGAACTGAATGGTCCCACAAAAACACCCAACAGGTTCACTACCTGAGTATCACCATCCTTAAATAAAACCTGACCTTGCTTTGGAAACTCGGGTGTTTCCAGCTCAAAGTTTGACAGATACTTGAAACCAGGCATTGGCTGGACAGGGAAATGTCCTTAACAGCAGCAAGGAAACCTCATGGGCAGCATTTCCCAGTCACCAGGGCACCAGCACTCATTGGGCTGCCACACAGCACCTGCTTCCTCCAAGTCTTTCAGTGAAACAGTTCCTGCATATTTTGGAAAAAAACTTGGAATTTTTTTTTTTTTAAATTCATCACCTCCTCATCACCCACATCTTTTTCCAGCCAAGTCCACACTTGTGTGCTGCAATCAGCAACTGAGAGGGAATGCATCCTTCTTCCCAGCTGGAAGCGGGAGATGCCACCGTGGGGAAGGCAGCGAGCACTCCCGATTTAGTCAACTTCAGAAAGATTAAAGGGAAGGAAGGGGGATTAATCTTTTGGGTTCTTTCCTTTTTTCTTCAATGCTCAAAAACATTTCTGATTGTAAATTACCTTGCAGTGGGGTAAGAGGGAAGGACTGGCTGCTTTCAGCCAGGAAAAACATTGATATATTCAAACCACACCATATTGTCAAGCAGCTCCTCTCATTGCTTTCCTGAGTTATCCCAAATCCCCTCATGCTGCAGGGCAAGAAGCACATTTGGGAAAAGACACACTGCTCAGGCCAAGCCTCCATCCTAAACTCAACCTAGTTTGCTACCCTTCTCCCTCCTACAGTTCCCTTCAGAAGGAACAGGGGCTGGTGCTGTGCCAGGCCAAGCAAGAGCTACTTTTCCTTAGGGAAAATTATCTTCCCTCCCCCCATGTCCTGCCATCCACACTCTTCTAGTGGTGGACTGGGAATCTGAGATGAAAGACATCACAACAACATAACTAAATTATTATTCCAAGCATTCCTTTCCTTTTCTCCTACTAAACTTCCCAGTCTTGTCTAACTCAGTCCCACTCTCAGCTTGGCTTTTTTAACCAACGTTTGAATTAATTCTGTGACCATGTTAATGCCTTTAAGTACTATAAGGTAACACCATGTTTGGAGAAAGCCTGCACTGATGCTGCCACTGCTGAAGCAGCAGCAGCTGCTGTTCCTTGCATACCACAGAACAAGGCAGCTTCTCCTAAGGCCTCCGGGAATTCCGTGGCAGGGCAGATCAGCAGGATCCTGCACACACCCACATCCCCCCTCCTCGGCATTCGAGAGGGGAGACTCCAGATTGAGATGCCAAACAGCATCGAGCTAAAGGCATCCTGACCTTGTCACAAAAATCTCCTCTCCATTCAGGCCCCTCGCTTCTGTGACAACTCGGGAAGGGATTTCAGCTCCAGACAGGGCTGGGAGGACACTCGACATTCTGGGATGCAGAGCAAACCTGAGGTGAAGGCAGGCAGATGGCACAGGGAATAACATATGCTCTGCCATCCCAAATCATCCTTTCTGGCCTTAATGCCTCACTCCTGCCAGGGCCATTTGAGAATTATAAATAAGAAATACTTATCTGGCCTCAGCAGAACACACTGATGTCAACATCTGAGTGCTAGCTCTTCCCTCAGTCCCAGAAGAACTGGGAGCTGGGAGAGAGTTGCTGTACCTGGGGTTAAACTCATCTTAAACACCGTCCTTGTGGAGGCAGTTTGTACTCTGGCACATCATTACACCAAGCACCTCACAGCCAAAAGGCCATTTCATAATTCATACTCATTTCATAATCCAATGAGTATGAATTGTGCTGCTCCAAAAATACTACAGGGTCCAGCAACACAACCATCCATTTGAGTTAATTCTTAATAACATTAGTAGTATTAGTCCTTAAGATCATCTATTTCTTTCTCCAGAAATGAAACCATGTTTAGCAAAAAAAGAATAAAGAACGCACAGATAAACCCAGCACTGATTTTCCATCCTCACACCTCACCCAAATAATCCTGCACCATGAAGGTACAGGCTAACAATTCCAGCTTCTGGGTTAGTTTTGTGCATTCTCTTCCATTTAAACTTATAATTATGTAATAAACTGCAAACTTTTAAAATCAGACTGATCCCTGCAACTAAGCTTCTGACAGGGGAAATCAACGGCAAATGAAGCTGAACAAACTCCTGTCTTTCACAAAATTATCTGACTTAGTGAGCTTCTTGCCTCAAGGGTGTAAAGTCCATCTAACTTTATATTTACCCACAAGCTGCAGTCAGGAACAGGCAGAAACACCAGACTGTGTGAGGGTCAGAGTGAGCAGCACTCCCCCATCTGTACCAGCTGGGCCATGCTTCTCCCAACAGGATCCAAGGGAAAAAGAAAGGCTTTCCAAAGTCCCTTGTGTCAATAGGTCTTATAAACCAAAATATTATGACATCTTTATATCAGGTTTTAGAGATGTATTTCCAGGATGCCACTGCAAACATGATCTAAGGACTGTTAATGGCAGCATCCCACGTGCTGAGAAAATGGGATCTTATTTTATTTCAGATAAATATAAAGAGAGGGAAAGTAAAGACAGAAACATCTCCCAGCCCTTTCATCCCCACACTGCTGAGGGGCAGAGACCCAGCACTGAGGGACTTTCAGCCACACCAAACATCATTGATTTCTTTTAATGTCTCAGGCCATTTAAGGCACTGCTAACGAACACCTCCTTCAGTCCCAAGCTGCCTGCAAACACCACAGTTCTGGACACCTCAAACTGGAGGGTTTCATTGAAAATCTGATAAAAGATTCAGGAAAGATGAAGTAATGCTGAACCCCACACACAACCAGCCCGATGTAAGGAGGTCTTATCAGAGGAATCCATTCCTGTGGAGGGAAGCAGCTTCAGAGCAGAGCTGCCCTTATCTCCCTGCCAACACCCAGCTCTGGTGATGCCAGCACAGCAAGGGACATGCCCAGCTCTTTGTCAGGCTGACTCTGGCAGCTTTAGATCACACCTCATCATGATTAGCTTCAGCAGTTACAAGGAAAACGTTCACTGCTCCTGCAGCTTATTGCCTGCAAGTACTTCCTCAGAGTGTCCTTTGCTTCATGGCTCATTTGGGTTTTATGAGGGTAAGTAGTATCAGAGCATCTAGAAGCATTTCAAAAGGTTCACAAAAAATCAGGTGAGCACCCCCCCATCCCCTCCTGCTCCTTCCTACTCACTCCTCAGGGCAATCTTTTGGCTCCTGCTTGAGCAGGGAGATTTCTGTGATGGCAGCTGCTGCGTGGAACTAGGAGGTCTGGAATAAGCAGTGGAAGTGAGTTGTCTTCTCTTGATATTATAAAGCTTTTCTATATGTGTCCTTAAAATTAAAGTCCTGGGCCCATTTCTGACCTCTGAGATCCTGATAAATGAATTATCACAGAGTTTTTTCACAACCTTCAACTTGCATCACATTTGCAGCATAGAAAAGCAACGGGAGCAGTGAGTAGGATTGCAGAAAAGCAGAGCAGGGAGGGAGAAAGACTGAGAATAAACCAGGAAAATCATGGGTTGGTTTGTTAGAGGAACTAAAGACAAAGCCTTTGCAAAGCCAAGAGCAATGGGTTAAACGTCTGCACCAACACAGCCCCTGGAGGAAGGAGATGTCAGCAGCTGTTTGAGCAGCTTGACTGGGCTCAGCTGGGCTGAGGGGAGCAGCCTCCAGCTGCCTCCTTCCCTCCAGACTGCTCAGGGACATTTGGGAATAGGGAATCAACTGATGTGATGCCAATTGTGATACTTCCACTGAACCCTACAGCAAGTGTCCCTTGACTTTGTGCTGACCTTGTCCTTCTAAGGGTGACCTGAGCCCAGCTTTTGACAACAGTTCAGGGGGTCAGAGTCAAAACTGGTTTAGAACAGTGCCCAGCATTTACACTATCTCCTGGTGAAGGGCTGACCTGCTGCAAACCCCTGAGCACAACTGAGCCACCCAGGAGTGAGCCCTGGCTTCCGCAGCTCACCCTAGAGCTGAGAAATGCAACTCCTTCCAGCAGGGCCCTGCAGCTCCCATCTGGGAAGGCCATGGAACTAATTCAGTTTAGGAGAACTAAGGAAAAGGCAAAACTGACTAAGGACTCAAAGTACAACCCCACCCCAAGAACCCCTTGCTGGCACTATAACCCAAAATGTAGATACTATACTTTCATTGGCTAATTAAATATTGGAGCTGAAGGACTCTCGAGAGAATTTCTGCTAACAAAAGAATCCAAATTCGGGCAAAGCTAAAAAGGTGCTAATGGATTTTAGGGACCGCTTTTCGACAGAAAATGTTGAGTGGAGGAGTGAAAGGGGAGAGAGAATTGTCCTGAAAATCAGTTCTTTGAAAATCTTTTCACTAAATTAGAAAGAAGTTGCAGAAAAAAATTGAGTTTCGTTCACAGAGAGAAATCTAAAATTGTACCACATCTACCAATAAAGCAGAACTTACACCTCCTGCCTCCCACCCCAGCCTTCAATCATCCTCCTACCTGGAAAATGCTGTGACATTATCTGCCAGTGTTTCCTGGTCATCCGCCCCAGATCGGTAATAATCGTACACGGATTTGGGCAGGAAGGTTTTAGCATACTCCTCAAAATCTGCAATGCACACTGGCTTGCCAGACATGTCTGCAGATCTCACTGGGTTAGTTTATTCCCACTTGCCACTCTTTTAAACTCTGGAGTTTTGCCTGTAAATCATTAATATGGGACCTCATCAGGATTCAACTTACCTACATTACCCTCCCCAAAAAAAGAAAAAATAAATACACCAACTTCTTGTGTCATATTGGACTTTGGCACCATCTTTTAGTTCATGTGGTCAAGGCCAACCTAAAACATAACAGAGTAAAATATGGTAAAAGGTGAGAAAATGAACCAGCAAGGAAACAAATATGTAATTAAATCTCCAGTAACAGGAATGTACATTCCCCTGGGACATCCAAAATACCCAGGAGACTGAAAGCAGAAAGAGTTTGGTCACACCCAAAAATCAAAATCTTGATTTAGTTGATTTCTAAAAGCAGGTCCCAGCCTGCACATTTAGGGTAACACCTAACACAGGTGAGACTGCAGGTATTTCCATTAGAGCCCTGGATACCAAGGCCAGAGGACCTTGGGCAAACCTCACTTGATTTTCAGGAAATTTCATCTCCACAACCCAGAGTGCTCTCATTACTCTTAAAATGTTAAGGAGTCAGATGCACTCATAAAATAATAATATAATCATCTTATCAAAGAGACAACCCTCATCCAAAGTGTAAAGGCTTAGTTAATATTTCTTGATTTTGCCTCAGTTTAAATTTTAAAAAAACATGTAGCATTTGCAACAGGTTTACAGTAATTGTTTGACAGGGAAATTAAGAGTACATCAGGTGTATATAATTCATTTTTTCAGCTGCAGACTGCACATTAATATCAATTTACACATAATTAGACCACAAGGCACTTGTCACATATCACTGTCAGAAACAATTCAAATGCAAACTGCTTTAACCTTGGCATTTCACTGCGCTTGCAGCAAAAAACTGGGGACACGTCTGCTTGCATTTATTTAAAGTTTGCATCATGTGTGCTAAGAACAGGTATTTATCCTGGAGCCTGACACAGGAAGTGCTGCATGATAGCTGAACATTTAATATGTGGAGTTGAACTCAACCTTAATGAACTCAAAAGGTTTTTATGTTGGGAAGTTGCAAAAATTTCTGGAGGCAACAATAGTGCACCACTGTTTGCTGTTCCTCGTTCAATAATGTTTGTATTCTTCAAAACTCTTCTCACCTTGCTATTTCTTTTTCCACTGTGATGCTTCTCTGCCACATTCACAGGATATTGGTGATTTACTTTAATTGTCATTTGCCACTTGGCCTAGAAGTTCCTCTTCCCTCCCCTGTTGTGAAATTTCTCAGGTGCCACCCTTTCTGCATCCTCCCACATGGGCCAGTCACACCCCAAATCCCCTCTGGGGCCACTGAATTCCTGCTGCAATCCAGCCAACCCACCTTGGAAAGCTCCACAGAGCTCAGGGGTGCAACTGGAAGTGGAGCCTCCAGCAGGCTCTACTTTCCATGCTGGCTAGCTGCTGAGCTGGGGTCAGGTGGAAGGTGCCAGTATCAACACAAGGGAAGCAAAACTAAGGAAAACATGAAATTTAATGGCAGCACATCTGACACCAACACACACAGCTTCCCTCCAAGTAATTGGCTCCTCATTTTAATGAATCTCTCTGGATGAGATTTCCTCTGGCTGTTTAATGAGGCACCAGCTGCCTGACCTTTAACCCTGGAGCCAAGGAGCAGCATCTTGACTGAACAGCAAAGAGTTAGCCCGAGCAACCTCGCAAACCTCTCTGCCACAGTCGATGTCAAGAAACCCAACAGCCAGGATAGTGTGCACATCCCCTCCCACATCTCCTGCTTCTCCCTTGCTCCTTTGGCAGGAACTACAAACAGAGAACGGGGTCACACCTGAGCTCAGGCTCTGCAAAGGAAACTTTTCACTGTGGTTCAAAAAGGTCAGTCACAAATTCTGGATGAAAAACTCCACAGAGGGTTACTGAAGACACACAGTCTGGGGTTTAGAAAGCACTACCTGCAAAAACCAACAAGACTTCAGAGAAAAACCACAACATGCTTGTCCTGATTTCTGTTACTTGTTAGAAAGGGAGACTTTGCACAGCATTCCAGCCTGGAACTTCTGCAGGACCAGAGACAACATCAACAGTCTCCTGTCAGCACATGGAAACCTCTGCAGGGGAAACATGACCCAACTGGGACTTTCTCCTTTCAGTTAATTGCAGTAAAGATTAACTGGAGAAGTTAATTGCAGCACAAAATTCAAATATTTTAATGTTCAAGCCATTGCCCATTTCTCAAGACTGTTGTGCAAACCTGTTTTATCAAGTACCTTACATAAGTAAAACAGTTACTCTGGCTTCCAAATTCCCCACAAACAATTTCTCCAATTAAAGTCAAAAAACACCTGTTTTCTAGAGTGTTTTTGGACTGCATCTCACGAATTTTTTGTCGCCTCCAAGCCAGCCAGAAAAACCAACAGAAAATATTTGTGGGGTTTTTACTCCAGCAGCCACCTGCAACTCCACTGCGGGAGTCGAAGCCTTCGGATGCTGCAGAGATGAGGACAGTTCCTTGGCCATTCAGCAGTGAGCAGGTGGCTGGAACAGGCCCCTGGATGTCTATTTTGGGAAGTCAGCTGGGAAGTCTGGAGACTGTTGGGGTGGCAGAAGAGTGGAGCATTGAGCAGAGGACTGATTCTCCTGGGAAGAGCTGGATGGTTCTGAGTACAATGAAACCAATCCAGGACAGAATTACAAAGATCTCAGCCTTACTCTTGTCCCCACAACCACTGCAACAGAGATATAAAAAGCATCCTTATCAAAGGTGATCTTTTCATTTCCTGATGTGTGACTGATGCTTGGAATGGCCACTGTCCTTTCTGCATCCTCTGCAAGCACATGAAGCATTGGCCCAGCCTGTGCCAGGAAAATCTGTGGTGTGCAAGTTCAGCTCCCACACTCCCCTGGAATCCAGATTAACAGATGTAAAAGTCTGAAGCACCAGCAGGCTCCAAGTAATTCTAATGAGCCATAAAAAACAGCCTTTCCATATAAAATGGGAATTCAAATGAAAATATTAGGTTAACTACATCCCCATTTGTTCCTTGTATGTTTAAACACGGAGTTTTCCTTTCTCCTCAGGAAAGATGAGGTGAAAGTTAAAAGCAGAGAGTTTTAAGATGTTTTTCTAATGGGAGAGGAATGAAGATGTTTGGTTAAAAATAAGTAATCACCACAGTGCTCACTGGAGCAAAACACAATGTACTCCCCAGTAGGGAAGGGAATGACAGCACACACTACTGGGCAGCTGCATTCCCAGAGCTGGGACTTACCAGTTCCAGACAGGAAAATCAAGCTTTTCTACCACTTTAGCTCAGCCACTTGAGAGTATCTCCAATATTTCCTCTACAAAAGTAAAGCTTGGATTTGTCTGATAGCTTGAAGCTGATCAAAACTTGATTTGATTTTGCCTGTAGTATTCCACGTGCTGTTTTCATGGAGAAAATTTCATATTCTCATGTCGCAAAAGAGAACAAGAATCAGTTGATGAAACACCAGACAAAAAGCTCACAAGGCTTGATAGCATTCCAACTTCCACTTTGCATCCAGAAATGAACACAGTGGAAAAGAAGAAAACCCAAGTGAGTGGCAAATGGTCAAGGTCCTTCAGCTGCTCCATTCACAGGCAGAGGCAGCTCAGGTAACTCACCTGAGCAGAATGAATCCAAGTGCCAGATCCAGCAGCTGCTCACACCATCCAAGGAGGTCACAGGGATGGTTCCTGGCAGTCTCTTCTCCCTTGGGCACAGCTGGAACATGAACCACAACCTGAGGATGGCTCATTCAGGTCAGTACATTTCTTGCTGCCTTCCAAATCCCAGAGGGAGTCAGCTTCGGCAGAGTTAGGGGATTTCTCAGGGAGGGGAAGCCTTTAAGGGCTCAGTTATGTTGTTCTGCCCAGCTCCATTCTGAACCTTTGAGAGCCCCGGGATCCCCCAGGGAAAGCCTCCAAAAGGAAGCAATTCATTGATGTCCAGGTTGCTTTTAAATTTGAAGGAATCTTCACAAGTCACAATCTCTGCAATTACTTGGAACATCAGCATTATAAAAAAACCCAAACCTTTTGTTAATGACACAGATGAGCCAATTCTGCACTGACGAAATGAAAATGACTCCAAGCAAGTCATAAATACAAAACTTTATGTAGCATTTCAGTAAAAACAGGCCTAAGTATAAATTTGCAACATTTTCATGTAACAGACAACCCTGTGTAACATTTCCAGGAAGAAAACCCACATAACACACCCCCTCGGGGGCAGTACATACAGATCATTCCAAGACATACACACAAGTTTCACACAGATCCCAAGGACAGGAGGTTTGGAATGCTGGATGGATTTCCAGCCTCTTGAAAAAGGAACGTGACAGATTTTTGCCGTGACTTGCAGTTAAGCATTCCCATTCCAGTGGCATGCAGCCCAATTGATATTTAAATTGCTTCTCAACAATCTTAAATTAATTTTGACACACAGCTCTAGGTCACAAGCCTTAAGGCCCTGTCCTTCACCAAAACATTCTGAACAGTGCCAGCAGCAGCTCCTCCAAGGCCCTTTTGTCTATACTAAGGTTGCAAGAACAAGTTCCATTTCTTCATGATTAATCCTAACAGAACAGAGATAACAGAACATCCAGATTGCACAAAAGGTTGATCCTGACTTTTTGGAAACACACCAAGTATAAAACTATTGTAATAGTCTAATTAGCACTACTCACATGATTCAATTAAAATGTGTTTTAGTGGAAAAAAACTTCATCCTGGAAGGTCTATTAATGTGACACTTCCACTGCACAGCTAATAGTTGTTCTGTTAAACACAAATTTAGCATTTACAGTGTTTCCCAGATAAACATTAGTCAAAACTGACTATCTCCTGTATCACACTACAGTAATTTTCCTACAAACTTAAAATTCAGTCGGAGAGATCAATGGTTGCACAGTGTCACCTTCTCTAAGCGAAGCCTTAATCACAATTCAGTGATCTTTGTAATAAGATACACCAATACATGGCAAATATGGTCAAACACAGCCAGCATAAACATTCCCTACTTTATTCATGAAAACACAGGAACATCCATCCTATGTTGGAGAACCCTCAGAAGCCTGGCCAAGCTCATTTCTACATTTCACAAGACAAATCTAAGCTGCTGTCACCTGCTGCCTGCTCACTGAATCCCTGCTAATCAGTGATCTTACAGTTCAGGCTATCATGATGGAGAACATTTCACATCTTTGGTTTAAATAATCCAAACCCAACTGTGACATGCAACAAGAGGGGAAATGTGAGCAGAGAATTCAGGCACACCACACAAAGGGGCTTCTGATCTCTCCCACAGCATCTCACAAACCACGTGCCTTCTAGGACCAAGTGCCATTCGTGGCTTTGTTTGCTTGTGAAACCCAAGGACAGTGCAGGGAAACCCAACTCCTGTGAGAACACCTTTTTGTCTTCCAAGTGCACAGTTCTTCTCTTCACACTGCCACAAAGTTTCCTTGATTTTTGCAGATAAAAGTGTAGCTTTTAAAAGGCTGCTGTGTGCCTCACCCTGTGCTGAGTTCTGTGGCTGCCAGCTTTACAACTGTTCAGTTTCATGGGACAATACCCAGACATCACAAACTGCTCTCAAGATAGAGCAACCTATAGATATTATCAGGTCTATGCTTTCACCCATGTGAAACCACATCTAGAGGTGTCCACTCTATGGAACCCAGACTCCAGACTGGAAGTAGTCCTTAAGAAATTTCAAATTCAGGATATGCAGTGCAATTTTCTTCTTAGAGCAGCTCTACCAGACAAAATGCAAAGTTTCTACCATATAGTTCAAAAATATACGTGACAGGACGTAGATGGGAAAGTTGAGCTTACTTGGCAAATATGTTCTTTATGAGAGTTAAAAAACAACAACAAGACAGCTTTCAACACAAATTGGCCCTATTCATCTCAGTCTCAAAGGAAACCAGCATTTTGCACTTGTAGCTTCTCTTCTAATGAGAGATGATCTCATCTCTGACTACTCTTTGTTCTTGAAGAACAAGATAAAATCCATGCATGTTAGCAAGGTTTATGCAATATATATATTTTAAAATAATAACAAGATTAAGACATCTTACGTTCATGGTCATACATCAACAAAGCAGGAACATACAGGATCTCACTGAGGATACTTCTTGCCAAAAAAGACATATATTAACTCAAAGGAGTGATACACTGATATGTGTGATGACCCAAGTCTAACCACAGCTAATGCTGTCTGCCTGATGAGCCATTTTCACTTTACACACTTCAACACACGCACGTTTATTCTGACAGAAGGAGCAAAACCCAAAGCTTCTCACCACTGCCCACCTGTGCTCCTCTCTTTCCCCAACGTGATGATTCCAAAAGTAGGAAAGCCATCAAAGGTAAAACTCTAAGTGCCTCTTCAGATAACATCACTAAAGCAGCCTGAGTTGTGCCAAAAGCATTCCAAGCTGGAAATGGCAGGACTGCACTGCACATGACAAACTTGTAAACCTGCTGCAATCTCCTGATGAGAACAAATTAACAAAAGAAAAAAAAAAGTAGTGGTGCTTTGGTAAAATTTCTCCCCAGTCAAAATAATTTCCTTTCAAACTTTTAGAAGTTCCAACATATTTTGAACACTTAGCTGTCACTCTCTTTCTGCCTGAGGTTTTTAATTACTCCAACTCCTTGGGTCAAACAACTCAAGCTGTATGTACAGCCTCTGAATCACCAAAAACTGACACATCTGGGGGTGAGCTGCAGGATCAACTTCCAAAACCAACATGAATAGAAATGGAAGGGAAAGGTGCTTGGGTTGAAAGTGATAAAAACAAACCCATTGTACACAATATTTTTGCTAGAAGACCAGTAAGGTGCCTCCTTTCACTAGTGAATCGTCTCTGTGCTTCTGTGGCATTTGGGAACAATCAACATTCAGACAGAAAAGTCACAGTCCTGCCAAGCTACCATGGAGTTAGAAGTCCTGATCTTGCCCAGGTCAGTCCTTAGAGGGACACACACAAACACAGTGATCGTTTCAGAGCTGGTGAACTGAGGCAGACACCTCCTTTTTCTCTGAGAGAACATGGAACAAATAAGACACTGATTTTGATTGTCACGGCTAAGGTCACACAACACACAGCAAATGTGCTTATCAAAGAAAGTAAGCAAGTACTAAGCTTAAAAAAAGAGCAGCCTGCTGGCAGAGCAGAGCTTTGCGTAAACACCAACGACAAATCAAGTGTAAGCTCCAGCTTCAGACCCTGAGGGGGTCTGACACTTCTTTGGTCCAAGTGTACAGGATACAGCACTGGGGAAACTACAGTTCCTTCTCAGCCCCCTGACTTTTCCGCTGCCTCACTGTGCTTTCAGTCTCTGATTCCGCTAAAGGCTGCTCACTTAAGTCTTCCATTTCTTCCTCCCCTGATTCTTTCCCAAGTGCCAAATCCTCCTCCGACTCATCAGCACTGGAATTTGCAGCATCTTCTCTGTCTGAGAGACCTTTCCCATCTGCAGCCTGTTCCGCATCATCCGCGGAAAGCTCTGCAGCCTCCTCCGGCTCTTCCAGCGCCGCGTTCTCCGCGTTCTCCTTGGTCATCGCTTCTTCTAAACAAAGCAGAGACTGCAGTTAGACTGAAACCTCACAACGAAGCCTTTTAAAGCTGCATCACCAAGGACATGCTCTGAAATACTGATGAACATAATAATTGCTCAGGATTATTATTCCAACTGGGATTGGAATCAGATGATGCTTAAAGTCCCTTCTAACCTGAACCATTCTGCGGTTCTGTGACTGTAAAGTTGTCCTTATTTTTCAATTACTTCATTAAGTCTTCAGTAGATTTCTCCTCCACTCCCATTTATCTTCCTTGCATATCATGCACAGACAGACTTTCACTTAATTTCACTGAGTTACAAACCAAAGACAAATGAATTTTACTTGGCTCCTGGATTATGGGTTCACACCTAAGATCTGAACAGTGTACTGCCCTTCCTTCTAAAACTTTACACTTTAAACTGCAGCTTCTCACCCTCCTAAAGAGTTCTTACCAGGTGTTTCAGCTCTGTATTTTGACTTGGCTGGGCAGAGGCAGTCTGAA
Organism: Thryothorus ludovicianus; assembly: GCA_013397245.1. Classification (NCBI taxonomy): domain Eukaryota; kingdom Metazoa; phylum Chordata; class Aves; order Passeriformes; family Certhiidae; genus Thryothorus; species Thryothorus ludovicianus. The sequence goes on along the minus strand of VZTB01015198.1, from coordinate 654,189 downwards.
ATCAAAACCAGGATCTGTGAAAAGGAAAAAGGCATTTATCAGCAACAATAAAACCAGCATTTATCAGCAATTGCAAAGATCCTTACACTCATTCTTTTTAGAGAGATACACACAATAAAATTTACAAAATTACATTATCTTCCTTAGAGATACGAGCTAAATAAAAACATGGAAAGAAGTTCTTTCTCAGTGGGTACTAACCAGCATTCCCTGCTTTCTACTACCCATTTTCTGCCTCCTACTTTCCTAAATTTATTCAGTACTGACACTGCTCGCAGCTGAAGAACAGCTCAGAACACAGTTGAGAATTTTTACTTTCTGAAAGTTTATGAAAACGACTTGGTCAGGATTTCCTGTATTTTGGGACGTTATTCCATTCCTATCCCTGGCTCCCCAATACAGATGTGTGCCCCACCTTTTGTGCTCATTATTTAACCAGTGCAGAACACGGACACTCAAAATGCAAGGCAGACATTTCTGCCTCACTGTCACGTGCTAAGAATAGTGCAAAGAAAAAGGCAGAGCTGACATCATGTGAAAGAAATAAATTTCAATCATTGAAAAGATTTTTGGAAAGAGCTGGAATATAAACTGCACATTTTTACAGCTTTTTCAGTTTGGGGTTTTTTTTAGTGAAAGAATAAGGAGAGTTTCTTTAAAAACATGATATTCACTTGCTGCTAGTTATACTAACCTGTTTTGCTCTCATTTGGTGAAAAGTTACCATCTAGAAAAAGGCAGCTGTTGCAATTGAAAAATGGAAAATGCTTGTACACAACAATTCTGTATGCACTTCAAATATAAAAACAGTGTTTTGCCTAAATTCAAATTCCAACTGCATTGAAATCACTTCCCAATACTACTGAGAAATACACTGACAAAATTTTTCTTTATTTCACTAATATTTGGGCTGAAGGGCAGAGATCCACATTCCAGAAAAAACTTTTACACTTCTAGAAGGCATAGTGACTTAGCAGCAGGTTAAACCAGGTACCAGCAGAACTGTTTGAACTGCCCTTGCAGTTGCAGAATGTGCTTGTGGAACAGGCAACTGAAATCTGAAAGAACTTAAACCCTCAAATCTTCAAAGCCTTAAAAAACATGTTCCTCCTTTGATTTTGAGTACCAGTGTGGCAGAACCCTTAGACTGCTGACTCCCACAAAACCAACTGCTCTGTGGTTAACAGAACTCTCCACAGAGCCTGTGCTCTTAGAATGTTGGAGTCTTGACCCAACTCTGATCACACACATTCCACCCTTAAGTAGAAAAGTCTTAGATACAAAAAGGCCAATACAAGAATCACTCCGTCTAGTGGAGGGACTTCACAAATCTAATTTGAAGCACTTCATAAGAATTTTTAAAAGGTTTCATAAGGTGACCTGATTTGTATCAAGGGCACTGTCCAAATGCTTCTTAACCAGTGGCAGGCCTGGGGCACTGACCACCTCTCTGGGGAGCCTGCAGCAGTGTTTAACCACCCTCTGCTTCCTAATGTCCAGTGCAAACCTCCTGGCACAGCTTTAATCCAGCCTCACACATTCTGGATGTCACAGGGAAGAGATATTAGTATTTAATAACATATTATCAAAGCAAGGTATATTTAAGTATATGTCATGAGCAAAGTTGGTTTTATTTTTTTCACAAGGTAATGCAAAACAAGAGTTCTAGTTAACTGAGGAAAAAAAGTAATGTTTTCTTACCAAACCCAGGAGCAGGCCAATCAGTAAGGTAGCTAAGATGAAGATGGCATAGGAAACCCAAACATGAACTCCAAGAGTGCCAGTGAGGTAGTTATGAATTTGCTGGAAATTAGAACAAGATATTTAATAACTTCATACCTAAAACCACTCAGGATTTCTACTGCTAACACCATTACATAAATTGCTGTCTGATTCTGACCTTTTATTTAACAGTATTTATTCAGAAGTCTTCTCCTTTTTACACCATTAAATTTTGGGAGTTTTTACTAATTTATTCACATTAAAAGGCTTTTTAAGCAGAGGATGCATAATTCCTTCTCCCTAAGGCACTCAGCACAACAGATGCCATACCCAACCTTTACTGCTGATGGACAGATGAGGAGCCTCAGAGCTTGCAGGAAAGTACCACAACATCCTTCATCGCCATGTGGCATTTGTTCACTAACTAAAATTAAGCTTAAGCTTTTCAGCTCTTAAAAGGAGCCACACACTCTAAGCATACACTAAATATATGATTTCACTTCTATATTTAAATGTAATAACCCAAATACAGTATTAAGATTTCTTTCAAACTTTAGTCTGTTCCTCAAACCTACAAATTCAACTGGCTGAGTCAACAGCATATTGAGTCAGACAAGCTGGTAGGAAATCAATTATGACATTAAATCTCTTTCAAAACAAACCACAATCAACATTTACAAGAGTTTAAATATGGAAATTCCAGAGTCTTCTTTTTAAATGTCAGAACATCTTTCGATCTTTATTACCAAGCAGAGCAGGAGGAGCGAGGAAATGTACACCTGAAATACTCAAAGAAAAACACAAACCAAGAGGCTTCTTCCCAGAATAGTTAACCTTTCAGGAAGGAGACTACAGAGAAACAACACCATTTCAGAGCAACCAGGGAAAAGAAACAACAGAAGGCTATATGAAATAAATATTATCCAATGAAAGCATCAAAGATACACAACTCAGAGCTCTGCTTGATACTTACAAGTGATACAAACTTGTTTCAACTCCCAACTACATTTCTTTTCTGAAGCACATGTTAACAATATTTTGCCACAATCAAACACAGTCTCACAGACTAAATCTCACTGACACTCCAAAGTTTTGAGAGGATGTTTCCTGACCAGAATCTGAAAGGTCTGAAAATTCTCAGTATTCAGATGCCATGGAAAATCTTGGATAGTTCCCAAATGAAAGCACCTGAAATATTTTAATGTCAAATATGCTTTAATATTTTAAAGCACACTTCAGTGTCCCTAAGCATTTCTCCTTTACTTCTGATAATTACTGTATTATCCAAATTCATCATGTTTCTATACAAATGGTGTTGCAAGTTTGAACCCCAGATGCAGAAATTACTACTAAAAACCCCCTTGCCCCTCCCTTCCCCTGTGCAATACACAATGCAACTCTCTTGAAAGGATAGTAAAAATGTTCAGTTATATATTGACTTTTAAACATATCATTATTCTAAGCATAAAAAGGGAGTATGGAAAACTATACAGCTACTCACCCTGATCCATCCCGAGAAGTGAAACAGCCCTGCCATGCCATGCATCCTGGAAAACAAGGAAATGGAAGGACAGGTTCACAGCAGCTCTCCTCCTCCCATTCCTCTTCCTCCTTCTCACATGAAAAACAAGGACCCTCTCTAGATCTTTGATGTGAATTTATACACAATAGCATCAGCCAGAATGAACTGCATGCCACTCACATCTTTGGCTCATCCTTTGTGTCCTGCAAGCTTTCTACAATATATCTGAGCAAATCCCTCTCCCTAAAAACAAATTCTTATATATTCTGTAAGCACTACGCTGTTTGCTATTCCAAAGGGAGACAAAAATCTCTCTTGTAAAGAAATAAGCAAGAAATCCTTAAAGCTAAAGGTTGGTCTGTAGCCAGAAGTCATGAAGTAATAATCTGCATAAACACATGCTTATGTAGGACTCAGCAGATATTGGAAATGCCATTTCATATAATGCTCAGTGGCTGTATTTTTTCTCTTTCTAAAGATGACATAAAGAAGCAAGCACAAACAAAAGCAAATGCAGAAAATAAGCTGCCTTTATAGGTGAGAAGCTGGGAATCAGGCTGTCATACTGATTGCTTCTGCAAAGCCTGCAAGTCTAAGGAATAAAGGCCTTTTGTCTTTAAACTGTCAACACAGGACCCTTTATAATAATGAGATATAAATCATTGCTCTTGTTAAGAAAAATCAAATGTTACATTATAGAAGATGGAGACTTCCATCCTGCTACAGGCTCCACAGCTTCCCATTTCCTCTCTAAGATGTAGCCTTGAAGATCTTCCAAGGTCCGGGAGCCGCGGTACCTGCGGAACACTCCATCATTGGCACTGCAAAAAAAACAAAAACAACACAAACCCCATCAGCACAGACAGCCCCCAAACTCTGGGGTAAAAAAACCAAAACCCCCACACGCATTATAGATTCCTCTTGCTCAGAGCTGAGTGCTTGGGAAGTGTAAGCTATGATGGAAAACCTCCGTTTTTAAACAGCATGGGGTTTTGCCTTTTATACAGCTGCTGTTTTTCTTAAATATTCACTGGCACTACAGCAAATACACAAAGCACATGAGGTTAACAACCAAACCATTTCTAAATACAACTCAGAATTAAAAGTGCACATATACATGCATTTGCTTGTGTATCTGCAAGACTCAATACTCTGACTTAATGAAGGGTTCAGTATTTTAAGGATGACATCACCTTACTAGAGAAGAGAGACAGCAAATGGCCTCTCTGATCCATTTTTAATAGCATGGATAACAGGGAAACTTAGTAAAGACACTTAAACTAAAGAAAAGCCTCAGATAAGGATTTCATCATGCAACCAAAGGTACAATAACCTAAGCTGAAATGAAAAATCACCATTCCTTCATTTTCCCCTACTTTTCAGTTACAGATTAAATCAAGTGACAAGTAGGAGTCAACAGCTGCAGCTTCCAGTATGACACACTTACTGGTAAATTGTAGGAAGTGTTGTGACAAAGAAACGACCACTCAAGCCTAGAAAGGGAAGAAAACAACACAAACAGTTCAGTAACACTGAAATTTCTCAGCATTCTGACTTATCTATAAATACCTACATATCTGTATTTTAGAGCAGGCTGCACAGCTTTCACCATTGTTTCGTAAATAAAAGTTAACAGTTTTTCTTCATATATGAAAAAACAAATAACAGATACTAAATATTGGTTAGAAATTAAGGAAAAATATTTAGCTAGGAGAATGTTTACTGAGAGATAATTTTCCTCATCAATGGATTTGTCTCCTCAGTATTTGCACCCAGCTGAAGTTTTGGACCAGCCCAGCATTAGATGCACTCAAAGTCCATTTAGAGAAGGCTGAATTCTACAGCCAGCAACTGCAATCCATATAAAGCACCAGTGTAAAGAGTATGGTTATTTAACTTTGCCTTTTATAAAATTCTGTGAAAATCTTTTGGGAAATGAAGGCTTTATTCAGCCTTCAATAAAGCAAACAGCTCTAGGCAACAGGATTAGCCATGGAAAAGTATTGTAGCAAAAAGGTTTCTGCCTTTAGAGACAAAGATGAGCCATACTGAAATAAGCCACCTATTTTTAGAAGTTTCAATGGTAATGTTTTCCTCAGTTTGAATTCCTCTATGGAATAAGCAAAAAAGGACTATGGCTTTTTTTTGTTGTTTGTTCTTTTGTTTGAAGACACTTAAAGCAAATGATCTTTCAAGTTCCAGAAAGGAAAAGTTCTTTACTCCAACTTTTCAGCTCTCTGCCTTTATTGCTATGAGGGGCAGGGTGATGTAAAACTCTGAAAAAGCTAAAAGTTGTGCCAGCACAGGGAGATATAAAGCAAACAAACCCACAAGTGTAACAGCAGAATTAATAAAGCAGACAGCACAACAACTGCACAAGGAAAACTGGGTGGAGAGTAACAAAGAACATAATTAGCCTAAGAACAGAGAAAGTCATTGGAACACTAAAATGCTCTCTGAAGTTCTTACAAATGCCACTCAGGCAAAGGAAATAAAACAGCTCAAACCTTTTACCTGTGGCCTATCCCAGAGTGAACACCTCAGAAGCAACTCTGAAATCTAAAAGTCATGAAATGCATCTAAGCATCCCCAACATTTTAGGTGGTTTGCTGGTTATCTAAGGCACCTCCCTAGATTGGGAAAACCAGATGTGAGTCAGTTACAGAATTTAAGAACACATTAAATGTTTTTGGTGCCTGTTTAATACAATCTTGAATGGCTACAGTTGAGAATCTCTGTCTATAAATCAGAAATTGACATCCACGATGAAATCAACAGTTAATCAAAAATTGAAAAACTCTTATTTGTGTATGCACACATCTGAAAATGTACAGAGAATAGAGATGTCATCTAAAACTCCAGCTGCTTTCAGCCAACAGCTACTCAAAGAAGACACAAGATCCAAGTCTTGTAATTCACAATTAATGCTATGATCAGGAGCTTAAAAAAGGCACCACAAATATGCAGAACTTAAGGGTCCAGAAGCACCTCCACTATTTGTTTTTTCCACACTGAACGTTTCACTGGAGAAGATGAGGCAAGAGGAAGCACTTTAAGGCTGGAACATCAAGGCACTGAAATCTGCTGTGAAGCCATTAAGACTCTGGTGGATTTGTTCTTCAGGCATCTCCTGCAATTAAGCACCATGAATGGCCACTTTCTCCTTCTAGTTTGGGAAGTGCACTTTTATGTAACTCTGCACTCATCTCGTGGTTTTCCCTTAATTTAACACATTTTGACTACTTTCAATTCAATGAAGGGGTTACATAACTAAGACTAATTAAAGCACCATTGTGCAGGCAAGAAAGGAGACAGAGCACTTAAACACAACAACTGAAAGGCTGATGCAAAGCCCACAGCAAAAACATCTCAGTAACTTTGGAGAGCTCCATAGAAATTCCTACCTTCCAAATCACATCAGCAACAAAGGTCAAATATGGAATAAATGTTTGTTTCCCAATCTGAGCATTCCTTACTTTCAGAAGTGCCTGCAGCTTCCAGTGCTGAACTGGATGTTGTAGGTTTGCCACATGAGCTTTGGTACAAATTCATCATTTTGGCCAGTCCTTTGACTCAGAAGTTACCCATGCTTAGGGATCAGGACTCTTGGCAACATTAGAAATTCAAGTATTAAGTTTACATCTATTTAAACAAGGCAATAGTATAACTCATCTGTTTATTACACTATATAATGATTAGCATATGCAGCTTTTTGATATCAGATTTTTTTGTATACTTGTGCACTTTTAACAAGACAGGATCCTACACAGGGTCTAGAACAGCTGGCATTTTCTTGTCAATTTAGATTGCTGACTCTGAGACAAGAATTTTGATACAGTAAATCTGTTCAGCATGTTTTCAGCTAATAAAATAAACACATTTTCCACACACATTCTAAAGCAAAAATAAATAAAAAAATCAGTAAAGTTTGCTTTTTCTCCTAACAACATCTCATCTTTCATTCTTTTGATACTGCTGATAAAATCATTCATCCCCTCAAAGCCCAAACAAGCATGAAGCATTCCCATGAGATGCAGAGGTTTATACAATATTAACACTGCTTGTACAAAGACACATTCAAAACTTTGAAGGGAGTCCCCAAAGGAGTAGATCAGATTGCACTCGTGCTTCTGTGAATAGCTAGGAAAGTGTTTTTATAAACATATCTGCATATGTGCATCACCAACAGGAAACTGCAATAACATCTGTAACAGAAAGCACTGCCACAATAAAACCAGTCAATAAACCAGCAACATGCTGAAAACAGTTACCAATAATTAATGGTACTTTAAGGGAGGCTCAGGGTCTACCACACCCTGAAATTCTAACAGGAGGCTACAGAGCTGGAACCTTCTGCAGACAGGTTGGAGAAATGAGACGGGCAACAGCTTCCAGTGAAGGAGATTAAAATAGAGAATAAGCCTCCTTTAGGGCAGTATTAAGCCAGATCACCCCCCCAGTTCCTTAATCCTTCAAATTGAGTTTATAAACTTCAGTTCAGAAATACCATCTGCATGGAGAAACAAACTGTATGGATAAGGTTATATTGACTTTGAAGCTGAAATGAGTAGTAAATGTATGGAATAATTGCTGTTATTAAAACACTGTGTTTCATGCCACACCTGGCTCCTGAGTGACATCCACCTTTCCAACAGTGATGCCGAGCCGCTCGCTGTCCTTGGCAAAGCTCTCCCAGGTCGCCTCAATCTGCTGGCAGGCTGGACACCAAGGAGCATAACTGCAGGGGGAAGGCAGGGTAAATATCTTAATACTCTTAAAGACATCTAAAGTGATCTACTGTACAGAGAAAATACAAACACACCACTCACTACGGGAAATAAACAACTGTTTTTCTTAATCGAATCTACTGAATAAGACAGGCTTTTTTATCAAGCCCTGTGTTCCTGCCCATGTTATTAAAACAAAACAAATCACAGCTTTGAGAAATTCTTATCCAAACTCCTCACCATTTGTGATTTATTCTCTTTACATAGGAAATAAAATACATTTCCATGGCAGCTACCTGAATTATTGAAGGCAGGCTGTCCTCTGAAGCAGTATCCTTCATCACAACATCTTGTATTGATTTCCCACACCTCAAAACTTCCTGAAATTGCATTTGCCTTAGCCCACTACTCCATACATCACAACATGCCCTTTTTGATAGCAGTCATTAGAGATTTAAAAGGAGCACACATCAAATTCCTACTGCTCATACTTATTGTCTTGTTTTTACCCGGGATTCATTTCAGAANTTATTTAAATTATTTTAAAAATTTAGCTTGTCAAGAGCTAAATTTTCTACATTCTCAATCAGAATAATTAAACCAATTTTGCACCTATTGGTAGTATCAATCTGGAAACAGAACAGCTAATATAAAGGATAATATCAGATAAAATTGATGATAAAATCCCTTTTGCCACTTTTCCATATTTTAGCTTAACTCGGGTGGCCAAGTCTGTGTGAAACTTGTCAGACACATGGAAGGGAACCAGGACTGGGGGGTACAGACTGAGCTGGGACACAGACTCAGCCTTCTGCTAATGAGGAGAGACCTTTATGGGGTTTAATCTGATTTTCTGGGGAGGATGGAGGTTTCTGGCAGCAAAAGCAGTGAGTCTAGGGACATTCTCCTTGTCACAGTGCCCCACAAATGCCATCATGCTCCCCATCCACTGCAGCCCATAGAAACACACTCCCTCCTGGGCAGAGTCCAAGAGCCTCAGCACAAAAGCACCACTGGGAACCTTCACAAGGTTCTCTGCTCGTTCAGTTTGTCTGTCACCATTGCTGTCTAACCCGGGGACTGGCAAACCCTGTGCCTTGCTTAATTCTCTACTGGCTGCAGACAGAGACATCCCCAGCCCCCCCAGATGTTTCATATGAATAAAGCTCCATGTAAAACAGGTCATTTCTCACAGAAGAGGCAGAATTAAATTTACTCTGAGTGCTTTGTGGTAGTTTTTAAATTCTTGCATTTAAAAAAGGGAATCTTGTCACTTTGCAGTTAAAAGGACACCGGTTAGAAAACTCTGTTGTATTTAACTGTACTGGGAAGTCATGACTGTGTGAAAGCCCGTATCTTCTTTTTCTTAAGTCAACATTATTCTGTGTGAAAGCATCTGAAAAAAGGATACAAATCTTATCCTGCCAAGAGACAGACCCTCAATATCTTTCCAAAAGATGATAGAAACAAGTCTCACATGCAGCAACGTTCTCCATTGTGCTGCCGACCAGAGAGCTTTTAATAATAGTCTGACAGATACTGCACTTCACAAACAGGATTATTTTATTATAGAAGCTGACTGATAAATAAGAAACTGCAAACATCCATCAGATAATGCAGTTGGTGTTGATCGAAAATGAAAGAAAGAAGTTTGACTCCTTTCTAAATCCAGCTTCTCTAGATGTCTCAAATTCACACCATGAGATTTTCAAAATTAATACATCCTTTAGCCTGTTTAATCTGATTTTGGAATAGAAATTTCAATCCCATCAAAATTTATATTTATATTTGACATGCACAAGCATTTCCCCTGAATGAAGTGGAATATTCAACACACGACTAACACTCAATGTGATTGAAAATATCTCCTTTAGTTCAAAGCAGCATGAAAATCTACCCATGTCACAGTTCAGCAGTGACAGGACATAAGGGTGAACCTCACAAAAAGCTGTAGTTGTTGACTGTTTAATTTTTAGTATCAATATTGGACATGGGATGGCAATAGCTCCATATAATGCTACAAGATCCAGTCACTCCAGCTGAACACTGGCACAGACAATCAGGATTAAAATATTTGATTTACATTCCTGATATTACACATCCAATTCTTGCCAGCCAGGAACCAGCCTGTCCCCACATGTTCAAGAGAGAACTTGCAATAGACATCAGATTTCTGCAAGAGTTTCCACTGCTGTTTACCTCAACACCCACATTTTCCTGAAGCTTTCATGTCTGCCTTTATTGTGCAGCATTTGAGGCATCAAGGATTTCATGACTGCCTCCTGGAAATCACAAAAAAAATTACATTATCAAAGCTTTATTGGGTCTCTTTCTCAGTTTTAAAATACTGAAAGAGTGAGTGTAGGGGAAGGGAAGTTACTGAAGAGCAAAATACTTCACACTTAGGATATGTTATGAAAAGTATCAGAAAATTTTCTGCACCTTGAAGGACTGAGGGAAGTACTTGATTTCAACAATCTTTTAATGAATTCTTTAGAACTGTGGCTGATTGGTATTTCCACAGAAGTTATGGTACAACCACTATCCTTAAATTCATAGGAAAAAAATAATCTGTTTGAGCAGGAAAATGTCTGCTGTGGAATCAGTCTTTGTTACTTTTCAAGCCACAAGATGCAAGAGCAGGTGCTCAGCAAAAGCAGATTTAACCAAATTTCTTTTGCCATACTCCAGACAGGCCAGGAAACAATTAGCACTTTGTCAACACCATCAAATTTAAGGCTGCCACTCCCATTTTTTCTCCCTTTGCACAAGGGGGTAGCTCTGCTAACTCGTAGGGCACAGGGTGCAGTACAAACAGGAGTGCCAAGAAAACAGGCCTTTCCAAGTCAAAAATCAAAGTCTGCTGGAATTGCAATCAAGACTTGGGCACTCAGTTAAGGAAAGCAAGCTTTTGGTAGCCTGTGACACATTAAAAGGCAATTTGCTGATCTCTGTCATAGTTAAAAGGGACACAAGGTATTCACGGCAAGCAGGTATTGCACATTCCTCAACACACACCTCATTCCTGATGCTTCCAGCCCTCTTCCACAGCACAGTTTTACAGCTGAAATGCTCTCACACCGTCAGCCCTCCATAAACAAGGCAGCAAACATCTCTCACTGCAACAACGATTGACCTCAGTGAACTAAAATCACTATTTCTAACTATCTAGGTGTTTTCTCCTGCTCCTACCCCATCACAATACCTAAAGCTTTTTGTAGAGGCCATAAAGAAAGTAATTCAAAAGCAAAGTTTGAAGCTCTCAGACTCAGACTTTGCTTTTGCCTTCTATTTATCTCTGATCTAAAGCACAAAAGAACAAGCCTTGGCTTTCAAGTATCAACAACTCCACTGAGGTGATACAAAAAACCCTACTCAAGTTAAAACCAGTTTGAGCAAAGGTGCCATTCAGCCTTATCACCCCGAGTAGATCAGTAAACACAGAAGGACTTTGCTAAGATATAGTGATACACATTTTCCAGCTCCAAGCCACTTATCTCTCTCTTCTCCTACCTGCCTGGCTACTGAATTCACCATTTCACTCCTTTTCAAGTACATTTAACTGACTCTTTCTATCTGCCTTTTCACTACCATTATCCACAGTATCAGTGAACAGACGGAACCTTGAGCACCATTCCACACTTTGCTCTAATGGCAATTTCACCAAGGTGCACGAATCTAGGAAAAAGGAAAAAACAACTTATGGACACAGGCATGAGAGGCTTTGCTGAAGAGAAAATAGCAAAGTTTAAATCAAGCTGCTTGATGAAGTTCATACTGAGAATGCTATTAAAATCACAGTGAAAATGTTAGGACAGTGCCTAACAGAATGGTAAAAGCAGTATCAGAATGAAATTCTTTATCTTTTGTGTTTTAAATAGTTTGGCCTTATTGCTACAGATCTCACAAGCATAGAAAATATTTTTTTTTAAAAAAGGCAGCTCCTAAATACAGCTAGGTCTTAAGGCAGGATAGGCAGCTTTTTAACAAAAGAAAAGCTCCAGATCAACTGTGTGGTTTAAATGACTTTTCCAGTGAGCAGGGGGTGGCCAAAGATAGGGAAGTTGATCCCTGAGATTTACCTGGATCTGCATCACCACAACACAAGCCCTGTTGCTAAGATATAGGCTTCTGCAGAGCACCAAACCCCTCCAAACCAAACAAGCCTTTTCTTTTTAAGAAGGAGAAATTATTTTTAAAATAGAAAGCAAATAAATCTATGAAAAAATATGTGAATTATACTAGAGCTTCAGCAGATTCTACATACTTTTATGTCCCCTTCTACACCTGTTTTGTTTCTGCTACAAAGGGTATTTCAGCATCACAGTTTTGCAGTTTTTGTTCAGCCAATGCCCTGCACAGGACTCAGCTCTGTGTTCAGTTATTAAATAAAATGTTTGGTCACTTCCTCTGGATAAAGCCAGCACAGTTGTAGAGGCTTCAAAACCAAAACAGAGTTTTGATAACTTGGTTTTCATTCCTCCTGCTTTTTGGCTTTTATTGGGTTTGGGGTATTTTTAAGAATAGGATGAAGGAAAGCCTGGACTCTAACAAAAAGTCAGAGACTAGACAGCCTTAAGTGACAGGAAATTCTCAATCTTGTTGAATCCTTAACCTAACTTAACAGTAATCGTTAAAGAGTTTAGCACATCCTTTGGCATTTTATTTACACAAAGTATTTCAAGCCAACTGATGAAAAGCATTAAACCATCTCAATACCCAAACATTCAGCTTTGTTTCTAACACACTCACTCTACAGACAGAAGGTGCTGGTGGGAGGGCTGAAGCCTTGCAATCAGTTGGCCAACGAGACAGTGAGGCAACGTTTAATGGGAAATTACAATGGAAAAAATAAAAAGTACAGGCCTATACTATAAGTATAATAAGCCTTGGAAACATGAGTATTAACTGTTCTCCTGGTTTTCACCTGGCTAGAGTTAAAATTGACAATGAAGACATTCTTTTTCAGGTACCAACAGCAATAAATCTGTGGTGAAACGCAGGTGAACCAAAACATTTAACACTTTATGTAGGAATAAGCACATAAAGTATTGCAGATGCACCAAGGGCATAAATAGTTTCCTTTGTAACCAGAGGCACAAAGATAACAGGTTCATTGTTGGTTGGGTTTGGGATTTTTTTGCTTGCTTGTTTTATTTACTTCAAAAGAAGAGGATGTTAAATTAAGATACATCAAGCTTGGAACAAGTTTTGTTTACAAACGCAAAATGCACTTTTAAGTAAGCAGAGCAGTAATTAGTTTCCTGTGTTCCAAACAGACACAATATTAAAGACAAAAAGAAAATTCCTCACGTTAACGTGTCATTATCTCACAGCTACAGAACAGAGATAGGGAAATAGGGGAACTTTTTAACACAGCTCATTCCTGCACCACACTCACAGCTCTCCAGCCCAGACCTGTGTGCTGTGATAGTAACACCATCCAAACAATGGTGCAACGTCTGACAGATACAGAACCTTCTCCAAAACATCTTTATCAAGAAAATGCAGCAGCACTTCCAGGACCTGCAATTTTTCCAGCTATGAATAACCTAATATTTACAAAAAGCCAGTCGAGTACAACATATACCTCAGCTAGGAGGGATGAAGGAAAAAAAATTCTATTTGTGCTACAGATGCCACACACAAGTCATTTCAAACCTAAGTTTTTCTATTTGTTCACCTGGGAACAACAAAAAAGTGGAACTACACAGTGATTTTCCACTTTCCCAAACAGAAAAATTGACATTAAACAGCAGCTGTACCTGTTCCTACCAGGCTTCAAAAGAACAGCTGATGAAAATATTTTTTTTTCATGAAGATGCCATAGTAACATTTGCATTAAAAAAAGTACTGCTCAGAAAACAAATGTCTGATCAATAAACAGGAGGTTCTCCAAACAAATGAGGTTTTAATGAACATTACTGCAGTCCTGCCAACCAGCCTGAGACAGCACAGAAGGAATCCATGGACTGACGTGCAGGACTCCTGTCTGGATCGCTAGCTCTAAACCAGATAAAAATCAGTAGAAGCCAAAATCCATCAGAATGGAAACTGCTGCAAGAATCTGATTAGTATTCATTTGCTGTCCTCCTCATTGAAGCCACTTGGGCTGAGAATTCTCACACGGAGTTTCTGCCACAAGCCCAGTCAGGAATATTTAGGCAAGTGGGATGCAGCTGCTGCCTGTGGAAAAACCCACTGGCTGTAAGATGCTACCCACCCCAGCTTCACTCCCAAAACAAAACTGAATCTTCTCCCTTCTCCGACAGATATTTTCACAATGATGACCTGGAACAGGGATGGGGAGAAACCCGGATCAGATTTCACCCCGAAAGCAGACACGGGGAAAAAACATGGGCCAGATTCTGGCCGGAAAACATTAAAAAAATCAATCCTAGAGCTCAAACTCTCATTAATTCCACACTAGCAGCATTAATTTGCATCCTCATTAAAGACAAAGGTTCCTCCTCAGGAGAAAAGCAGAAAGCAGCAGTAATGAACCACAGGAAATAGCGTGGAGACCTGAGAATCTTTTACACGTCAAACACCGCATAAAATTAGAGTGTGATTTAAGCAATGCAGCAACATGTACCGTGCCCAGCTAACACCAAAGCTAATCTGCCACCACTCCGAACCAAACACCCATTTTTCAGTTGGAGTAAAGCTTCCAAACGATTTTAATAGTTTGCTATCCCAACCACTTCTGATTTCAGTCAGTTCCTCTTTTTTCTACTTCAGAGGCACGCACCACTAGTTATTTAAATATTTTCTTTTAGAAAATTAGATTTCTTTATTTCTTTTAGACACCATAATCTTCCTCCTTAAACTCACCAAGCTGTGTATGAATCAGTAACTTTCACACAATTGTTTTCACATCGAACTAAGAAGTCTCAAGTGAAAAAACTTCAATTTAAAACATAACTTCGGAGCAGGAGAAAAATTTTTTTTTTCCTCCACCTTTCAGATCACAATAAATAAAGAGAGGCACAAAATCCATTCTACATCCTCACCTACAACAGTTGGCATCCCTATCAGCTGTTTCAAGATTGTTGCCACCTATTCATTAATTAACACCGGGATCCAGTAGGATCCTGAGCACTAAAGCCCTAAGAGAGGTGACAGTCTATCCCGATAAGAAGAAACTGGAGATAAACCAGAGCAAGCCAAAAGTTTAAGTAGCTACTTAAATATTTAGGAAGGAGAACGAGTTCAGATGTTCAAACTGTTTTAAACTCAAGCACTTTCACAGAGTAGCACACATGCCACATTAAAATCCTATTTTATAGCTGCACGGCCCACAGGTATCACGTGACTGTACTGCCTACTTAAAATACTTTTTTATTCATTGCTGTTTTAAAAAAACCCCTCAAGCTCCTTTCCCCCCTTCTAAATTCAAGCAGGTGAGCGAGGCTCCACCAAAAATAAAGTCACGTGCATTTCAAGAACTGCGTCATGTCACAAGCAAAGCCACCACTCCAGCACAGTCAGTCAGAAGTTAATGAAATCTGATGCAGCTCCCTTGAATGAGAGCTCCAAGCACAAGTAAAGACTGGGGATATTACACAACGCTGCTTTGGAAGCCTGCTCCTGCTAAACATTCCCTGCCGAATCCAGTCCTCTTGGAGCACACACAGAACCCAGCGTCAGCCCCTGGCGGGGGAGCAGGGCAAGGAGCAGAGCTGGACACTGCTGCCAGAGCGACCAAATTAACCTTGGACACTCAAATGAGAGCTTGAGGGGCAGCTGCTTCACAGAATCACTGAATGGTTGTGCTTGGAAGGGGACCTTGAAGACCATCCAGTGCCATCCCTGTGCCATGGGCAGGGACACCTTTCCCTAGACCTCCAAGCTTCGTTCAATCTGGCCTTGAATATTTCCAGGGATGGAGCATCCACAGCTTCTCCGGGCAACCTGTGCCAGGCCTTACCATCCCCACAGTAAATACTTTCTTACCCAATTATCTAATTTAACCCAACTATCTGTCAGCTTGAAGGCACAACCCCTGGGTCTGTCATAAAATAGGTTGAAAATAGGTTTTCCCTGTCTCCCCTGTAAATTCCCTTCAGGTACTGGAAGGCCCCAGTTAGGTTACTCAAAGCCTCCTCTTTTCCAGGGTGAACAACGGCAACCCTTTCAACCTTTCCTCAAAGGAGAAATGCTCCATCCCTCTGATCAACTCGGTGGCCTGCTCCGGGCTCACTCCGCCAGCTCCACGTCCTTCATTCCATATCCCTCATTCCCCTCTGTCTGGAGTGACCCGTTTAACCTTGGGCTCTCTGGTGCCCGCACAGTTCGGGAACGGGGCAGCTCCTTCGGTCCGTCCATCCCTGCGGAGACCGGGCTGTGCCCGCCGGCCGAGGGCGGGCAGAGGGCACCGCGGGCACCGCCCGCCGCCTCCCTCCCGCCGTCCCCGGGCGGACACCGCCGGGGTGGGGAAGCTGCACGGCCCCTCCGCAGGGCAGGAAGGCCGGCCCGGCCCCCTGCTCCCCACAGCGGAGCTGGAGTCACCGGCCATGCCCGGCCATGCAGGGAACTCCTCGCAGGGAACCCCCCTCGCCCCCCCGGCCACGCTGCCTCCGAGGCGGGCGGGAAAGCGGCCGCTACTCACAACTCCAACATCCACTGGCCCTGCAACACCAGGCTCCAGTTGGAGCCGCACAGCACTCGCACGCTGCTCCGCGGCTCGCCGGGGCTGTAGAAGGAAGAAGAAAAGCAGGCGGCGGGACCCAGCAGCGCTACGAGGAGCAGCCCGCGGAGGAGCGGCCGGCCCCGGCGCCAGCGGCCCGGCGCCATGTTGGGCCCGCCCGCCCCCAGGAAGTCGGGGCATGAGC
>VZTB01015198.1:497221-637290 GCA_013397245.1 Thryothorus ludovicianus | reverse complement strand
CGCCGCGGGGTCCCGTGTAAAGCAAGTGTTCCCCGGTCTGAGGGACTGTGGCGGACTCACAGAATCCCAGAGCAGTTCGGGTTGGAGCAGACCTCAGTCCAAGGCTGGCTCACCTATAGCAGGTGACACAGAAATGCGTCCGGGTGGGTTTGGAATCTCTTCACGCAGGAACATCCGTGACCTGCCTGGGCTGTCTGTCCCAGCGCTACACCAACCTGAGCACATCTTCTGCCTTTGGGCCCTGCCTCTGTGCCCCCGGCAGGCAGCACATCCATCCCAATGCACTCTTCACCCCGTCCCAGACACATAGTGCTGTGTTTTCCTTGGCTTCAATGACATCCCTGTCAGCCCCATCCTTCTGGCTTGTCCAAGTCCCTTTGAACAGCAGCCCTGCCCTTGAGTGGAATGATTGCACTCTTAATTAACGGAGATTAAGAAAATTATCTTCTTTAGTTAGCCTGGTAAATCGATCAGGAAGAAATAATTAGAGGAGATAACTGTACAGGTCTAGGCTGCTTTATTGTCTGTTGTGAAAATCCTTGTTTGGCTGGAGATTATCTCAGCATGGAAGTAACTTGTGCTGAACAATTTTCTAATAGTTACTGCAACACGATGCTGATAAGTCTTGTTGGTAAAACATTCACACTTTTTTTTTCCCTCAGCAGAGGAAAAACTAGCTTTTACCCCCTGTGAATTTTGTTGTACTTTACCAGTTTATTTTATTAGGCTCCTTTACATCACTCCCATATTTCTCCATAGGATTCTGGGCTGCATCAAACCATTCCTTAAAGCCCAAGTGTTGTTCTGACCTTTATTGTCACTGAAGCGGACTCAGAGTTAATATTTGGTGAAAGAAACAGAAGGAGCTCCTAGCACCACTCTCACTACGCAGAAATGGAACCATGACAGAATTTTTTTTCTCTTTTGTTACTTCTCAGGAGTAATGAGACCTCTGTGATGCTATCCTCACCAGATATTCCAGTACCTGCCCTTACCAAGGAAGAGTTTTGCTGACAGTTTCCCACTGCTGCAGAGATCCCTGACTTTCTGAGCTAAAATTTCCACGCCAATTAATGCCAGCTGAGGATTAAATAAGCAAAAGCCTCTCAGAACACAATTCTTGTAATGTTTCCTGTGTGGTACATGAACTCAGAGTCTCTATATTACAATTTTTCTACTCCTTTTGTGGTTTGTAAAAGAAAAAAAACAAACCCTTTCTTTAATTTATCATTGCCCTTCCTGAATGGGTAGTGTAAGTGTTTAGACCTGGGATATATAGTGAAGAGAAAAAAAATACAGGAGTAGAAATTACTTGAGAAGACACAAACTTGGCTGAAGTTCCTTTGTGAGAAGATAATACAGAAAGGACTTTTTTTTCTTTTAATGCTGCTAGTAAGAACTTGGGAAACTTGAGGGAAATATGCTAATCTTTCTATAGATTCTCTAGGGAAAGAAGGAAAAGTGATTGGCCAAAGCACAGTGAAGGCTGAGATCTGGTGGAGCCAAATTAAGAGAATTTATGTGACAAAAATCTGATGTGTGAAAGGGAAGGCCAAGGAACATTTTATTTGGTGATGGTACAGGGTGGGGAATAATTAAAGCTGTGTCATTAAAGAACATGCAAAAAAAGGGGCTGAGAAGGAACAGCATGTAAAATGATGGCTCCAAATAGATGGGAGTGTTCCTGTGAATTCCAAAGAACAAGGAAATTAAAACTAACTTTGTAACTAATTTATCAGTAATTTCCAGCCACATTCAACACAGAGGAGGTTTGCATTTCAGGTGAATGCTGAGCAGGAAGAAGGCAGAGTTGGTTTCATTCCTGGAAGAGAACAAGGTATTCCTAAACCAGGGGAGACATGTCATGGAGCTGCTAATCCCTGGGAATTAGGTCAGGCTTGCCAAGCTGGTGATGGTACACCTCATTTGAACCTGATTAGGAGCATCCTTTAGGAAATGGATAAAAAGAGAAAGCAAGGAGGGCCAGTTAGAGAAGACAAGTGTTTGGGCCAGACCTTCTCTTGCTTCTGTGATGACTTCAGTTGCTGTGTTCCTAACACAATTTAATTCTTTAGCTCCAGTGGGTTTTTGTTAACCTGTACTGCTCCAACTTTTACACTGTGTGTGTTCTGCTCTGTTGGCTGTGCACAGGCCTGGAGATCTGCAGTTTTCCAGCTTCCATACTCCCACTGCTGTTACAGAAAAGCTTCAGGAATCAAGTTGTCACTTTAGGTTTCCACAGCTGTCGATAGAAGTGTAGCCATGAACCCCAGGTAAGTTTTGGATAGAATTTGATTTAAAAAAAAAAAAAAAAAAGGATTCTAGTCTGTGTTTGTTTGCTTTAATCTTGATTCTAAAATACGAAGTTCAACTACAGTATGGAAAGAACAAGTGAAGCTCCATGAAGGGAAAGAGGCCAGCCTGTCTTTCTCCTGTTCTGTGACACTCAGCTCACAGATATTTCTGTGCTGGAATGATAATTTATCTGGGAGACCAGCCCGTGCTCTGCACAGAGGACCCCACCAAGATACATTGTTTCCTAGACTTCCCCATCAGTAATTTCACTGTTTCTCTTGAACTATGTGAGGAAGACAGGGTTTAGTGTTTTGCCACTATTTTCTGTGCAGGGAGGTTGAACTAAGTGGCTTTTAAAAGGTCCCTTCCCATTTTAACCTCTGTGTGTTTGTGTTCACTGAACTAAAATTTGCCCCTTCTGATAGAGTGGTTTTCTAGTGGAAAAATAAGGGAGTTAAAAACTTAAGAGATTTTAGGTGTGTGGTACAGAGGCTGAAGTTGGAAAATTCTTTCTGTAACTTGGTTTCTATTAGGTTTATTTTCTACTTTATTGAATGTTGTCCTATTATTAGTTTGTGTGGGTGCCTCGTGGTAAGGAAAGGTATTCCAGCATTCTTGACATGTTTTCTTTCACTGTGTGCCATGATGGATTCATGACACTGCCTAGAGCAGAATAAATTACTGCAACACTCATTTTCCTAAAATACACCTGATATCACCAGCTACGTAATTTTTTCCAGTTCTCTACTGGATTTCCAGAACTACACTCCTCAACTTTTGGAATTTGTTCTTGATGGATTGGTTGTGAAACTAGAAAACAAGAGGTTATCATCACAGAGACAACAGCAATTGTGATATTTCCAATTTTAATTTGTACATGTGTCTAACAAAACACAAATAACAGTTGCAATATACCTTTTACAATGTGGCTGCTGAGAGAGGTTTATAACTTAAATAATGTAGTAGAGAGTAAACCAGATGTGGCCAAAAATACATATTCAGTGCATTTTCTAACATGGATTTATTAACAATCAAGCTTGTTATATTTAAGGAGAATGGTTTAGTTTAGAACAGATAATAAATACACAGCACTATCACTGTTGGGAAGTGACCATGGCTCTGCCTTTGAGATCCAATAAAAATGAACAAAAGCTGTTAGACAAAACTTTGACTTTTGACAAGGAATGTTCATATCTGTGCTTCAAAAATCAGACTAAAGAATTCATTGGAATATTAAAAGAATATACATAAAGAGTTTTCTTGTTCATATTCATCAAGTTAATGTGAGTCTAATGACTACTCACCAAAAGGTAGCTATGCAATGAGAGGAGGAAATCGTGTTTATGGGGTACTGTCCCCAGAAAACATGAAGTTGAATGTGATATTCAAGAACATCTCTGACTAACTTTGAGTTTTCCTGTTCTCCAGAAATGTGAAGAACTTGTCCTGCCAAGATTTAGAGACAAGTCATCAAGGGTATTCAGCATTGAAAAATGTATCTTATTATAAAAAAAAATCACCTCTCTCTTTCATGCTTTTCACACAGGGAAGCTGATGTGCACCAACAGTTCTTCCCTACCCTCCTGAGTGGCTCTTCTAGATCTGGTAGTATTAAATAACATTGAAAAATCTGCTTTTTCACCTTGCCTGCATGTCCAGAGGTGGAGTTTGTCATCCAAAGCCTGAAACAGAAGCTCACCAGAGTACAACAGTGCTCAGTGTGCTTCCTGCAGCCAGAGGTATCCACAAGCTCCAGGGGTAATGGCAGAGCACACCTTGTCCAGGAAGCAGAATGCCCCCGTGGGAGCAAGAGGAACAGCCTGCTTTTGCTGCCTCTGGGAAGGTGAGTGACTGCTCAGCAGGGGAGCTGGCACAGAAAGGACAAGGGTGGAGGGCAGCCTGTTCCTTGTGCAGTGCCTCAGTGTTGGCGTCTTCCCTCTCTCCCAAGATTCCAAGGGGAGGGAGAGGAAGGCATTGCCAAGCCTTATGTAACCTGCAGCCTTGTAAAGAGGTGCATGCTGGGGCTCCCTCTCCCCACACAGCGCCCCAGCATGCAGGCACGCCTCCACACCCTTCTCCTTGCACAAGGCAGGAGAGACCTCCCACAAGATCATCTCCCACCTCTGCTGTGCATCTGTTCATTTTCTGCCTGTCAAGCCTTTTCAGAATTTAAAAGATTTTACAAGATATAGGAGAACAAGCTTTCAAGTTTGAGTGCATCAGATCTGAATAGATGTGATATCAAACGTGAATTTTTATTGCTTTGGCTTATTTTTCTTAAGTTTGTTTTTTTTTTTTCCAAAGTGGAAAAGACAGAGAAGTGCTGTGTAAGGAATTGTTGCTTGCAATATATTTTTCTCAGCAATAAAAAAAGTACCTTCAAGACAGCAGCACAATTCTCCTTTTAGGCTTGACATCTCCAAAGCCTGATGTATGTGGCTGAGTTAGATGGAAAGGTATTATTAGGTTTTTATTAGATTCTGATGCATCCTCAAGCTGGCTAGGCTCATCAGGCAGTAAATCTAGTGGCAACAGCCGTGGCCAAATTCTGCTCTGTACCTGTTACTGCTTGTGGTCAGTTTTCCTCTGGTTTTCTGTCAGTTTTGAGAAGGACATGCATGTACCAGGGCAGGATTTACAGTACAACCTGTCATTGACAGAGTAATTGTGATTGTGCTCCCAAAATAAATCAGGAATAATTCTATTAAAGGAAGAAGAGTTATTCTTTACACAATACAGGAATCCATAATTCAGACCTTATCAGATATGTCATGGGTGTTATTTAGAGGTGGCTTTTACCATCAGTAACTTGTTTCAACAATAACCTTTTTCCAGCTCCTCTCTGGCAGCTACTTGTGTTAAAGAATTGAATCAAACTGTGCTAGTCAGGCAGAGCTGGAGATCTGTTGCCCTCAGCAGGGACTGCACAAGAGCTGTGTATCCAAAAGCTGTCCTGGGTGCTGTGAACACAGCAAGTGCTGTTTCCATTCCAGGCAGTGCCACAGTCCCACTTTGGGAATGCCAAGCTCATTTCAAGCCTGCTCTGGCTGCTGCAGGAGCTCAGCCGTGGAGCAAAGGTGCAGATGGAAACCCAGGCCAAGCTCACAGGTGTCCTGTGGCAGAGGAGCTGCTGTGCACTCTGTAACATACAGAATAGATGCTGTGATTTTAAAGGTTGCAATACATCAGGACTTCCTGCAGAATGAATAAAAGCTCACCTGACAGAATGGTAAGTTTGAGGAAATGAAAGCTGTTGTGTCATAAGCCAAATTCTTGCTTGTAGTCAGTTTTTGGATAAGTATCTCAGAGATGTAGTGCAGCAGAGCTGTAAATTCAGATGCCACTGCATGTAGTTCTCAAGCAAAGCTTCCAAAAATCCCAACCTCTGCAAATAGCCTTATTTATTTATCTGAATTTGTGCTTAATAAAGCCACTTCTGATGAAAGCAGCAGGATGTACATGAAACAACATTTTCCAATGTATTAGTGTATCCACACTACCTTTTCAGAGTTTGTAGCCATTCTCTCCCACACTAAGAAACTCTTCACCTAAAAGCAATGAAAAATAATATTTCTGCCCCTCATCTGAACAATTAATGCATATTCTGCCTTGATATTTATTCCACTCTTCTGATACTCCTATGGGATTAGTCTTCTGTAATAATTTTCAAGTTTTAGAAAGTAATGTTCATTTTCAGGTATTTCATAACAGGTACAAAATCCTTATCCTGGACTTCCTGTTTGAGCAGATCTCCTGTTCCTTTCCCACTTACCAGTGCATGATGTGGACCAAGGACAAGCAATGCTCAGCCTCTTTTTTTTTTTTCTTTTTCCCTGGTAACCTTTTAAACAAGGTAACAACTGCACAGGACATTGCCAAGGCCCTGGAAAAACCTACCTGTCCAGAGAAACTTATTGAAATCCCCAGTGAATGTGAGAAATGCAATTATGTAACTATATAGTTACATAGCTTTGCCACTGTAATTCTCCCTCTCCGTTTCCCAGAGACTGTTGAAAATAAGTTATTTGAGAGAAGAATTACATGCAATGTGATCTGTGTTTAACTCAGCACTTATCTTGCATCAGTATGTCCAATAGACATTTCAGGCCATTTATTCTCGGGACAATGATCTCAAATTGTTCCTGGAATTTTAGGAACAAGATCACTTCCAGTTAGAGTTGAAAATCAGTGAGGTGATTTTATGATAAGTTGGTTGAATGAAAATTGGAGTCAATCCAAAAAGTTTTCTGTACTGCAGTGTAAAGCAGGTGGAGTTCAAAATTCTTGGTCCAGAAAGTATCTTTTCCATAAATAAATCCAGGTGAATGATGAGCCAGCTGAACAAAGGTGACTTCATTACCAGGCTGCAGAATTCCTGCAGAGTGGAATGTAAAGATGGCTTACGTGTCATAGTAATTTGTGTGATCACAGAAAACAGCTCTCCTCCAAAAAGAGGTGGTGTACAGATTAACAATCCCGGGCAAGGGTGCATTCCTGAGTCCCCTCTGCAAATGCCTCTCTACAGGTGCCAAGGAAAATGGGCCACTCAGACAACTGCTCGCAGGCCAGGCTCCATCTGCTACAGAACATTCCCAGAGCTCACTGGGGCTGACAGTTGCCAGAGGCCCAAACACTGCTGCTGTCAGAAGAGCCTTTTAGGCAGTTTGTCACCTGGGGTGGCACTCGTCTTTCAGGTAGTAGGACAGTGATGGTGGGCCTGCTGTGGCAGTCCCTGCCCCCGCAGAGCTGTTGGGTTTGGCAGGAGCCTTGCTTGAGGAGTCACTGCTAGATCAGGCTGAGGATTGTTCAGTGGAGAGATTGAATTTGGTGCTGAGCCACATGAAAGCAGAAGTCTTTGAAAATGCAAATTGTCTGCAAAAAAAAGAAAAGGCTAGTCGAACTTCCCAGGAAGCTGAAATTCTAGTCTTTTGCTTGCCAAGGCCACAGAAATCTTCACATACAAAATCAGCAAACCATAATTAAGTGCAACTTCCAGAATGCCCATAAATATTTAAACCTATTCTAATTCTCAGACATATGGTTTGATAGGTAAGGGGATCCCCACAAGGAAAATGATTGATTTTGATCTGGGGGTGGGGGGTTCCTGAGCAGAGCAGGATCCAGCCCTAGAACACAAGGGTCTCAGACACAAAGTCAAGATATTTTCCTTTAGAAAGAAAAGGAAAACTGTAGAGGGTGCACATTTATCTGAAGTGTGGGCTGACGATATGGGCTAATTTAAAAGTTTCTTTCAGAGCTACCCTTTTGCCAAAGAATGCATTAGCAGATATCTAGAAATAGCAGGCTTTATATGGAATATGTTGAAGTGGTAAGTGCTCAGAGGCTCATTTGCCATTCTTCTCTTGTCAAGTACTGTTCAGCTCCACAAGTGGACAATGCAAACCTGTTCTAATAACTGGATTATGTATGGTAACAATCTAATGGATATAAATACATAGTTTTGTACAGTTTATTCCAGAAAAGCACTGTACAGAAAGTGATGGATATTCTCTAAGCTGATATTTTACGTTTTGTTGTCCCATTTCTGTGACTTTTTCCATGATAAATGAATAGGAAAAAATGGGAAGGCATAAAACAATGATGGCATTCTCTGTTTATGTCTCAAATTCCACAGGGAGATGTTTTGCTTCTGTTTTGGAGATGCATTTGTGAAAGAAAACTACTGAAGGCATCTTGAAACAAGCCACATTTAGTGACTGAACAGACACTGACACTTGAAACACTGACAGAGCCTTGGCCATGAACATAGGGGAAGATTAATTCCTGATTTGCTTTCTTAGGGAACTTTTGGCAAACTGTTAGGGAATAACTATAAATTTATAGTTTCTCTTTTATTTAAACACAGATGCATACACAAGAAACATGTCCTGCTAAATCACAGCTTCTGACAGCATTCCTGGCCCTCCTTTCACACATGTTTGGGAAGAAGCTGAATTAAATGCCTCATTGAGGCAGAAGAAAAGAATTCTCTGTTGCAGTTTAGAGAACAGTAAAAAACATTTTTAATTTAATGAACCCTCTGAGCAATTTCTGAAATGCAACTGTGTGATTTCTGTTGAAAGAAAGGAGAAAAAAGGCTGTAAGAATGTGCAGGGAGTCAGGCAAGTCCCACCACACCCTAAGAAATGAGCTCTGCTGTCATTCTCTAAAACAGAGGACTGTCATTTGGAAATGTAACAGATATTTTTGTGAGTCCTCTTAACTCTCTGCCTACAATTTGCTGCTACTTGTGGTTCAGTATTTCCCAGTAAAATCTGGGCTGTGAACAAAAGGCCAGAAAATGACAACTTTTTTGCTGCTAACAGGTACCAGTTACTTCTTCTGCCTAAGAAGAGCTGTGGATTTTATGCCCTGAATTTCTCCTGGGGCTCAGCACTATCCCTTAACATAAGTATCAAAACAAAAAATCAAATCATGGGGGACTGTAACGAAAACAAAACCTCTCCCTTAGGGTTCCTGCAGCATCAATCTGCTATCTTGACATTGTATTCCTATTTTCTAAGAGTCTCTAGTAAAAGCACAGATAACTTTTTAACAGCTGGCTTGTTTCTCAGCAAGGTAAGATCTAGAACCTTCCTTTTAAAAAAAAAAAAAAAAAAAAAAAAAGCATGCTGCAGAGGGGTCTTAAAAAGAAACAGCTGCAGCAGAGCCCCGAGAGCACCAATTAACCAATTAACAGCTGATCAGCTTCACCTGGGCCCCCCTGCCCACACCCTTCCCACAGGTCCTCGGGCCCTATATAAGCTCAAGCCTGGGGCTCGTGTGGTGATGTTAGAGGTGTTGTAGGTGAGTTAGTGTCTGGCTGTGCTCCTCTTTAGTTCTTTGCCTGCTGTTTTATGTCCCAGCCAGGTGGCCCCTGTGCCTGCTTCATCCTCTTGCTGCATTTGAGGTAGGTGGTGAGTTTTGTTATTTGTAAGCGGCTCAGTNACCAATTAACCAATTAACAGCTGATCAGCTTCACCTGGGCCCCCCTGCCCACACCCTTCCCACAGGTCCTCGGGCCCTATATAAGCTCAAGCCTGGGGCTGGTGTGGTGATGTTAGAGGGGTTGTAGGTGAGTTAGTGTCTGGCTGTGCTCTGTGCTCCTCTTTAGCTGTTTGCCTGCTGTTTTATGTCCCAGCCAGGTGGCCCCTGTGCCTGCTTCATCCTCTTGCTGCGTTTGAGGTAGGTGGTGAGTTTTATTTGTAAGTGGCTCAGCTCCTGTGGGATGTTGCTCTGGGTTAGGTGTGTGCTGGGGTCCTCCTCAGGTCCTGCCTCAGCCCTGCTCAAGCTTTTGCTGCTACCTGGTAATAGAAGATGGATAGACAAGGCCTTGAATGAAACTCCGAGAGAGTGAAAACTTTAGAAGTTAAACTTATTTTTCTGACACTTCAGTAACATTGGGAAGCATTTACACTGGCTTTAAAATTTCTAGATGTGGGCAATTTGCAAGTTTTTTTAGTTAAAATAGCCTAAGCAAGAGAAGAAGACTTCTCAGATAGCACCTGCTCCCTCCTGTTACACTGGGATGTGTGCTTGCCACAGGCTCCTGTCACTGAAACCAACTGGATTAGAGAGTGGGATTTACTTCTGCACTGTTCTGAAAAATAGGCTGTTCAGAGGAGCAGATTACTGGATACTAAACTAATCTTGTGAAAGAACCATTCCTCATCCTGCAGAGGAATGGAGTTTACTGATGATTCCTCAACAGAAAACAGCTGAGAAGGGAGATGTTTCATGTTGTCAATAGCCAGAGCTTTTTGTATGCTTCGTGTGTTTGTTCTGAAAGCATGAGTGCAGGTGTTGTATTCACTATTTGCAGAGTATGTGATTTCCATGGATAATTATCAGCAGCTTCCTGGAGAAATCAGGTGAGGAATGTGGCTGTGTTAGTATATCTAGGGCAGGTGCAGTTAAAGCTTTTGGAAGTGTTGCAGTTTTAGTGCTCCTCAGATTCACCCAGCTGCTTATGTTGGATTCTAATTAGCATCACTTTGTGTTTGTCTGCAGGGTAGCATAGCAAACCTGGCATATTTAATAAAATTGCCATGCTGCTTTCACAGCTTTAGCTGTCAACCTGGTTTTGTTCTGAGGAAATGGAAAGGTTGTTAAAATCCAAACGGGAAGGAGGGAAGAAGTTAAGAGAGGATGTTTGGAGTTCTGAGCTTTCATGAGGCATGAGAAAAAAAATGGGGGTGTGTAGCTCTACTTTATATGGGTAACTGCCCAGTAAAAATAGTTCTTCAGAACAAAAATTTCCTTCCTTTTTGACTGAAAACTGTGATCTTTGTCTGCCAGTGCCCCTTGCTGTTTTGCAGCAGTTTGCAATGTGTCTTCTTGTCTTTGAGCTGCTTTCCAGTCTCATTTCAGTTGTTGGTTCCTCAAAGAATCCAGAGGAGTGTATCATTATAAGTTGTCTAATGAATAACAAAATAAAACATTTTTTTTGTAGCATCTGGTTCTAAGAGGCTTGAAAAGGTCTGTGTGGACCTTTTTATATAAAACATTGTGTGCACAGCCCAAATATATTGTTGTCCTGAATACCTCACTAAAGGTAGTGGAGCTGATGCAAATAGAGAATGACTGATGTAGCCCAAGGCCTTCAAGCTCATCTGAATAGAGCAGAGTTAAATGTGCTTCCTTCACTGGACTATTTTAATAACTTAGTTCTGCTTTCTGCATTTTATCTCAGTCTTTTATTCATTTGGACACAGCAGATATCTACTGCTCTTCCATTTCCAATGGGCCAGTCCTCATGTGAGGACAAATGTTACATTGTTGTGTTTGCTAATAGGAATTTTGAAGTCTATTTTTTGTTTGGAAAGATTTCCCTTACAGAGGCAGGGGTGCTGGTTGGAAACACTCTGGCTTTTTTTAAATTCCATTTTTATGTTCAGATGTGCTTGACAAGCTGGATGACACTGAACATAAGCTGAGGGATTTTCCCATTATCTTCCTTTTAGTCCTACTGGTCATTAATGCTATACACATCACTGGTGCTTTGTGCAGGTGACTGCCTTTGAAAACACCTGTGTGTCAGAATACCCTAGTGAGGAATGTTAATATTATTGTTTGCTGTACTAATTAAAAATTATAGCAAATACCCTGTGCCAACTAATCTTGACTTAATGGAGTTGAAAGAAAACAAGTTGCTAAGAATAAGTGCATTTGTGGAATTTCTCTGAGCTCCCTGTCAGGAGTGTCAGACCAGGCCCTTCTTTCTCACATCACTAAACTTCAATACCAGAATTGGAAGGCTAGATTAGACAAATTTCTGTCAAACTAAGGGTTCTGTCTCAACACAGATTAATAACAATTGCTTGAGGAAATAATGCAAGTTAGGCCTGTGTGTAAATTTTTTTTTTGTTAAAAACAATTGGCACCAGTAGAGGTTTCTGGAGCATTTAGTTTCTCTTCAATTATCAATAATGGACTTCTGTGAATTTATGTATCTTTGAACTTGTTCATAGTTCTTGGATCCTTTAGCAGGCGGTTCCAAAGCTTAATTGTGCTTCATATTGTAAAAGTAGCTTCTGCTTTTGCTTAAGATCTGTGGCCTCTTAGATCTAGCACTGTAAGAACTAGATAATGCTTTTTTTTCCTCATTTAGTATTTCGTAGACTGAGTGCTGCTCCACTGACTGTGGTGGAAGCTGGGCTGAGGGTTTCTGAAGTGGAAGCAAATTCCTGCCCTCCATGTATTTCCCACCCCTCTCCCAGTTAGCTGGCACTGTAGTGTGTTAATGACAGCTTGGAGCAGGTGTGATTTCCATTTGTGTGATGAACCAGTTGTGTACTTATCGTTTGCAAACGTGATGACAGATTGGGAATGCATCCCATTAGGCAACCTCAGTCCTCCTCAACACTTGCTTGTGTTGCTGGATGCTGAGCTGCAGGCAATTAACAGTTTGTCAACAGCTGATTGCAGGATGGTAAATTTAAGATTAGGACCTCCTGCAAAGTGGGTTTTGCCTCCCTTAGGCTATCAGCCCCCTGGTAATGATACTGTTTTCAGGCTGAGCTTGGTTTCTGTGCTGCTGCTACAGAGCCTGAACAGCAATTTTGTGATAAGTCTTGGAGAGTCAGAAGACTTTCTCAATTTTTCTTCAAAATGACCGGAAAGCAACGCTGGCACTGAAATATCTTGGTGACAAATCAAACCTTAATTGTGGAAAAATACTGTTGAGAACTTGCTTTCCTACTCTTCCCTACTTTATTCCCAAATGTGCAGCTGTCTCTAACCTGAGGCACATCTATAGCAGCGAGTAGAGTGGCTGGCTCTTTCTCCTTTCATTGTGAGTGTTTGCTTCTAAATATCTATTTAGCCATATCTGTATTTCTGGAGGCCCTTTACATTTTCCTTCAGCTGTTTGCTGATGCTAAAGTGACACCTGGATTGTTTTTTTTAAATTTGCAGCATTTTAGAGTGTATCTTTAGAGATTCAGTTCTCTGCAAGGTACAGGTACCAGGCAACTCCTGCATTTCCTTAGCTTGTAATGAGAGACAAACAGGAGCACACAGTGCTTCAAGGATAAATAGGTAAATGGTAATAAGTTGTCTTGACACTTCCATTTCTGCACTTAATGGAAGGCACTGAGAGCTGTAAAGGCTAATGCTATGGCAAATATTTCTATCGATGTAAAGTGGGGTGAAAAGCACCATCAGATCAGAAAGGTAGCGTTCAATGTTCACTTTTTCCAGGAATGTGTAAGTGCTCAGGCTTCCTGGGAGGATAATCAGTCTGAGAGAACATCATTATCTGTGTGTACAAAGTAAAGATGGTTTTCTCAACTTGCTTTGCTTTCAAAATTGTAGGTCACCAGCATTAATGGAGTGCACAGGCTCAAAATGAGATCACTGTTTTTCTACTCTGCCTCTTCCATGTTGCCAGAGCAGAAGTGGGAGGGGGAAAACTTTAAGCCTGAAACTGGGATGGCAAGGGAAGACTCTCCATGGAGTTTTCTTGCTGTAAAAGGAAGGATCCAAGGTTGGAGGCAGAATGCTGAACTTTTAGACATCACTCCAAATCACATTATGGTTTGGAGATAGTACTGGAGTTCAGGCAGCCTCTCAAGGCCAAGTTGCCCAAGGAGCATTTCTGCCTCCATCCTTCCATCTCTGCATGGCTGAGGCAAGAAGGGGGAGTTATCATCTGTGGGATTACTTCCTTTCACTATTCATGCTGCTTATCACCTTTACCTGGCTTGCTCAGTACAGTTTGTACCCTGCTTATGTTTGGGAGTACCACAGGGAAGAGATTCTGGAAGGAATGTTGAAGGGAAATGTGCAAAGAAATAATTTGATTGTTCATCAAATATGACCCAAAATGTTTTAAGATTTATTTGGAAAGGTTAACATGAAACAATTAAAATGTAAGATCAGGATGCCTGCATGAAAGTGCATTAAAGAGATTTAAGTGTGCTCTCCTTCAGGGATAAAACCCCTAATATGGGGCTAAACCTCTTTCAAGATCCATCAGTTCCAGAAAATAGAGTATCATTCTAAGCATTCAGAGATTTGACTTGAGTTTTTTTAAAGGTTGGGAAATTTTGTGCCTTGACTTTACTTTAGTAGGAGCTGTGTGTGGTGGTAAACCGTATTTCAAGACACTTGATAAGTGTGTGCAGCCCAACAATATCGTTATTGGGTACTTGACTGATGTCTCTCCCCTGCTCTCTCTTCCCCAGTTCCTCATGGCAGAAATCACTTCTGCAATTTACTTTAATAGGGTTTTTCTAGGCCAGAGACAATTGCTGTAGACAGGTGTGAACTTGAATGATCTGTAATGCTGAGTGCTTGATGAACTCTGTTCAGGGACACTTTACCTTGACAGAGCTTCACTGATTGCAGTGGACTGGTTCAAACATTCCCATTTTTAGTGGCATCAAAGCAATGGGCTCAGTATCATTACACACACGAGACTTAAAATTTCACATGGACTGGACATTTTTTTTTTGGTTTTTTTTAACCACATGTGTGTTGGCAAGTTGGAATTTTAGGGGACAATTCTTTGCAGGTCTTGAATTGCATTTCAGCTTTGACTTCAACCACAAGGAATGTAAGGATCTTACTAAAACTAGATAGTGTGTTACTAACCTGCTGTTTTTCTCTTGGGATATATTTGAGCTCAGTACTGGACTCTTGGTGCCTGTTGGTCCAATGCATATTTATAATTTCTTTTGCTGCCTCTACACAAGTAATCAGCTTGTCACCTTGTGTCCTCGTATGTATTCTAAATGAAAAATAAGAGAAAAGTGAAACTATTAAAAACCATAAACTAAATTGCCTGCCTGCATCTTCAGCAGCATTTTTAGTTAGTTTTGAAAACAAGGAGAATAAATCAAATACAACAAAATGTGCTGTGTCTGGATTTTGGAAGTGACAGCTTTTGACAGTCAGTCTGTTCTCTGCCCTGGAGAAAATTCAGCTGTACATAAACATGGGAAATAAAGTTACTCTTGGAGGCCCTGGTGTTAAACAGTCTCTGTTGGCTGAAACTTGGCAGCATCAGCCTGTTCACCTCACTTGTGGAAACAAGATCTGTCATTGTACTATGTGAAAAACAAGCTTTCTTTCTGGAATCATCTCCATTAATTACAGGTTGAAGATCAGATTTCCTTGCTAAAATAAGTTTGGATTTTGATAATTACTTTGAAAGGAACAGTTCTATGATCTTGTCTTGACTTTGCTTGTCAAAGCACTGCCTCTTAATGCATTACTTTTACTGCAGTAAATTAAAGAAAAAAAACTGCTAAAGAAGGACACAGAAATTGTGCAGGGCATGGTGACAAGTTGAGATTTGAGTAGTGTATATTTTTTTTGAAGGAGTGAAAATGCCTATGTGATTCTATGCCACCACTTCCTTCCATGATATGCCTGGAAGCATGAAAATGCACTCCTGCCTGTTTCTTTTCCTTTGAGGTGACCAGCCAGGGGCATGGAGAGAGTGGGAATAGCCAAACCTTCAAATTGCTCTTCCACCCTCTGGCCCGAGAGTGGGTGAGCAATCAGGAAGCTCCTGTGGGAATAAACCGTAGTTTTAAAATGCCCTGAGAATAATGAGCACTTTGTATCCTGCATCTCCTTGAAACCCAAGAGAATTAGGCTCTTTGCCAGGTTTAAAAAGGTAATCAGGCTGAGCATTGGAAATCAGATGTTTTCCTGTGTGAATGTGGATTCTGAATTTTATTTTTAAATCAAGCACTGTTGACTTTGAGGCTGTTACACAAGGACACAAAGGAGAAGGAAACATAAACTACTGGTGACTTCAATAATCTCTGAGCTGCAAAGCTTCTGTAGGTTACTTGTCAGGCACGTTCCAGGTGTAAAATAAGTGTTACTGAAAACATCTTAAGATCACTGTGTGATTTAGTCAGCTTTGAATGTCAGATCATACAATGGAGGCACTGTGCATATTTTAAAAGAAGAGAACTGGTAAAATTAGCCTGGTTCTGCTGAGATACTGCTTGAAGAGATGCTTGCTTTGAGCTGCCCTTGCCTCAGGTGTGTGAGGGGAAAGGGCTCTGCTCCCTTCTGGCACTGAACAATTCCTGTCACGTTCCCTTCCCTGTCTGTAAATGGATGGAGGAGCACCGACAAAAAGCTTCCTCTGCAAGATAGATAAGAGAACAGTTCTACACTCCTGAGGGTTTTAATGTTATACTTGAATCTTTTTTTATTAGGAATGAGTATTGATTAGCAACGATGTGACCACTTATCATTCTTGAGGTAGATCTTATGTTCTTTCAGTAGTTGTGGTTCTGTGGGCACTGTAATAATTCAGCTCTCATTGTTCTTGAAATACTGCTATAAGAAATTTTTAAAAGCTTCAGTGAAGAGTAACTTTAATTTGATACTTGAAAAACTATATTCTTCTGTTTTGTTTTATTGGCATCCAAATGCTCAAAGCATCCAGGGGAAATTCATCATTTCCAAAAGCAGCTTTCTCTAAAAACTACGATCAGTTTTTGGGTAAATGTAGTAGCATGTTTAGTGAATGACTTTGTTAGACCTCACATTTTCTGAAAAACTAGAAACTCTTTGGATGAAGCAAGGAGTTTTTACTGCTTCTCTTCCGCGAATGGATGGCACAATTCATCCCAGATTGCTCCAAGTGATCCAATTTTCATTGTTACTAAAGACAAATAGTCACCAGTTCCCTTCGTGATGTGCTCTTAGATGAGCAATCTGGGACTGATAGTCATGCTGATATGCTGAGCTCATGGGAGAAAAGAGAAACATCCACTCCAGTGAAATCCTGTGTGCAGATGTTGAAATAAAAGGAGTGCTGGAAAATGCCAGTTCTTTCCTTTTAGTTCACTTTTTGCATATTCTGTCAGTTCTGCTTGATTTGCTGATGAAAAGAAGTTCCTGCATCACACACTGTGGATAAGTACTTAAAAATGAATAAAAATTGGAAAGAGGGATGTTGCCTCTGAATATCCAAGGAGAAATGGAAGCCAGCAATGCTAATCTGTCCTGTCAGAGGCCTTGCTGATGAAACAACTTTTTTTTAATGGATAACATTATCTTCAGAAGGGTAGTGAAATTTAATAAACTGTATTTTACCTGTGAATGTACTAATTTATGTGCACAAAGCTACTTAAATAAGAATCTGTGTTTTTGGCAAACCTAAGGGCTTGTTAATTAAGAGATTTGATCCCAATTCTATTCTGCCAAGATTGCCAGGTATTTTAGGAAAAGGAGAAAAGGACTCAAATGGTGTAGGAAAAACAAACCCCCTGTGCACATGGGAATATATTTTATTTCTTTGGATATTGGATGCTTTTGAAGTTTTGTGTGGGAGAAATAGGAGAATGAAGTTGAAGTGTTGTACAAATCTCAAGAACCAGAGAGGAAGTGGAGCATAAGGAAAATGCAGGAAGGAGGCATCAGGGTCAGATCAGACTCAGAACTGTGGTTTTAAATAGGAAATACATTCTGGATGCTTTTATTACTGCCTTCTGTTTGTGTATCCAGTTTAAATTCTTAACAATTGCTACATTAGTATGAGTTTCCAAGAATTTTAATATTTTGGATATCCTTGACAAACTGTGGGTCATAGTTGCAGCTCTGCTAAATTGGCCAGTGTTTTAGATTGTGAATATTTAGATGAATTGCACTCTGGTAAGATTGAGGTCTTAAGTGATAGTTTTTAAAGCTTTGAGCTTGTGATCAATTAGATCTACAAAAAGAAGATTCTGGAATTATTAAGTAGTGTGGAACTCAAAAGTGAGTTTTATAGGGGTTTTTTTTTTTTTGTTCAAGCAGAGATGATAATGATGAACTTGTTAAAGTGTAAGAATTCCTTTATAGCAAATGTACAGGTCCAAACTATAATGATTGAAATTAGTGCTTTGAAGGTCAGTAAATTAGGCCTATCTTCACAAGGGAAGCTGAGATTTGATAAAAGCATTTCATCCCTAGATGACGTTATTTCAGCTGAATTGTCATCAAAGTGCCTCAAAGTCATCTCTCCCTGGTCTTTTACATAACCAAAGGTGTCTAGTGGAACTTTCTCTTGTATTTTCATTTTAGACTAATAGTTATGTTTCAGGCATTCAGTGCTTATTCAGAAACTGCCATTTCTGCCAAAAAGTCTCCATGAAAGGTTTCAGTTAAAGATCTTGCTTTTCCCTGAAAAACTTCCTTTCTGATAAATGCTCATGAGCCACAGCAGCTCCGTTACTTCTGGGTAGTGACACTATTCAGTGTTTTTGTGATGGTATGGACTTTTTTAACTGCTTAGGCCACTGCAGTTGGAGTGGAAGGACTGTCATATCTAAAAATAGGAGAATGTTGATTCCATAAGTGTGACTAACAATTCTTGTATCTCACCTGCTCACAGCTACACACGGAGAAATACAGCTCAGCATTGGACCTAAATGTTTAGAACAGTGCAGATTGAAAGTACTGAAGGCAAGGCAGCTCTGTGTGCTTGAAAGGAAGAGAGGCCACTGAAAGATGTCTTTTAGTGGGAGCTTCCCAGAAGGAAAAACCTGTTCCCACTGGTGTGCATGTAACAAACCCAAAGGACAGTAAGTGGTTCAAGCAGGCCAAGAAAACAACAAAGGGAATTGGAACTGGAAGCAGGCCGGCAGAATGATGGATAGCTACTGGATTAGTCAGTACATGGAAACTTTATTTGGCATTCTTGCAATCTTGAGCCTCAAGGAAGAACCACAATGTTCCCTTAGGAGATTATTTTAAGATCCCCAAGAATGCGTGTGCCGTTCCTCAGTATCGCGCAATTTCATCATGTGCTCATCCAGCCTGGGTTTTTTAATTTAGGAGTGAAAGTGCAGAGCATCCCCTGGATGCAGAGCTACTGCTGTTCTGTGGGGAGAGAAAAAAGAACTATCTCATTTCCACATCCACAGTAAGGGGTTTTTTTTTCCCCTTAGGATCCATTTTGCAGCACAGTAAAGCCTTTTGAATATCTCGCTTATTTTATAGTCATGAGCTTTCTGCCACCAGAAAAGGGAATAGAGATCACATTTGGCATAGTGCCTTTTAGAGGAAATTGTTTTAGCTGCTAAATAGGAATTTAATTCCAATTAATTGTAAAACTAGTTTTAAGGTTAACTTTCAAACAGATTTCTTGAGGCTTACTTTTAAAAAATGGAGATTTGGTGGATTTTGTTGTTTTAGGAATTAATTGCTTACATAATCAAGGCAAAAAGAGGTTTGAAGTGCAGCTGTATGTAATGTCTGCATTTGGACATGAATATCCAGACATTTGTGATATATGAAATATCCCTTTCTTGTGCAATGCACTTTCAACAACAGCTAAATTAATTACGCTAACAATAGCTTGCTATTAATGTATGAAAACTATAGATTGTGGAGATGATGTAAAAAATAAGTAAAGAATTCCCTAAAAGACACAGGCAAGTTTTCTCATCTTCTTGCAGGAGTCAAATGAGATTTAGAAGCCAGCATTAAGTGTTCCACTGAGCCTTGCATGTTGTAAACCTTGTTTTACCTTCAAGTACACCTGATTCCCCTAAAAAGAGTAGCAAAACTCAGTTCCCACAGAGTGAAGAACTTCAGTTTTGGGAGTTTACTTTTAAGTTTAAAATTTGGCAAATGTGCACACTGTTCCCTTTCCTTTCTCCATGGTTTCTTCTGCAGATTCAATAACTGCCCATGCCTTCTCCAGCAAGGAGGTTTTGCAAAGTGTGTGCTGATTCTCTGTTTCTAGGTGGCTGTATTTGTCATTTTCTGCTGCTGTGAATGTCAGTGCCTTTAGCAGAGGGATGGTGTTGCTTTAGGCAGGCAGTGTACTCCTCAAATGCAATGTGTGGTAGAGATATGTGCATGTTACAATTCCAGAACAGCTGTGGTAATTTCCTGGTGCTGAATAAACTTCCCACTCTATATTTCAGTAGGTGAAGGCTCTCTATGCAGGACAGGTACCCAGTGGAGATACTGTTCTAATTTGTGAAATCATGAAAGGCTTTTTGACACTTGCTCTATTAATTTTCCACTAAGGACAGTGAGTCCTTAAAATAACTGTTTAGCTAACCTCTGTATGGAAGGGCTCTGCCTGTTACTGCTAAAATTGGAAGCACTCATTGTACTAATGGATTTTGGCTCTTCTCTGCAGCTTCACCTTTATCTCCCAAGCAGAGATGTTATTGTTTGAACGTCGGTTTTCTGAGTAAAAAGATAAAATGTACATTTCAAATTAATCCTTCTTATCCTCTCTGCTGCCCTCTTCTTTTACAATTTCCTCTTGGAAGCTCAGAGCTGCTGAATGACAGTGCATTTGCTATTGTGAGGTCCTGCCAGCTGAACCACCACCCCAGAGGCTTTGCCTGACTTTTCCAACATGTCTGTCCCTAGGCTGGGGCATATTTTAGTTTGGCTTCTCTGAGTCCTCACTCTCAGGCCATAACTTTATTAATCTAGCTCAGAGACTCCTCTGTTGTGGATTACAGAGAGGTGCATGGGCTCAAAATTTTGTGCTGTCAGTGTATTACCAATTATTTCTGTGTCAAGTATTTTATCCTATTTTGACTTTTCCCTTCCACAAGTTGAAAAGCTCAGTGTGAAGGCTCAGGGCCGTTTTGATGGCCAAAGTTCATCACTTGGTGATTCAAGCCTTCATGCCTGATACATCAAGCTTCAAAGATGTATTTACTTCTCAACCTCAAATCCTAAAATCCTAACTGAAGCATTAGCAGCAGACTTCAAAGTAATTTCCTGACTACATTGGAGGGGACAAAAATCAGCTGCATCTGTATACAATGAGGGTGAGCTGAATCTTGTCTTTGTTATGCATTTGAGTGCAAATAATTTTCATCTGATTTAAGATCTCAAAGTTTAAAAAACAAAAAATTGCCTTTTAGAAATTTTTATCAAATTGCTTATTTTTCATGTGTGTGTGAGGGGGAGAAGTGTTCTAGAACAATCTAAGTTTATTCTGTGAAAAACCTCTATGAAGCCACCCTAGCATGACATTATTCATAGACTGCTCCAAAGAAAAGTTAGATAAAAATACAGAGCATGAATCTGTAGTATTTGAATTAATGGTTATAGAAACTTTCTTTTAACATCATCTATTTGGAATTGAAAAAATTCCCAATTGATGAAAAATCTGAAGTTATAGCTGTGGTTCCTGGTGCATACTCTGAGACTGTCTCAAATATTCTTCATGGTTTTTTTTCTCTAAGATACCCACTTTGAAGGTGCTGTCACACTAACATTAGGTCTGACACACGGTTTTTTTTCTTTCCCTTTTAAGCAAGTCTTTAGTGCAAACAAGACTCTGAAAAGTGTTGCTGGCTCTGTTAATGTTGAGCCCCCATTTTTTCATTTATGTCACTGTGAAATTTCTTTTACACCTGGTAGTACTTAGACAACCAACACATGGCTGCTGCCTGGTGGATTTTAAAGTGTTGATATGAACCTTCTGGGCCTATTTCTAGCAGCAGTGAGTGACTTCTACACAGTGCTTATGTATGGCACCTGGAACATCCCTGGATATTGCATCCAGGACATTCCTACTTTATGTGTGGTTGGTGGTGTGATGGCCCTGGGAACTGAGGCATTGACATTGCACTTCTGGCATCCATGGTGGTTTTGACAGCACAGCTCCCAAGTCTGTGTGCTCAGATCTGAGGTGACAGGACATTCAGCACTTGTTGGCACTCATGAACACCTTTCTGTGAGTTCCAGTAGAGGTGATGCTAAAAATCAAATGGATGCTTGTATGTGATTGAGTGATCCTCTGTGGTTTCAGAAGGATCAGTGCTATAAAACAGGACTTGCCAAGCTGACTTTGACTGGATTGCCACTTATCCTGGTTTAGGGCAAATTTGGGAAGAAACCTCCAAATGGGGTCCCTCTAGAAAGCAAATTCAAATGGCCCTTCTTCAACTGGTTTGGAAAAAGATTTCTCTGGAGAAGAGTGGGAAAAAATTGTTTGTTCAACAGACAAAGCACTCCTCAGCACAACCAACAAAGGATCAACACTGAACAACAAAACCTCTCAGTGCCCCGCAGAGATGCCAAATTCAGAAAGTCTCTCCCGTGGCTGTAGCTCGGCTCAGTTGCTGTCGGTCCCTCAGGGCTGGGAAAGGCCGGGCCCAGGCCAGGCCCGGTGGGACACAGGTGGGAGCTCCTGGGGCCCTTTGGGTGTTTAACCAGAGCAGGTTCAAACAGTTCCAAGGAAAAGAAAAAAAATCTAGAGAACCTTCTCTGCCTCAGCCAGTCAAAAACTAACAAAAAGCAAAGGAGAGCTCTCTCCTGCTGTCCACACTGCAGACAGCACAGGCCGTGTGTGAGGGAGAGCCGAAAACTCTGATCTTTGTGTTTAGAAAACAACCACCTCAGACATTGCACTGCTTCTCCTTCACTCTCAGATCCAGTTTTTAAGGTACAACACTTATTTCAGAGCTAAACAGACAAATGGGGGACACAATTCAGGGTCAACCCGGGACTCCACTGATAAAAATGTCTGATCTGGAGGGGGCAAAGGCTTGTGGCTGACTTAGACTGGCACTGGAAGAGGTCCCTGTGTAGAGGCAGCAGGGAGCAGTGTTGGGGTAACCTGGGCCCTCTGGAGCACAGGTGCCTCGGCCATCAATTGCTATCAGGAAATGGAGAGTTAGAAAAGCTGTGAGGTGCTTGTCATCAAAGCCTGCATTGTGTGAATAGAACCAGTGCATGAACAGCAATTGAGCTGGACTGTGAGGATATTGACTGCTTTAGGTGTGGAATGAGCACTCAGTTTCCAAAGTGAATTAGAGTGCATTTCAGCAGTGGTAGGCGGTCCCTTAGACACGATTTACAAAGCCTGCAGCCTCTGTGATACTCTCCACTGTTGACCTCTCATTTTAATTGTGCTTTCCCAGCTCTTCTGTGATAAAAAAGCACTGAACCTCTGCTGTTCTTCCTGAAGCAGAAACCTTTCATTGGGAAAGTTTGCAAGCAAACTGCCTAAATGTGTGAGCAGGAGAAAAATTATTATTGCCATTGAGTAAAGAACTGCTTGACTTTTTTTTGTGAAGAATGTGTTTTGAGAAACTCTTCTGTTAGGAAGGCAAACAGAAGCGGCCCTGATACAGTGCTGTTCATTCTGAAAAACTCTGCTGTGACCCTGTTGCACCAGGAAGAGCAGCTGTTTCAGGGTGCCTTGCCCACACAACTAAAGCTGATGGAAAGATGACTTTCTTTAGAATAGAAATGTTCCTGCCTGCAGTTCAGATGGTTGATGGAGTGGATGTCATGTTTTGACTGCAAGTCACAATAGGTTTCAACTGGAAACAAACCCAGCCTCCATGGGTTTGTTGTGATAGAAAATAAGTCTTAATTCTCCAGTTAAATGTATTGAGATGCTAAGAGTAGCAATTGAGCTACTATTTGCTTCTTGAAGTTTAAAATCCCAATTAAGAGGTACATGCCCTTGTCCCCTGGATAACTATGCATGTCTGTATTGGGTGCTTTTAAGTTTTCTTTGAGATTATTTTCTGAGACTTTAAGGGAATGTGTATATATATATATAT
Organism: Thryothorus ludovicianus; assembly: GCA_013397245.1. Taxonomy (NCBI): domain Eukaryota; kingdom Metazoa; phylum Chordata; class Aves; order Passeriformes; family Certhiidae; genus Thryothorus; species Thryothorus ludovicianus. Next base: position 613,984 of record VZTB01015198.1, on the reverse strand, counting down.
AGGTTGTTATACAGTTATTAAATCTAAATATCAAGGCTGATGGCTGGCTGGGGAACTAGGAGCTGCAGGCTCTGGGCATTCCTTGCCAGCCAGGCCCTGTCCCACTTCCTCTGAGGACATGAGGTCCCTCTGGAGATGGGCTGTGGTCGGCTGGGGTGTCAGTCTGTGGATCAGGGGTTGGCTCAAGGGGCTCCACAGGCAGGCACAGGCATGGCTGTGTGACACAGCTGAGGCAGAATGCAGAGCACGAGGGTGAGAGCCTCAGCTTAGAAGGGAGCTGAGGGCAGGAAGGGGGGAAACCCTCTCCAAGATATCTTAGCAGAGCTGTTGAGGCAGCTCCCAGCTTTATTCACAGAGCCTGTCAGCCTTTGGAAGTTTAGTGGGGAGGGAGATACTCTAAGCCCTGACATCAGGGACCTGTGTAACTAGACAGAAAACAAGAAGCCAGAAGATCCCTGGGATTCCATTGTGGTTCCTCCTTGCACATTGTGCAGAGCAGTCATTAATCCAGCAGTACAGGTACTTGGGCTACAGAACTTTGCCTTGCTAGTATTTAGTGTATACAAGCTATTGTTGTAGTTGCACTAATGAGCTGCTTAGTTCATTAGTGTAGCTAAAGGAATTAATTAGCTGCCCAGTGGCTAGCGGGGGCTCACATGGCATTGGCTTCCAGGATAACAATCCTGTTTCCTTCAGGGATTGTCAGAGAGGCTGGAGGGCAGCTCAGAGTGGCAGTGACTGTCAGATAGCTGATAGCAGTAGGTATGTCCAGGGTGAGAGGATTAGGATGGGTTGGAATTAGCCCTGACTGGTGATACAGGTGTTGGATGGGCTGAATGGATCCTTTTGGAGTCTGGCTGCGTTTTGTCCTCACTTCCCACCATATTAAGACTATTTTGTATTTGTAGACCACACAATTGTTTGACAAGCATGTTCTCAAGCAGTACATCTCAAAGTACACAAGTTTATAAATAAAAGTGCCATATGGTTTGTCAGGAAGGTCTCTGCTGCCTCTCACACACGCTGAGTCAGAAGGATATTGCGTGCAACCCTTGGCACGTGACAGGAGAAGCATCTGCTTTGTGACATGAAGATGTGTGAAATGCAAGTAAATCACTTGGGTTTGCATTACTGGAATATCCATCAGCCCCGTTTGAGCATTGGAGCTGCACTCTGCCAGGCACTGCACAAACAGAACAGAGTCCCAGATCTGAGTGCTCAAAAGCCTCTCCTTGCTGGATTGGAAACTGTACCAGTATGGAAGTCTGTGTGTAAGGAAGAGCCTCTTGCATTTCTGCATTGAGATCTTCAGTGCTATAAAATATTCAAATATTCTCATCTGCTGCGAACCCGGCTGAACTCAATTGAAATCAAAGCTATCACAGCAAGGTTGATCTCATTAAACTCAATTTTTTGTTCTACTGTCCAACCTCCTCTGTGTTGCAGTCAGCAACTCTGCAAAAAAATATTTTGAGAATCAGCCTTTCCTTAGTAAGCCTTAAAGCAGCACAGTTGTTTTAGATGTTATTTATTAAATATGGCTTAATTAAAAACTGAGTTTGGAGCCTGAAACAATTCCCATTAATTCCTTGGAGAATATTTTATTCAACTTTATTAGCAATTAAATCTAGCCCTTAACCCTTTGGAGACTGCCAACAAATGGCATATTTGGGGAAAGCAGCTTAGTATTCATTGGGCAGCTGTCTGGAGACTGCAAATGTTCCAAGGATTAAATAGATACTCATTTTTTTTTTTGCCACTGGGCAAAGTTGTCTGCCAAGTTTTCACCAGATGCCTGTTAAGCTGGGATTTATAAACAGTCCTGATGCAAGGATCAGGGCAATCCGAGTGACTCAGCTGCTCCTCTTAGCTCTCATTTGAACTGAGATGCAAGCTGTAAGCAAATTCAAGTATTATTTGTCATGAAAACAGTGAGGCTCAAATCCATTCTCATAGCTGACAAGAGGGCACATCTCAAAGGAGCCGTGTAGTTGGCACTACCTGACTTATTTTGGGGGATCCCTCAAAGAAGTCCAGGAGCAAATAATAATGAAGGATTCATTGTCTTTGTGTCATCAACAGTGCCCAGCTCAGGCTGTGTGTTGCCAGCAGCAGGTGGGAGAGGTGCTGTTCCTGACTGTGGAAGGAGTTGTGGGCACTTGGGATGAGCATTCCCTGCTGAGCACAGCAGGCAGGCTGGAGTGGTGTTTGCTTTGCCAGCAGCTGCAGACTCAGAACACCCTGCAAGGAGCACCAGTCCCGCTGAAATTTATCAAGAGAAAAAGTCTAAGAAGGATAAGGCTAAATAATCCCTGCTCTTAAGGTTTGCCATTCTGATCGTGTAGCATTTATTACATTTGGAAGAGAGTGTAGCAGCTATTAACTCCAGATACAAACCGAGGGGAGCAGGAAAAATTTAGGAGGTGCCCAGGTTCCTTTCTAGCCCATTCCTCCTGACAGGACAGCAAACAGGCAGGTGTGTATGGGGTAAGGATGGGAGGATTCCTGTGTCCTGCTCTTCCTTTCCAGCACTCAGAATGCCTGAAATTTGTAAAATGTTAAGTTGCAGTGGCAAAGACAAGAGCCTTCTGTGACTCTATGCTGTTTTTTACTAGTGTGATTGAGAGTCCTAGAGAACTCATGGGAAGTAGTCCAAAGCTGAAGTAAAGTCAAGAAAATTGCCCCCAAAATTTCCTGCCAGTGATAGCTGCTCAAGAAGAGAAATTTAAGTTGGTACAGGAAATATTGTTCCCATGTGGCTCCACAAATGTTTATGGTCTTATTTTAGAAACGGAGTCCCTCCCAGCAGCCTGAGCTCTTATTGTCTGCAGTTATAAACATAAGTTACTGTGCATGATTGAGGCACCAGATTTTCTTGTGTTATCATGCAAGTGAAATGAAATCAGAGCTTCCAAGGTTATGCTTCCTTTCTTCCAGGGTTGTTTTTTATTTATTGGCCTTGATAGTCCAGGGAGCTTTCTGCTAGAGACTTCTTCCCACAAACATTTGTGTTCCTGTTACAAATTCATTCTGCTGTGTTTTGTCTTGTTTGCTGCTCTTCCACTAAGTTGTCTGAATTTTTAATATTAATAGCTACTTCCTTCAGAGCTGTCTCTCCATGTGACCATTGTGGAGAAGTTAATTCTTGACAAATGACAAGATCCAACAACAGCTGTATCAGAAAGGAAATCCTTTTGATAAGAAAGCTGGAGGTGTAACTGCTAACCAGCAAATTGTGAGACTGAGAGTGTTTCTAGCTCAGTCTGGCCCTTTATTTCATCTCGGGTGATTGAATTTCCTTAATTCCTTTTTACTTCTTGCAAGTGTGGGGATAATGCCCAATCGTGTGGTAACTTGTTAACTCCTATAAGGTTCTCAAGCTGTGTTGTTACTTAGTATTGAACTAGAACTTATATAATCAGAACAGCATTATTACTCCTATTATTAACATTTTTTGCACTTTGTCTAAACTGAATGAAAGCCAATTTAGTCTTGCTGCATGAGCCTTTCACAGTTCATACTCATATATAATGCATAATTCACATATTAAAGAAATTACTTTTATTACCATGCTAAGTGCGAGCAAAGCTAGGGGAGAACAAAGGTACATATTTTATAGTCTATTAATTCTGGGCCATTTTAGAAAGAGCAAAATACTGAGTGGATTACTTAGGCTAATATCTGTTTTCCAGGCTGCTCAAGGTCATATATAATGGATGATGGACCTTTCTGTGTACAATATGCATTATGCAGAGTTTTTGGACCAGTTGTAATCAAGTCTAGGAATTATGCCAATTCATTATTGGAGAAATTTATGGCATTTAGCACTTATGTAGCATTTTAAAGTTTCTTGAGGGGAATTACAACTAATTAACCCTTGCATGTCTGCAGAGTATAATTATTGCAGGTGTGACATACAGTTCTATGAAGCCATTTTTTCAAAGTTAATACCAAAATCAGAATTAAACCTCAAGTGGTTTACCTTTTGTAATGTGATCCATTTTATTGGCCAGGCTTTATCTCCAAAAGGGAGTTCCTAAAGTAAGGAGTGGCATAGTTGAATCCAAGAATTTTCTGCCTTATTGGAGGGCTTGACTCCCTGGATATTAATATGATGCCAGAGGTGAGCAAATCAACTTTAAATGGATGCATCTTTAAATGGATGAGAACATCCAGCTTAACAAGGACCCACAGCTGCCAGGAGAGTGGGAGTTGTTTTTTCACAGATTTACCTCTTTTGATTGACTTGTGGACTCCAAACACATGAAACCTTGAGTTGCAGATGACAGTGCAAGGTTGGAGGCTGCCCAATGTAACAGCAAGGAGGGATGAGAGAGGTATAGAAAGTTCCTTGGCTAAGAAAGTTGTTGTTATGAGTCATTATTGCCTGGACTTGCCAAAAATCTTCTGACAGTTTTCTGTTTGCTAATTACCTATGACACTTGGAATGCAACTCTTATAAAGCCAGTTTCTTTTCTTTTTCCTGGGAAAATAACAATTATGGATTTACTGAACTAACTCATAGTGCTGCACTACCAAAGTGAGAAGGAACAGCTTTAGATGAGGATCCTTGATGCTCTCTTTTTCTTGTGCACAGCACCAGCGGCCCTGCCTCTTTAAAGGAGTGCATAAAACGTTCTGAAAACCCTCTGGAGTGTCTTGCTTAGCTCTTTTCTCCAAAATGTCCTGCTGAAGGCTCAGGATTGGCAAGGGTGTAAATCTGCCTTTTTTCCACTTTGTGTGATTTCACTGTATGATTGCCCTTGCCAGTGGGGTTATATTCTGTCACCTTCTATTTCTACTTGTTTGTAGGTACTGGAAAGTTTTGTATCATTCATGACTGCTTTGATTCTTCTTTTCATTTGTGAAATTGTGTGAGGAAAGAGCTTTTTGAGAAATCTGACAGTCTATATTTTGCTTTTAAGGCAACATATCTTTGGAAAATTGGGACAGCACAAACCAACTGCATTAGGGATCTATTTCAGAGTTTTACTGAGACAGTCATCACTTTGCTCTGGGAGGACATTGTGTTGAATGGCTTTTCTTCATTTAATACTATTTGTTCTAGCCAGCATGGCTATTCCTATTCCCATTCAAGTCTAATTCCTGTTTTCTTACAGATTAAATTGTACAGAATAAAGGAAGTTGTAATGAAAGCCAAAAGGCTCAGGTTCTGATGTGCATTTGAGGTCACTCTAACCTGAGGTGCTGATTTCAAGTTTGAACAATGAGAGAATGACAGGGTTATGTTACTGTGAAAGCATGATTCATCTGGTTATCTTTCAGTTCCCCACAGTATTAATCCTATTAAGAATCTGAACCACTCTGAAGAGGCACTAAAAACTGTTGATGAGAGAAGTTCCCATCAAAGTCCATTAGCATAAGTGAGTGGTCAGAGTAGCTGGACCTGACATATTTCATATTCTTTTTCTACAAGAGTAAGTCTGAATTTCTGAAGAGCTTTCAGGCTCAATCTTATTCACAATGATCTCACATGGCACTTAGCATTCCCATCCTTTTCAGACACTTGTGTGAGGAGCAAGCAATCTGAGAACAAGGCATGCATTCACTTTAGTAGATAAAAGGAAGGTGGGAGGAACAGGAGGAGACCTGAAGCATGGCTGCAAGGGAAGACAGATTCCTGGATGATCAGCTTTGCATACAAAAGGACCTCTGTATACCAAATGGTCACTAGATATTCTACAGAAAAGAAAGAAAAGCTCTTTCTGCTGTGAGAACTAGTAATAGATCCTTGGTTATTGAAACACCACATGGATGCAGGAAGCATCAGAACTTTGTGGCTTAATAAACTTGATATTAGGCATGATGTTACTTAGCACTTCAAAGTAGGCTGAGATGAACATGTGACTGGGAAAAAGCTTTTTAAAGAAAACGCAAGTTAGAGTAACCAATAATGTCTCACGTTCTTGCCTGCAATATAACTCACCTCAACCAATTCAGGCTTGTTTATAAATGCCAGTGTCCACAAAAAGTTTCAAGAATGTGGACTTTTGGCTCAACCTGCCCATGGCAAAGAGCCTGAATGCTCCACCTGCCAAGGTGAGAGCAGCAGCCTCAGTTGGGTGTGTGGCTCAGCTTCCCAAAAGGGCTCACAGCACACTGGCCCCAAACTGCTTTTCTGGAAGTGAGGCAGCGTGCAGTCACAATGACCAGGAGACTTCTGAAATAAAGGGAAAAAAAAAAGCATAAAAAACTTGCAAGAGTGTCAAAGAGACAAGAACTGGATTTGGAACCGCCAGAAGAAGCTGTCCTGTGGCATCAAGGCCTTGCTATCTGCCCCTGGCTGAGCATTCTCTGTGGTGGGCACCTAGAGTAGCTTCCTGCAAGGCAGGGCACTCTGAGTTTAGGGTGTGGCCAGTAGGGATCCCCCCAGTGAAGTGCTTGCTCATTGGGGTGTGTTCAATTCCTGCATTGTGATGTTCTGGTCTATCATCAGTGAGAACACAGCCTGATGGGAAAATCAGGAGAAGGATTTTAGAACCCAGTGTTGAAAAGCAAATTTAGGTTGAATTAGAGCTACTTGTTCTCACCTTTGGGGTTGGTAGGATGTTAAATCAGATGTTGAATAGTTTATTTAGCTCAATTTCAAGGAGTTAAATTTCTCTGTGCAGTCCAGGTAATTAAATATCTGGCTGTTTTCCGTTGGATATTTTGAGTGTTCATGAAGGCATGGACCCTCATAAGGGATCCTGAGCTGAGTGTCAGAGGTCTTGGGAAAGTCTTGGTCAAATCACAAGCACAGGGCATGTGCTGATGTAGTCCAGGGCTTACTTAATCCCACTCAGCTGCACACAGACAGATCATTATTTTGAGCTGTTTGAGCAGATTTTGTGCTTTTTAAACCATGCCATATGAATAAATTCTAGAGGAAAACCATCTCTTCAGATAGCATATAAATGGATTAGGAAATCAAATTTTACTTTTTGTGATGTAAGTTCAGAGGTATCTAACATAAACACTCAGCATTTTAATTGTGTATTTAAACTGTTTATACTCTAAGCAAACACTAAATGTTTACTTGTAATTATGAATTAAAATTGTTTGCCTGAGGAGAGGTTAAATCACTGGTATATTAGAATACATTGCTTATTCATGTCAGCATAAACATGTGAAGCAGGGAATAAAACTAACCTTGATAGCTGACAGTAGAACAGGAATATTTGTAATCAGGCTCATATTTCTTTGCCAGTTGGTCATATCATTCTGATAAATGACATTAAACAGGAATGGTATTTTCTATGGATTAGCTGACTGGTGTCTCAATATTCCATAGGAGCATGGATTCTTGAGAGATGTGTCCTATATTTTTGAAAGGATGTCACAAAGATAACAAAAAGCAATATCAGTTACCAAATGCTGTTCTAAACTAGCATGTTCATTAAAATCTATAATTTTCTCTCAACATATAAGTTCATAGATTTTGGTTATCACAGAAATTGTCCCTTCAATGATTATGTGCCTTTCAGTGTGTGTTCTTCCAAATGTAATAAAGGAGTAAAAGATGGGCTAGAACTTGCCTTTTCCTCATCCTTGGTCCCTTGGGTTTCCCCTTGCATCCAACAAAGGATGGAGATTCTCCTTTAGTGTTGCTCTGTTGCTTTGTACCCGCTCGTATCACTTGGTTGGATCTTGGTTTACTCCTAAGTGACAAATTAATGGTGAAACATTGAATATCTTATAGGACGCAGACTTATGGGAGGGGCTTATCCTCTCACCTCTTGTGTTCCCCCTGCCAAATTCGGAAGGCTGTACGTGCAGGCGTTTCCCAGATGCACTTTTACCATACATCTTTGCTCTTGCCATCTCACAATCCTGCTAGTTGTGGAAACTACCTTCCTGAAGTTGTTCCTTTTGCACCAGTTCTGTGTCTGCAAGCACCATGTTTTGTACTTTTTAAAATACACACGTCAGGAGTTTGTCATTTGAAACCACCTGGGGGTACAGCCTGATTAAGCAGTTGGGAAATGGCTGCTGTTAATGGAAACAAGCTCTGGTGATCCATCTTTTCTTCCTCTCTTCGCACTTCTCCTGTGCAAGGCTTGTCTGCTGTAAATGCCTGTTGACTGACAAGTTAGCCACAGCAGATTTGCATTAGCTTCTGACTGTGTTGTCCTTTAGGAAGCTTTCAGGTGAAAGTGATTTATGAAAAACACCAAGACTGAACCTGGAGTAGAGCAAATGTGTTTTAAGTCCTACCTAAAAATTATGTGTTAGAATTGCCCTACAAAGACTTTGATCATCTGAGAATAAGCTTGACTGAAATGTAGCTGCCATTGCTAGGAGCCTTATTTCTGAAATATCCTAGTTAGAATTCTTTTTCATAGTTTAGAAGTATACTGTAATTAGTGATGATCTTTTTATTTTAATCTGATCTATTGTACTCGACCAGTTATATTTGTAATATAATACTTGATGAATATTCATATGTGACTCCTCGTAAAGTTCTCTTAAAATCGATACTAAAAGGCTGAAATTGTTTGAGAGGTGGCAATTACTGACTGTAAGGAAATTATTCTCCACTGAACACTTGCAACAAGAATCACTGCCAAAATGCTGCTGATGGAAAGAGTATTAAATAGTGAGTGTAAATCACAAAGCTATTAGGGTGGTTTATACAAAATAGTTCACTAATGGATCACAAACCGTGGCAGTTACGTTTATTACAAGCAGACTCCTGAATTTAGACAAATAATAGGGTGTTTTATTGCATGAGGGCTTGAAGATCACTATATTCCTTTATTACTGGGCTATTGAACAGCTACTAGCAAGCCTGGGAATTGTCTTCACTGGGTGAATGCTCCCTTGCCTTGGACAGTATATTTGACTGTGTTATTAAATCAGGCATATCTTTGGGACTGACCCTCTTGGGGGTTTGATACAGCAATGTCAGCTGGGTATGTGTTTAGGACTGCACCAGAGCTGTTTGGGCACAGCCAACCAGAATGGTTTGGAGGGCCTGTGGGGCAGAGCTTCCCAATGCAGCCTCTTCTTCACCTGTGGTGGAACAGAAAGTTTTCTCTTGCTCACTGATGTGAGGATGGGCAGATGGTTTCCTTTAGAGCTTCTGGCAGCATTTCACGTGCACTTTGGTATTCACTCTTTGCTCCATGAAGGTTTTAGCTGTGTCAGAATGGTTGGCTTTTAAATTAAAAATGGAAGGGAAATTTGAGTGTGTTTTGCAGACAGTCAGATTTTACCCACAAAGCTGCTTATGTGAAATATGAAACAAATTTTTGACTCGAATGTGTGATCCAGGTAAAGGAAGCAGAGCCAATCAAGAAGGAGCAGTAATACTCATGTGGGAAATGAAATTGTTATGCTGCATTTGTGATCTTAGTGTGTCTGGGGAAATTCATTTGTATGCCATTGCACAGACAAAGCACCCTGGTTTGCCCCTGTGTCAAACCTCGTTAGCCCTTGAGAGCCTTCAGGATTAAATACTGCAGTAGAACAAATCCATGGAGTGCAGCACAGTCTCTGTGCATGTAGCACACCCATTTCTGGAAGTCTGCCTTCAGGAAAGGCACAGAAATATCTGTGTTTATTGCAAGCAACTAAACACTGAAGATCAGGGATTTAGAAGGAAAACATGTCCAAAGACATAAGGACAGCAACACCATTATTTACATGATACCTTCACTAAATACAGTTCCCTTTGATAATGTCATTGCTTTTCATGCACAGCTGACCTTGCATCATTTGGCATTAGAGGACACATAATAGCCCTTTAAATATTAAATAGTATTTTCATATACTGAAGCCTGTTGGTGATACTATATATTATGCATAAGCAACCTTTCCTTTTTCATTTTCCACCTATAAAAAAATGTGTTCTATGTTCCCCCTCTTGAATTTGAGATGACAGGTTTTTTTTCTGAGTAGCTGTAGATATAAAATATCTAGCAGCAAGATGGCTTTTAACTCATTTTTATAGCACTGCAAGGCAGTATCTCCCTAATAGCCTTTTCTCAGACATAGAAATGCTGCCATTAGAGGAGGGCTGTGGCTGTCTCTCTCTTAGAAAGGATGTTGTCTTTCACAGGGGTTAAGACTCTTCATTACAACTTTATATATTCAAGCAAAAATGAAGTCCTGTCTGTTTTCTAAGCTATGAGATGTTTTAAAGAAAGAAGTTAGACAGAAAAGTCTCTTGAAGCTAAACTGTTAGAAACATTCCAGGCCAAATTCAAATAGCTATTCCATGTGGTAGGTGCTACCCAAGCATGAATCCTCCACTTTTGCCAAAATGTCAAGTAACTCCAAATACATTTCCTAGTTATCTTAGCAGGCAGCCTCTCACTCAGACTCTAACTTGATTGGTGAGACAAGAATACCTTTATTTGGGAATGCAGGCAGAACTTTGCAAATACAGCAGCTGTGCATGGCTAGGATGAAAACACGACCTCCTGGTGACTTCGAGAGGAGCCTAGGAAGCGATAGGTACAGGGAAGAGGGGGATGTGGCAAAGGGTCAGTCGCTGCTTCCTGACAACCAGGAGGGGGAGGAGATGAAGAACTGATGGGTTTTGTTTCATTTGGGAAGTGGTGGCTGGTGGTTTCCTGAGCTAACAGCCTCGTAAGCTGCTCTCAGCTGTGATTTATCTACTGGTCTGTGCTGCAGTCTAGCTGGCTGGTTCTTTAATGGCAGAAATGAGTTTTAAGAGGTTGGCAAAAGCAGCTGTAATTTGGCTTGAGGATTTAAGTGTTGCAGTGAGGAAAATAAGTGTCCCTTCTGTTGGAAAGGGATAATAGCTTGCAAATAGCTTGATTTAGAAAATGAAGAAAAATATCAGTGAGATGTCTAGGCAGAATATTGGTATGTTGTGCTGCAAACAACATTTTGAGTTAAATATAAGTAGGAATGTGTGCATGCGTAGATGACATATGTGTAACAGTTATTTTATCCACATAAAGGGGAAAAAGCTTACCAATTCTTTTTCCCATACCTCAGAGAGTTCCATACCCAATGTTTTTGTTAAATACCTAACAACACAGTATGCTGAGAAAATACTACCCTAAAACGCTAATGCTGGCAAAAGATGTGTGCCTGAGAAGACCAGATGTAAAAAAAAAAAAAAAAAATTGCTTGACCACCAGCAGTGTTTAGTTTTATTTGAAATGCTTTTTTTTTTTTTTTTAATGGAGGAATAAACTGTTTGCCAGGTAATTATACTTTTAGCTTTGATGTAACTTAGATAGTCTTTAAGGTCCCTTCCAAGCTATTTTATGTATCACAAACACACAAAAGAAGCTGAGAGTAGAGAATACACTATGTTGCAAGAAACAAGCCATGGATCACACTGGAAATCTGCTGCCCAGACCACTCAGAGCCTGCAAACCACTGTTTCCTAAAGCTCCTCAAATTCAATGCCCACCCTCCCAGAGAGACAAAATCTGAACAGGAGATGAGTAAGAAGTTGTTCAGGCTGGTGCAGCACTCAAGAACAGTGATCTGGCCACCATGAGAGAATGGAAGATTTTAAAGCTCTTCCAGATGCAGTCTGTGGCCATCCACTCTATTCCAAAACAGCTCAGGAAGGCAATTAAGAAGACTGGCACCCCAGTGGCATATTGGAAGTCAGTCATTTCCTCCCAGTGAGTGATAGGATGGTAAAGCACTGCTGGATTATCCTCCTGGGGCTCTGAGCAATTTCTGTAGTCTTGGATCTTGCAGTATGGTTTGTGCTTGCTAGGTGACTCCAAACGTTTTCCATGCTCTCACAATAACTGGAATTATTCTCCTCAAATAACCACCTGGTATTAAAACATTTTTAGCACAAAATTGAGTGATCTTATGTTAAGTACCTGGGTATGGGTTGAGGTGTACGTGGATTTCCTCAGTGTAGGAAGGTGATGAAAAATTAAGTAGGGAGGTCTTGGGTGCAGGGACTTCACCCATAGAAGAGACCAGGCCGCAGCGCAGATCCTGAGGGCATGGAATCTGGGGATTGAGTTCTTCACCATCTGTCTTGGTGTGAATGCCAGGTACCTGCTAAGGAGCCTCCCTTGGTATGGAGAATGTAATCCCCTCCTTCCCAATCATTATAATTTTGAAATTAAAGGGCTCTCAGGCAAAGATATGGGGACAGGAATAACAGTTCTTTATTAGGAGAACTAAAATAAAAATGCAGTAATACAGAAAAACACAACCCCAGTGCCAGAGTCAGGTTCCAAGTTGACCCCCTGTGGGTCAGGGTGTTGGTGGCAGTCCCATTCCATGGTGGCTGCAGCCCTCCTGCAGTGGCAGATGTGGCTCTGGTGGAGCAGTGATCCTGGAGAAAGGTGGAGTTTCCCTCTGAAGGTGCAGTGGTGATGGATGGGCCTGGTGTTCCTGTGGGAATCCAGTGGCAAAGGCTGCCTTGGTGTTCCAAATCTCAGGTTTTTATCCAGCTAGGGATGCTTGGCTCCTCCCCTGGGTGCAGCATCTCCCAGTGGATGCTGGAATTTTCTCAGCCCTGCAGGGAGACTCAGTGGCCCATGAGCAGAAGATTTTTTCCTAGAGGATGGGTTGTGGAAGACAAAACTGTCCCAGCTGAGAGAATACATACCTCTGGTTATATCTTGCACTACAAACCAAGACACCTTCACACTTTTATGTAAGTGAAAGGCCTGATTATTTCCACAAAATAATTAGAGGCAAAGTTTTCTACCAGGGAAGAAAACTGGTCCCAAACCAATGCCTGTGTCTCCTCTGCCAAAGCTCAGTGTTGTTTTATATTTTTCTACAACAAAGCTGGTATTTTGTAGCACTATTCTATGGTACAATTAGATCATTATAGCTTGCAAGACCCTTATCAGGTAATAGTCATGTCTGTTTTTTAGGTGAGCGAGGAGGCTTTCACTGATGAACAGTGCAGAGGAAGGCAAGGAGCTCTGACTCTGAAATGGCTGTTTCACAGACTCTAGTCTGCCTTTGTGAGAGTAGTCATATGGCAGCATTTTGCATCTTCTGAAAAAATGGATTCCCATCATTAATTTGCATGTGAAAAGGGCCATGTTAAGGGTCTCTTGAGCTCCCATGTCCTGTTTCTGTCTGTGAAAATCACCTTTCCTGAACTAATCCTGAAAGGAAATCAGTACCTACAGCTCAATGGAAATCAGTGGAGTGCCAAGGAGGATCAGTGCTGTGTGTGATCAGGCACCTGGATTTGAAGCAGAACCATATTGCTCTGGCTTTGTAGTGATGAGCTCATGTTATTGAATTTGTGGTGAGTTCTTTTGAAATGCCAAGCTGAAGTCACACTGCTGTTTCCCTTCTATTTTAGGTGGAATTTCTGAATTAGTCTGCAAGGCAGCTATGCTTTAAATCCTTCTTCAGTAACAGCTCCTATTGTGCCAGCTTTGAGATGGCATCAATGACTAGAATTTTATTGACAGACTTGGTACCAGTATATATTAAACACTACTCATTGATTGGTATTTATACAATGCTACTCACAAGATCTTTCCCCTACACTGCTCTGTTGATTCTTGCTATTCAATCATATCTAAAACATCTATTTTTTTAATCAGTGTTGTAAGGCATGGAGGAGAACAGAGAAACTTGATTAGGTTTCTTGGAAATCTGGACTCGGGCCTCAGCTTATCTAAGACTTCTTGTAAGATCATGGGTCTCTTAGGGCAGTGATAATTCTTGCTCTGAGCACATTTCCTTTGTGTCACTGAGATAGTAACAAACAGTTTAAATTGCTGAAAATGTGTGTGCAAAAGAAGGCTGCACTCCTGCTTGAATCCTTGATGTGTTACAAGCGTAGAAATCCTTTAATGTATTCTTGGCACTGTAAAAGCAAACAACGTCTATTATTCTGTCTTTTCTTAAATAAAAATATACTTTTTAAACTGGCATCTGCATTCAGATTAATTTTCTAAGCAGCCAACCTGCTGATAGATGATCTGAGATTTCACTGTGGTAACACTGATGGTGGAATGCTAATTCAAGTGAGCACCTGTGCTAAGTATTCCTTATGACTGCTGCAAATCTCATTGTGTAGAGAAGTCAAGAGGTGTTTATTATAGCCTGTGACATTCACTCAGCTTTGTTTTGGTCGTAGTTCTTTAGCTGCTGGCTGCTCTGAAACATAAGGTTTCCTTACAATAATTGCTTTTCCTTATTTGAAATTATATGTCATGACCCTTTATGTATTTACAAGACTACTGGGAAAATGAATGTTGAAACTTAAATTCATCATCAGCTGTTTCATCAAAACCGTTGCATAATCTCAGGAAAAAGATGATTGCAAGATATTTGCTTTCAGAGTGCCTTTTTGAACTTGCACCAAAGCTCATGGAATGACTTTAACCAAAGTACGACTGGGGCCTTCAACTTTAACCTATTAGTCCTTTTCTCCTCACTTTTCCTGGAACAAGAGGACTCTTGGGTATTGTGGAGCTGAATATCTGATCCTAAATGCGAGTAAAGCGACCAGAGCTTGCAGTGCTATGGACTAGAGACAGTGGCTGTTTCTCCCTCTCCTCCTCCTCCTCCTGGCTGTGTTTTGCTGATAAATATCAAGATGTAGCCCATGGTGCCTTCTAAAGGGCATTTTTCCTCTCCGCCATTTAACCTCCTCCCTTTCTCTGACAATGTCTCGGTGTCTCCTGGTTGGGAGGTTGGTAAATGATGTTTCTGATTGCTCAGCAGGTACCCTGTTAGAGCAGATTGCCTCCCAGACAGCCAAGAGCTGCTCTTAGTGCTTTTCCTTGCCGCAGAGCCACTCCTGAACCTGCATTCTGAGCTTTGTAGCTCTCACCTAAAATCCCAGAAATAGGTTAGCTCCTGGTGAAAGGTGCTGTTTTCTTCAAGAGAATGCACTACATGTTGGAGAATGCTTATTGTGGATATTAACATCATAAGAGTTGAGATAGGCCATAATAGCATTCAGCTTTATGATTATGGAGGACACTGTTGTGCTTAGACACTGGAAGTCAGGCAGGGACAACTCATAGATTGTAGGAGAGTGAGTCCTTTCTTCCACTAAATGTTATTAGTGACCAGAGATTTATTCAGATTAGCAATATCAAAAACTGAATTAGATTTAAACCAGCTTCTCTGAAAAGTAACTGGGAGTTGGAGGGTTTTTTTGCCATTAAGAGTTTCAATTCACTCCAGGAGATGTGGCCCAAAGCCCCTCATCAGAAGAAAATTGCTCTAAGTTTTAGAAACGTAGCTGAAAGCGTTTTCAGCAACATAAATGGTGTTCTATTGCTTTCTGATTAATGTTTTGTCAGTTGTGGAATTTCACCCTTTGCAAGTGCAGGTTCTGTAAAATAGCCAGAATGATATCGAAAGTCTGATGATTCAGGAGAGGATATTATAAGGATATTTCTGAAATGAGCTTAGAGAAAAGCATTAGTGGAAAAGGCATAAAGTTTCAAATGATCTGCTTCAAGAGAAGGTATGCCATCAAAATCTTTTTGTATTAATTTTTGAGTATCATGAGATACAACAGCAATTGGGAAATCTCAAAATTGAAAACATGTCATATTTCCCAAGCAAGAAATTCAACACAAATTTTCTCCTTAACTCTGAAAGAGTTGTCAACAGTTTTTCTCCAAATGTTTAATGGAAATGAAATGCTCCTGCTGGTGTACAGACTTGTAATTTTTAGGATACTTAAACCAAGATCTGGTGATCTCCAGAATCCAGGGGTATGTGTATGCTGGGCTCTTTGCCTTTAGGAATGAGTTGGGCAAGAGCTGTCTAGAAGGACCTGAAAGATGAATTCATTTGAGTTTAAGGAAAGAGGATTGGGCCAGATGTGTACACACTTGTTCAGACACATCATCTCCCATCTCTCAAGACAAACCGTCCTGCCACCAGTTTTAAAAAATATATATGTTTTAACTGTACCAAACTTGTAAGCTAGGCCTAAATGAATTAGGTACCATGGACCATGACTCCACCATGGTAATAGGAAATACACCTGAGAGCTGTTAGTTAAATATTGCTCTGTCATAGCAATACATGCAAAAGCTTTGTGGGAATTGCAGATGGGAATCCAGAGAAAGTGCATGCTGGCTCTCATTATTTGCATGCTGGGCATAAACGTAATATAGAAGAATCTTTGTGCCTCTGAAAGATACCATGAGATTGCTGTAATTTTCAGGCACTGCAAGAAAAGCACAAACCAGCATTTTCCTCTTTGCATGAAGCACAGAGGTCCCATTCATGCAGCATCTACCTCATCCAGAGCACATAATTTCTGCTCTACAAAAGGGCTGGGGATTTTGAAGGCAATTTCTGCTTTGCCATTTGACTTTTTTTTTTTTTTTGCCTTTTAGTTCACCCCACAGCTCAACTTGGATGTAAATTAAAGCAGGTGAGGGGGATCTAATCTGCCTACACAGCTGGGACAAATGTTAAGAACTAGAAGAGAACAAAAAAAGGCAGAGGTACATATATTACACTGGAATAAACAAAAGCACAGCTTTGAAGTCAGTGGACCTCTGGCATTTACCCCACCTGTGATTTAACAAACCTGGTAGGCCATGGGATCTTTCATCATGAACTTCAACATTCTTAAATGTATTGTATGCTTTATGGACTGATTTTAACAACCTGTAAGAAAATGTATTATGCTGTAGGTTTAACAGGGAACCACGAACAGATTATAGTGCATAAAAGGTGAATTAACACTTCCTAGGGAATGCATTAACTGACTTTTTAGTTTTTGCAAGAATGGCAATAATTTTGGGCTCTTCTGGTAATAGTTTGAGGGCTTTTTAGCTGAGGTGGTGTAGACAGGGAGTGTCAGGGCTTGTGGGGGGACACGGAGAAGGGCCCATGGGATGGAGCAGCATCAGAGAAGGGTCAGAGAAGAGGAGGTCTCAGTGGATGAGGAATTCTGTTAGCAGCATCTTCTTGACACAGGATGTTTTCTGGAGGATTGTGGACTGTTTCTGGTGACATGGAGTGCCACAGGTGCTAGCTGCGCATTGGAATCCATCCAAAATAAAACATGGTCCCAGTGAGTGTAGCAGTGACCCAGCTGCTTCATTTACACAAAGACATTATTTGTGTCGTAATTTCCATCATTGTGCATTAATCTCGATTCTCCCAGTATTTTAAAGATTTGTGATTCTGATGTGAGCGAGATTAAAATTATTTCAACAGGAAATGGGCTCTTGTACAAGATTCCCCTCCCCTTCCAATTTCTTTGTAGCAGCTGCTGTTGCCAGGCTGCCTTTGTTGCTATGGTGGTGGTTTGTGTGCCAGAATTTTATATTCACTCTTCAGGAGTCACCTGATTGAGTGGCTGTGCTACAAAAGTTATCAGGCTCACTTGTAAAGATAAAGGCTGTATCTGCTGTTCTGTGTGTATGGCATCTTGTGAAGGGAGCAGAGCAAACACAAACAGATTCCAGTGGCCTCTGGCCATGAGCTCATGGAACAATTAGCAGATGAATTCTCTCAGTAAACGAGTGACTTGTGCGTTTGGAAGGTGTCATTTCTTGGCACACAAGGCAGCTCCAGCACACCTTGTGGCACTCATGTCTTGTTGGTCAGGTGTGGGCTCTGCTGTCTGCATGATGTGAAAGGAGCTTTTTATCAGAAGGACTGAGCTTTAATCAGAGGGGGAGAGTCACGTTTCCTGTATTGCTTTTCTTTTTCCATAGAACTTAATGATCCTGCTCCCTCTGATAATTAGAGTATAATTTGACCCAATTTAAAATGCAGTTAGGATGATAAATTCAGCTTCCCCAGAAGTATATCTTTAATCCTAAATCCTGCAAACACTTATGTTTAACTCTATGTTCAGTGCACCGTTGTAGTGAAGCATTTGTAAGGCAGAGGCCCCTGCTTCTCTTCAAAATCTAGAATTATGCCAATAAACTCAGAATACCAAGTGAAATAGAGATTTTATATATATTTCTCTGAACCCTGAAAATTTAAAACAGTAAATTTAGGTTTTAGTGCATTTCTCATATCACTTCACATACCATCTTTCTATGTAGCTTTTGTCATGTCTTTATTTGACCTGACTTTGGTCAAAGCCATCTGTTCCTTAAATCAGTTATTGCTCCTTTCCTAATTTGTTTACACACATTTCCAGATGCGTACCTAAACCATTGTGTATTCAGTTATTCCCCTGGAAATGAAATATTGGAACTGAAGCCCCTTATATAAAAAATGCTTTATGGGTATATTGCATTGAAACAACTTGTATTATTTATGCAAAGCAATTACTGTACTGCCTAGGCTGAGATTTTTGGACCTAGAGAAATGCAAATATCCTGAAATAGTTACTGCAGCACTATGAGACCAGCCGATATCCCATCTGATTTGTATGATTTGGAATAACCACTTGAATAAGCCTATTGCAGAGTGGGGTTTTTTCCTAACACTACTTCTTTCCTTCATTCTTGGAACTGAAAGGGGCTGAGTGAAGAATAAATAGAAGATAAGCATTTAGATGTTTAACTGAGGCTTTGCAGGAAGGTGTCTGGTTGTTCTTTTGATCCAATCATTTTATGACAAGGTCTTCAGACTCTTTCTGGGTGTAACAATCCTGCTAAGTGTAGCTGGTTTCCCAAGCTTTGTGGAGAAGGAATTAGATTGAGACAGGCTGAATTTGTGTTTGCAAGATGTACTAGGTACCAAGAAATGTCCTCCTTTGCTGGAGCAGATGCCAGTTAAGCAATAGCAGTAACACATGAGCCAGCTATCTGGGTTGAAACTAAAATTCCCACTGATTTCACAGAGCCCAGAATCTCAGCAAAGGCTGAATCACAAACGTTTTAAAGAGCTCTTGTTTAAAAGGCCCAGGCATAATGCCATTTCCATTTTTGCTTTTCTTCCTTTTGATGGAAAATTCATTAGATACCTGCCATATAAGAGGCATGTTTCTCTTCAAGCAAATACTATCAGATGAAAATGCTCAAGTCTGAAAAAACCACAAAATTGCTCAAGACAAAACTTTGTATGTGTAATGACAGGCACCAGTATGAGAGCCTATCCTAATCCATGGGCCCACTTCTTCCACGTTCAGACCAATGGCTGCTGGGAGCCTATGGCATCATCGTGAATCTTGAGGTATCCTACATTGTGGTTTGTTTTTCCCCTAACAAAGACTGTAAATGAGGCCAGGATGAGTGAAAATGGATTGTGGATTTGTTGAGAAAACTGCCACTGAAGTGCCACCATCCCTGGCAGGTTTACATCTTCCCAAGATTTGACTTCAGTAGGCTACTGGGAATGCAGGAGCTTAAGGGATTATGAGTAAGTACTGTGGCATCAGTACTCTCTGCTCTTAGTTTCTGGGGACTTTAACAGTATTTTCATGCTTTTGCATGCTATATGAAAAGGCAGTTGTGAAAATGGCCCTAAAAATTTCTCCCTTTTCCCCCATCACGGAGCAACTCTGTATGTCAGCGCAGCCAAACACAGAATTGGGTGTTGTTTCTTTAAGTCATGGCAAATGGCTGGGAATTAAAGCACAGCAGGGAGAGAGCAGGCTCTCATCCTGACTGATGCTGACACCCACGTTTGCACGGAAGGTTAATAAGAACAAAAAAGAGATCAGATGGGTTAATTGGCCTTGAAATGCATATGCTGCATGCATGGCTATCGTAAGGGAGCAGATTCACCTCCCACTAAAGGCAATCAAAAGTTTTTCATTGAAGTGGAAGAGTCTGGAAAAGGCTCAGAGGAAAAGCTTTAGCAACTCTTTATAGTAAGAGCAAATCAGCAGTCCAATGTGCCAATTTTGTTGTTTTTTAATTAAAAAACCAGACCCAACATCTCCACACTCAGACTGAAGAAAAAATACTTAGTTTGCAGAAATGATATTTCCAAATAGTACTAAGTTTCAAGTACCTACAAAGCCATTATTTCCATGTCATTTGCTTTGTTTGTAGCAGAAGTTTGGCCTGCTGCCCCTAAATCCCAAGGGTCAGTTGGAAACCCCTACAGGGAAATTAGAAATTTCATGTGCTGTATCATCTGATGCTTTATATCTATGACTGCGCAGGGGCTCTAACAGACAGAAGGTCATTGGTGGAGCACGTATAACTTTGTTCTTCAAAAGCTTTTCCTTAAAACCTCTGGATTTAGAATTTTGCTATGTGAGAGGACACTTTGCCATCTTGATGCCTTTTAAGTTGAGTTAAGGTAATATGCCTTTGTTCTGAGGAAGCCTCTTCATCTTATGAGATCAAAAAGCCGTGGTACAGCAATCTCTGTGTTTTTAAAGCATGAAGCTTTGGGAATTGTTTGTGCCACTCTTTAAATTATTGAAAATTGTTCCTCGTCTGGCATTGCTGTGCAGGCTCAGTGCTGTCCCTCTGCTTTTGCCATAACAGTTCCCTCAAACCTAAAAGACAAGAAGTTTCACTCAGCACGAGGGAAAACTTGTGTGTTGAAAGCAGCGGAGCGCTGTTACAGCTGCCTGGGGAAGCTGCGGGAGACACCCCAAACCCAGCTGGACGTGTTCCTGTCTCACCTGCCCCAGGTGCCCCTGCCTTGGCAGGGCTGTGGGACCGGGTGATCTCCAGAGGTCCCTTCCAACACCAACCGCAGTGTGATGGAGCGCTCCTGGCCACATCCCTCGGCGGGACGAGACGCACGGACACTCACCCTCGCTCCCGCGCTGGGCGTCTCGCTGCGGTACCGGAGCCCGTGCTTCCCGCGGAGGGACACGGCTCTCCCGTTCCCAGCGCCTCCCTGCCGTCCTTGTGCCTTCCCGGGGGCCGGCCGGGACTCGGCTCCGCGGAAGGCGGGCGGCGGTGGCCGGGAGGTGGCGCCGCGGCGCCGCCGGCGCTGCCCTGGGCGCGGGGGAACCTCGGGGGCCGAGCCTGGCGGGGCGGGAGGAGGAGCGGCGAGCCGGGGAGGGAGGGAGCGGAGCGGGCAGCGCCGCGGCTCCGTGCCCTGCGTGCGTGCGTGTGTGTGAGAGGAGCGGGCGGGCCGGCGGTATATAGAGGATGTGCCGCCGCATGGCTCGCCCCGGCCGCTGCCGCGCCAGCTCCTTGGGCCAGCGCCAGTGAAGCCTCTCGCCCTCGCCGCCCGGGCAGCCGCCTCCCTGCCCGCTCCAGGCGCCTGTGCCGGCCTCTCCGCCGGGTTTCCGGCGCCCCGGCGTCCCTCCTGCAGCGGCCGCTTCCCGCGGCTTCTCCGCGCCGGGGCAGAGCGAGCGCGTCCATGCGGTGCAGATGGCCGGGGCACAGCCAGGGGTGCACGCTCTGCAGCTCAAGCCCGTCTGCGTCTCCGAAACCCTCAAGAAAGGCGTCAAATTCGTCAAGTGGGACGATGTGAGTAGTCCCCGCTTCCCCCGGCGGGGTTACGGGTCGATGGGGTGGGAGGGCTCCGGGCCCTGCCCGGCTCGGTGCGGAGGGCAGGTGCGGGGTGGCGACAGAGGTGTCCCCGCCGTGTGCTGCCCGAGCCGAGGGCGGTGTTGAACCGGCGGCTGAATGCCGGGCAAACTTTCTCCGAGGGCTCTTCTGTCTGATGGCGCTTGGCCGGTGCGAGCCGTGTTGAGCTGGCTCCTTTCGCGAGCGTCTTCCTCTCCCGCCTCCCGTGTTTCAGAGTGCGTGTTGCCACCTCTGTCCTCGTAACATAGTTGTTTCAACCTGTCCTCTCGTTCCATCTCCCGTCTCCTCCTCCTCGCCTCTCCTTTTCCTTCTGGTTCCTTGCTGCTCTCCCTGTCTCTCTCGTTCTGGTGGAGTTGCCAAACCCTGGATGTGTTTTCCCCGGGCTTGCACTTTGGGTACCCTTTGGTCATCTTACTCGCTCCGCAGAAGACGCTCTGCCGTCTTGGCTCATTAGGGCATGAGACTTGCCTTAACATCACATCTGCTTTCCCCTTACTCCTTGCTGCTTCCCAACCCTCTACGTTTGTGTAGCCTCATGTAGCAAAGTGGTTTCCACTTCACCTTTGGTAGAGCAGCTGTTCGGCAGCTGGGATTTTTTCCTTGGCATGCTGGCTATGCCCAGGACAGTTTGGGAGGAAAGGGGAGCCAAGCAGAAGAGTTGCCTTTTTCAAAGCCTGCCGAGAAAGGAGAGCAGGATGAATCCTCTGCTAGCTTTTGCTCCGGCAGTACGACAGTGGGTGTTTGTCTCAGTTGTGCATGGAGGAGCAGGTGCCCCAGAAAGTCTGTCTGTGACTGGTGTCTGGAGGCATCGTGAGACTCGAGCTGTGCTAGAGAAATGGTTGGGAAACCATTAGTAGTCTGAATGTCAGGAGAGTTGTTTGGAACTAGTTGTTTTCAGAGCTCCCTTGTTTCTGTTGTGAGCTTGGCTGTGCTGAAGACATCCACAGCAACAACTGGAGGGACAGCAGCGAGGGAGAGCGGTTTATGTGTAACCACTGTTCTTGGCTTGTTATGTCTTGCTCTTTTGCCATTGCATTCAGCCTGTCCAGCAGCCAAATGTGTGAGCATGACCCCTGTAAACCTGTGATAAACACTCTCAAGGAGAGAGAGAACATCAGAAACCAAACAACTTGTGGTGTGAAGTTTTATTTACAGTAATAAGCGAACACAGTTTTAAAAGGCTCAGCAAACTGACCTTGTCTGCAGTACCAGTTGCTTGATACAGGTTCTTTATGTTCAGGAAGTAGGCTTGAATGACTGAGAAAACGTTTTCTTTTTGTTGACATTTTCCTTAGGATAGGAAAAGGCAGCCTTGTCGTTGCAGTTATTGTTTTATTTTTGGTAAGCTACCAAGGAATTTCCGCGCCTGTACGCAGAGGTCAAGTTAACGATGATTTGAGCCTCCAGACTGTAAGTCCAAGCTGTCAGGCAACAGTTGAAATTTTTAAAGCAGTAAAGTGCTATTTATCTATAGATAAAATTAAAAGATGAAGAGGTGTTCTCCATGCACAGAGGATGTTCACTGGATAACCTGTCTACTCTGGGCTAGTTAGTAAGAAGATTTCAGATTGTAAACCTAAAGGCTGCAGTAATAAAACACAGTGTAATTCTGGAGAAAGACCTGTATTTTGGGTGAAAGGTGTTACTCAGCAGTACCCAGGTGTTACCTGGAACGTGTGACTGAGTTGAGTCCTGTTGAGTTTAGCAGTGCTTTCATTAGCAGCCTTGTCAAAGTTGTTGCCTATTTAGCCACACTGTGATGAAGAATTCTAGCATTAACTCATTGTTGGCCATGCATTGTGTATATCTGCACATTTCCCACCCTTCAGCCCTCTTGTCTTGCCTGTAGTGTTCTTTAGCAGTGGAAGCCCCATAAAATCCAAGGTTTCGAGGGAAGGGGCTCTCCTTTGCCACTCTGGCTGTACGAAGGCATTCAGACAAGTGCGTGTTCAGTGGCTTTGCAAAGTACTTGCCATTGAGTAGCCATTAACCACTTAGGAGTTGTAGTTTTCAATGAAATTAATCTGCTGGAGGGTTTTTTAAAGGGCTGCTGATGAATGTGTACCTCTGTGGTCTCTCATGCAAACAGGCATGCACAAACTCACTGATGAAACAATAGGCTCTAATAAGTAGTAAACTCCAATGTGTAACTGTAAAACACAATTGCCCATAATGAGCACTTTGGCTGTGCTGTGCTACCAAGGCTCTCAGAGAAGATAGGCTCTGATGTTTATTATGCACCCTCTCTTTTCACTGGGTATGAGAGGGAGAGTTCAGTTCTTGTGCACTGGAGCCGCCTCCACCCTCTCCTTGTTGTTCCCTTCCCTGCTGTTTTGGGTTGTCCTACTGACTTTGCTTTGCGTTTCTTGGAGCAGAAATGATTGTCGTGGATTTGTGCAAGTTGTACCAAGTTTCAGCCCGAAGCAAAATTTTTCTAGCTGAGCTTTAAACCACTGAGAATTTTTAAGTGGGTCTTTTAAAATGGGGATGATGGAAGCATTTAAACCAGAGCATGAGAGGCGTTTAAGGAATTTATGTTGTGTGGAGTAACGTCACAGAAAGCGTTTGCCAGCTTCAAGAGGGACACTGTGGCAAGGTGTGCAGAAAAGTCTTAAAAAAGCTGTGGTGGTACAGACTGGAAAACCAGTCCATGTATGGACTTCCCATCCTGAGCCTCTCCTAGCTCTGTGCCTGATCAGTAAGTGAGGTGCTGCTAGCAGATGTGGTCCTGACAATTCACGTGAACCCCCTGTGTGAGGGACAGCCCTGAAATCTGCTACGTGTCACCCACGAGCCTCATCCAGGGCCTGCCATCACTGTGGGGATGGTCCAGCTGGAAGAGAAATGCTGGGGCTGAGCTTCATGAAGTGGGGAGGAGGAGGAAGGCACATCAACTATTCCAGGTCACAGACAGGCAGGTGGAAGGCTTGCAATTCCATTTCTTCTGCAGACCATCTTCAGGTTCTCAATTGAAAAAGCATTAGGATCAATTAAGAAGTTCTGGCTTTGCAAGTCAAGTCACTCTTTCATGCCTTGGGATTGGATGTAATACTGCTCACATTCCATCTGGGATCAGGGTGTAAAGCACTAAGGTCAAACAGATTATTGTTGCCTGTAACTTTGCTTTTCCTCACAACTCTTTCTGTTGTGTTCTGTAACATTCTTCCAGCTCAGAAAGCAAACTTTAGAATGCTCTGTTGCTCATAGTGTGTAGCTTTGGATTCACAAGGCACTGAGCAGAAATAGCTGCTCTCAGAATCTGCAAGAGGTGAATGTGGCTGGTTGCTTCAGTCTTTTTTTGTGGCCGTATCCATGTGTGGGCACGGTTCTCATGGTAGTTGCCTGAGCACTTGCTTCCTCAAGTTGTTCCTTGAGTTGAGCCTCTCAAGCTGCCTCTCCCTGACTGCTGGGAGAGGCTCTGAGTCTCCTGACTGCTGGTCTGGCTTTGAACTGCTGTGCTCTTGTATTCCTAGAGAGAAGAACTCTTGGGAAGAACTGCCTTGATCCCCTCTGCTGTACTGATACCCAGGTTCAGCTTTTCCTGACGAGAGTTTAAAGTAGTTTAATAAATAAATGTAATTTAGCTCACAGGTGAAACTTTTTTGATATGAAGTTAAGCTTAATGTAGCAGAATGCATTGCTAGGCTGAGAAGGGCAAGGAAACTTGAGTATAAAGAGCAACTTCTCCCAGGAATTATCTGTCTTGAGGGCTGAAATCTGCCCTTCTTTTTTTTTTTTTTTTTTTTTTTTGGTCTGGCCTGTAGTGGCAACAAGAGAGACATAACTGAGTCTTTAAGTAGCTCAACAGCCAGAGCACAGCTGAGCTGATATTTTCTGAGAGCTGTAATTGGCACACTGTAGCAAGTTAATATGATGGTGTATGTTCAAAAATAGGTTTGTTTTCATTTCTTGCTTAAAGGCTTTCTTATCTTCCCTTGTGATAATATGTACTTTGCATAAAGATTTTGACTGATTTCTTTGTGGCTCACACTATTTACTTTCACTTTTAATTTAACCATATTGCTAAGGTGAATTCTACCTAAATTGAGGGCCAGGATTCCAGTTTTCTAGCCGTAGCTTTTTTTTTTTTCATTGGATCAGTGCACACCTCCTGAGAGCATCGCTTAGAGGCTCCAGAACTGCCCCAGGTGAGCAGCAAAATAGAACCCAGGTATTTTAAACTTTTTAGTGTCTTCCTCTTCGAGCACTTAAAGCATTTTTGAGCTCGTAGAGAATGCTCTGGAAATTTGCAAGCTTCTTTATCTGTTTACAGTGTTTTAAAGAAGATTATCGTGAGTATCCCCTTTAACCTTAAAAGTAAACATAACATCAGAGCATCTTTATTATGGGTAAGCTGAGATGAAACAAATAAACAACTTGGAATTTTTCAGAAGTTATTTTAAGTAGCCTTTTCTCCTCTGCCTTTTTTTTTGTTTGTTTTTAAACTGTGCACAAGCCTGCCACTCCAGTACATTAGTGAGGACATGAAAAATGAGCAACCATTGTTCTGTGTGTATAAAACTAAAACAATAAGCTGAGGAGTTTATTTTTTGTGAACACTTTCAGTCTGGAGCCAAGAGGTCAAGTCTGACCTAGAGTTTTTGTTGTTTCTTTATTACTAATCTTTATGTAGTAAACAACTATCAGCTCTGGGCTATTTAAAAATATTTTTATCTGAATGAGTCTAAGTTGTGGTTTTGGTCTTTTGTGACACAGGAGATTGAGTTTAGAATTTTTGGAAGTTAATATTTACTAAATGGGAAAGCCTGAACTTGGTAACTCTGTTGGAAAGCTCTTTATCACATAAGTGTGGGGGAAAAATAAGATTTGGATCTGCTGCAGGTTGGTTAGATGCTCGCCTGGGAAGATGTGATGTTCAGGTCATAGATAACATCTCTGTTAGTGGAGTTTTGGAGCCCTTTGGAGTGTTGGTGGATACATGGGAAAGTGAAACCCAGAAAACAGCTCCTAAATAAATGAGCATTCTTTGGGAAAGGGAAATTAACTGTGAATTTGGGTTGTGCACTGTGTTCTTACTTCACTTCTCTGAATGCTCAAGACTGTTTGGGTTTTTTAACAGTACCTGGCATGAAATAGTTAACACCCAATTAACTATTGCAGTCTATTTCTACAACTATGCAGTGTTTGATCTATTATAAAATAAATGCTTCATAAGCACTTTTAAATTTATTTTCATGAGGCCAATTAAATGACAACATGTTTCTAGTTGTGCTGTCGTAGATCCCCAAAAAAGACCAACATTAAAAATCTCCTCATTTTTAATCTGTGATTAGATACCTTGGACCTAATTTTCAGCCCGCAGTGCCATACAGTCAGATGTTCAGAATGGCTCCCCAGTGAGTTCAGATGAACTTGAGCTCAGCATCTCTGCAAATCAGAAAATGAAATGTGGAGTTATAATTCCAGTTTTCTCTCAAAATCAGAATGTAGTGTTTATGCCGATGAGCAGACTGGTTTAAATTATTTTCTCAGCCTCACACATGAACTCTAGCCGTGGTCAAATCTTCCTGGTTGGAATTTCACTGCCTTTGCTCTAAAGTTCTCCCTTTGTTCTATCTTGTCTGTTTAGCTTGCAACATTTAAGAACTCATGCAAACAAATGCAGTAAGGGGATCATTAGCTTGAGGGTGAGGATATTCTGAGAAATGGGTTGGGATAGGACAGGCTTGTGAGAAATCCCATTCAAGGCAGATCTTTTAATCTTGCTGTCTTTGATCAGCAGAATTACAGTTTCTGTCCTGTGGTGCCAGCACCAAGGTTTCTCTAGGGTTTATCAACTCTAATAGTGAAGAATTTCTTCTTGCATGTTCCTGTTGAACAAGTGGAGTTTCATTTTACGGATCTCTACGATCAATTCCAGTTTTGATTTTTTTTATTTTTTATTTTTTAATTTTTTTTTTTTTTTGGTCCTTCTAGCACTCATTTCACCTTCCCCAACACTTTCTTCTTGCAACCTCTTCACTTCTGGCAGATTTAGTTCCTCTGCCCTCAGTAAAACAGGGCATCTTTACCCTTCCAGATGATTTCAGGGCTTCGCTGCAAATGGGATGGGAACGTTCTCTCTTTCACTTGCAGTTCAGCTGTCAGCCTGAAGAAGTTGATAGTTCTGATTGTCTGGGTAATCCTGTTTAGTTCCAGTCCCAGCACACTCAGTGTATTATGGAATTCACAGCTCTTGTATCTGCTGACCATGTGGAAACTGAAGTTCTGTTATCCCTTCTTGGTTCCTTCTCTGCTTCCCCCAGGCCTGGAACCCACCTCATTTGTGGGGTGGCAAGAGAGCTCTTTTTAGGGACATCTTTGCTCAACCAGATTTTAGGCCTTTTGGCCACAGTGAAAAAAATGTTCAGGACTATTTTGCCTCTGCCAGAAAGAGTCCATCTTTTTTAGCCTTGTGTTTCAAAGCAGTTTGGCAGAAATTTTCCAGAAGATTCAAGCAAGTGAAATAATGACGTGTGAAAGTTTTCAAGTTATATTTGGGGTATGTTCAATGTCTCTGAAAATCTGAGGCAGACGCAGGAAAGCACAGTCAGCCTTAATAAGGCAGTGCCATGAGCCCCATCTGTCAGAAGAGCTGAGGACAGAGGCTGCTCTGCTTCTCTTTTTAAAAATCTGTTGATGTGAATTTGGACTGCAGCTGTTCCTAAGAAACATCATCATTACCTTTATGGGGTTTATTAAAACACAAGCTCTTCTGGCTCGTGGTCATGGAGTAAAAGGTTCCATCTCGTGCACAGCTAGGTCGTAGTGGTGCTCTGATTTATATGGTCAGAAAGGAGCTAACCCACAATTTTCACCTTTTTCACTGATATCTTTATATGATGGTGTTTACTGGTCAGTACTAATGGAATGGAGGTGGCACTTTTTGCTCACTGGTGTTATTTGTAGTCTGAGAGACCCGCTCTTCAAATTTAATATTGGATTTGTCCATTGATCCTCTGTGCTTGTGTTCTGCTGTGCCTGGCTGGTAAGGATCCCAAAGTTCCTTGTGGCACTTTGTGGGCATAAAGTTGAAACCTCTCTATTTAAAAGTACAAACCAAAGAATATTGCTAATGCAGGATCTGAGGTTGGGCAGCCAATTAGGAGGTAACTTAATGGAGTAAGTATAGAACAGCCACATTACTCACTTGAGGCTGTGGAATTGGAGGAAAGCAGAAAATTGGCCCTAAGTCATCAAATAAAAAGCTGGAGGACCTTTAAAGGTGAAATTAAAAGCCTTTCAAGAAAATGATTCTCTTAAGCTGAGACTGGTGTGGTGCACAGCACACTGGGACTGCCAGGATGGGGCCACTCTTTCTTTCAAGGAATTTGCAGGGGCAGGCTCCTGCACACCAAGCCACTGCTTGGCACGAGCACCCACGGGTGGCATTTAAAAAGCCTGATAACCCACAGGCATGTGCACCATTGCCTGGGACACTCTCCCTTTCTTTTTTCCTCTACTCCTTTGGCTCACAGCTGATTTTTGCCGTGGTCATCTCCTCCTGTACCTTTTATACTAACTTGGAATTGCCTCAGGAATGTGGCCCTGTTGCTCAAAGGGCTGCCTGATGTGTTGATATCCAGAGGAATGGATGTAGGATATAGGCTACCCTCCTACTACACCTTTAAATGTGTTAAATTCCAAACCCTTCAGCTTTACAGATGGGCAACGCATTGTTATTTCCTGTTTTATTCTCACTTCTGGATCTGAGTGGGTTAGGGGAGATATGAATGTCTGCCCCTGATTTGTTTGTCCTTGAGATTTTGTTATTTTAATTTTCCTCCTCCTCTGTTGTGCTCCGTCCGTAACCCTTTTCTTCAGAGTTGTGTGTGGTTGATCAGGAGAGCGTGGTTCAGGAGAGTTATGAGGTCAGCTCTTTGGGTGAGGAAATTGAATTAATGGACTTCAGGATACTCCTAAATGACTACTAGGTGTGTAATATGGGTCATAAACCACAGTCATTCCCTTAATACTACAATAATGTTTGTAAATAAATGCACCAGACAATTGTTGGCTGAAGCAAATACCTATTTCAGAGCCCTGAACTGCTGCTTTTCTTGAATGTGTATTGCAAGAAGGTTTTTTCAGGGTTCTTTTGGATTGTTTCCTGCCTTTGCAGAGTAGTGTGAAAGAGACCTGTCCCAGGTGACAGAGGAACTCTGCTTTACTCTGGAGTAAGTGGAAAGACTTGGAGAGCTGACTCAGAAAGTTGATTCCTATCCCTCCACACCCAGAACTGAGTGTGACATTTGATGTCAGGGGTTTACAAGGGTGATAATTGACTTTAGAGGAACATATAAAGCATTGTGCACATGGCTTTTATTGCTGCTGCTGGCTGGCTGGAAAAGTTCCTGAGGCACGTGTTGCACAGATGCATGTGCAGAGCTACTCTCAGGTCCCGTGACAGTGTGGAGTTCTCATGTTCATCAGCATGTTAATTGTGCTGTGGCTGATGTCAGAGTAGTAGAGTTAATTAAAAAAAAATAAATAACCAAACAAAAACCCCAACGCAACCAAACTGCTTTCTGGAGTAGAGAATGCCAGACTAAGACTCACCCTGCAATGATAAAGTTTCCTTCAGGAGACATGATAGATACTGAAGCTTCTTTCCTCTCATCCTCTGCTTTCTTGAGTCTGGTTTTAGTCAACATTTTACAACCCACATCTACACAACTATTACTCTGATAGCTGTGTGTCATCAAACACGCTTTGGTTTGAAGCAACTGATTTGAAATGATTAACCAGCAGAATTAGTTAATCCTAGACATAATTGCTTTAGGTCTGTTTCCCATCACTTCCTTCTTTTTTCCCCCTGAAGTTGCTTATATCTCATCCAAAGGCAGATGGACACTTAGTCTTTTTTTTCCTCATTTTGTATTTTCACACACAGACTGCATATGACACAACAAAGCTAGAAAAGGAGAGTTATGTCTCCAGAGCAGGGCTTTTTTCTCTTTTTGAATGGTGGAGGCCTTAGGAACCCTTTTTTAGGTACTTGTTGATACAGACAGATTTCTTCAGGGTCTGATATATTTGAAAACCAAATTTAATTGTTGCTTCAAACAGTATCTGACTGTCAGGTGTACAAGGTGTTAAAAACTAGGAAGAAATGGGGGGGAAATAAGATACTACAAATTCTGCATGTCTGCTCCCTTCAGGAAGGGCAGTGTTTTAATGTTTAAGATCAGTGGTGCTTTGTGACAGAGCTTTGGGCCCACCTGGGACATTGCTGTGGCACAGCCACACTCGTTCCCAGCCTCTGAAAATTCCTGTGGCCCCATTTCAGTGTCACTGTGCCTCTGGACAGACACCAAGCCTGCATCTTGAAGTTGTAAAAAGGCCTTCCACACTCGTTGAAGGGTTTGATCTTGTGTTTCCTCTTGGTGTAGAACTTGCCCTTCAATTTGCATTCCTCTTGTGCTGGGTTTAAAAATATGCTTGATGCTATTTTATTCTTTCACCTTGTTGCCCTGTAGGCTCATGGCTGGTTCTGGGCCTGTCACTGAGCTGCTTTTGCTCTGTTTTTCTAGCTGTGGACTGGGAATAATTCATCTTCCTTCTTTCAGGAATGCCTGTTGCTGGGAATTTAGTGCTGTGTCACCAAGGATTGTACTGGTGATGTGATATAGACGAGTGTTCTTGCATCAGAAATAACTAGAGAAGTGAAGTTTTATTTATTTAAAATAGTGTAACCTCCATCAACTTGCTTTGTACTTAGACTCTACACTTAAATATATTTGTTTTAAATTTGAGCTTATTACAGCCTTTTTTTTCCCCTCAGAGCAATATAGACTGACCTCAGACATTACTGCTTTGGAAACAGGTGAATGTTAAAGCTGTAAAATACCTGTAGCACTTCAACAGAAATATCAATCTTTTCTGAGGAGTTGTGTGTTTAGCCTGGGTTTCTGGGGAGCTGAGGCTTTGGCATTTTTTCTGTAGCCTTGTCTTTTTCCCTTCTATGCCCCTTCCATAACTTCTAAATTGAGTTTGAAAAATTGGTAGAGGTCTTGAGGCAACAGCGTCTTTATGGATACCATGAAAAATAGAAGAGAAAGAGAGGAGAAATCCTCTTAGGAGCAGGCTGCACTGATGTCAGTTATTGTTAGGCACCAGGGAACCCTGATGTGAGAGATGTGATGAGCTCCCACCTGTGGAAAAAGCTTGGGTTAGAGTTTGTGTCTCCTGAGTCAGGTACTGCTGTCAGGCAGAAGCCATGAATTTGTAGGTAACAAGGCTGCCTTGCTCAGTGTACTAAGAAATGGGCCTGTTTTTAAATGACCTGAGTTATAGATCTTACCAAACTGGACAGATTTTCAACCAGTTTGGAAGCGAGGTGCAATACAGATATATTCCCATTACTAAAATTTTCATGGTTTGATTGAAAAAAGGATAAATTTTAATAGAACACTGCTGACAAAAGTCTTAAAGTAAAGAATGCAGTTCCTTGTTTTCTAGGCAAATTCAACCTTTGTAAAAGTAAATTTTATGGGTATTTAGTGTTGGTATCTGAAGATGAAGTCAGCTCAAGGTGGGCAGTGGACACCTAATTATAATGCTTTACTGTGTGAGCTCTAGTTTGACATTCAGGGTGTGATGCCTCTTTAACTTCCTCTACTTCCAGCGTTTCTGGGTTAACTCCACATGTTGACAAGTCTGGAGTTATTTGGTGCTGCCTCCACAGTAATGGAAATACGTTATGTCAGAAAAATGGAGATGAGGCAGGTGATACTAAATT
This sequence comes from Thryothorus ludovicianus, assembly GCA_013397245.1. NCBI lineage: Eukaryota > Metazoa > Chordata > Aves > Passeriformes > Certhiidae > Thryothorus > Thryothorus ludovicianus. Next base: position 581,920 of record VZTB01015198.1, on the reverse strand, counting down.
CTTTCAGTGACATCTTGCCAGTGATACCTTCAGGGTAATTTCTAGATGTTGCAATTCATTAACACGGATGGCAAAGCAGCTTGTGCATAATTATGTGTTCTGTGTGCTGACATGGATTTCTTGTTTGTCCTTTCTCTGCCAGGACTCCACTGTTGTGACTCCAATTATCCTCAGAACAGACCCACAGGGATTTTTCTTCTACTGGACAGATCAAAATAAGGTAAGAGAAAAGCTTCCAGCTCCAGAATGGTTCTGCCTTTCCTCTGTGGTGTGATGTGAGGTCCTGGCACAGCAGACAGGCATTTTATCAGCACATCTTGCTCTGCTCTTCTGGAAAACAAAGACAAACAGGCATGAGGCTGATCCCTGGTGCACAAATCTTGGAGAGGTGGATGGAAGGTTTGGTAGAGTGCAGCCATGTTAGTGCTGGGATGCTCGGTGAGGTGTGCAGTTGTCCTGGCAAGGATAGGAAGGATCCATTTGGGATGGACCTGTCGTGGTTTGTAGTTGGCTTGTGGTTTCTCTTGCCTTCTACGTGTGGAGGATCTTGTGTGTGGTGCATGGCAGGCTCAGAATTCCCAGAGGCCATAGCTCCCTTTGAATTCCTCCTCCTTACCAGCCACGTGTTCCCTGGCCATGCCTGGTGGGCCACGTCACCGAGTTCTTCCTAATCCTCGCTGGACACTTTCAAAAACATTCCGGTGTGCTGAGCTCACTCCCGTGGCTGGGGAGCAATTGGGAAAGCTCAGGGCCTGATTCATCCCTGCTCCAGTTTTACATCCATGTCACCCCTCAGAGCCACCACTGGCCTGTTCCCAGCTGTTGGAGGCTGGAAACTCAAGGAAACACAGGGAGGAGGTCAGCACCCTGAGCACTGGGGTGCAGTTGGTTTCATCCACAGCTTTGTAAAGGAAAATGAGTGTTGCAGTTTTGTAGAACGCTGCATCAAAACTGGGAATTGAATGAGTTTCTCCTCATTATACAGCTGAATTTTCAAGTACTTATCGAGTAAGTGCTTTTACTGGCTCCCTGTTGGAGATGATGTTGAACTTGGTAGTGCTTGAGCTTTGGCCTTGTATGAGTATCTGCCAAAAAACCTGGATGTGTGCTCGTAGTGTTCTGGCTGCACAAACCTGGTTTACCAGTTGTGGGGCTTTTTTTTTAGGAGTTCTTGTTGATTTTGTTTAGATACCAGGGCAAAAATAGCTTGAGGAGATAGCAGCCATGAAATGTGCAGACACGTTGAAGAGGCAGCTTGCTATTACATTGGGTCGTGTTTATCTTCCTGTGTTTGCTTTCGAGAGGAGATGGAGCTTGGTTTTGAGTCAGTGTGTTTGGAATTCCCATCGTGGAGTTTACAATGAAAATCTTGTCTTTGCCTGTGCTTGTGCAAGGTTGTGGTGGGTAATAGTGAGTTCATCTGTTGACGGTGCAGAGTTGTTTTAAATCACTGCCCAGAGTGCCCTCAGCAGCTGAAGGCTGTGACTGATTTACACTGACCCAGTGGCTGTGCCAGGGCCTTTTGGCTTGTTCCTTCCCTTGCCTAAACTAATTGTATAAGCTAAAAAATAATGATGAACTTTGTAAGAATAAGTGGAAACCCGGAGTTGATTGGAGAGTTTATTTCACTTTTAATATGTTTGGCACTTACATCTCCTTCAGTTTCCTACTGTTGTCTGTAAAAACAATGTCTTGAAGCAATTCTGTGAATAGCTATTTATAGAATTGTTGTTCTCATATTCATGAAAAAATGTATTTATAATGCTCAGAGCATTTTTTTAAAGGTTAGGTATTTATACAAGAGGTTTAAGTGTCAGTTTGATTTTTAAACTTTCAAATCAAGACTCTGTGAAGAATAAGAGGGATTTTTTTCTGGTTAATAATTCATGACAACTAGGTGAAGCTTGTTTCTAAACACCATCCTAGCAGTGCCTATTTAAAGAAAGTAAATTTATATCTGCTGGGCTGCTGATAGTGCAAGGACTGGAAAGGAAATGCCATTTTCTGCTTTTACAGAGTATTTGGGTTCGTGTTGATTGTGAAATTGCAAATACATGAAAAAAGGAGGCTATATAGGAGATTCTCTTTAATTTCCTTCTCTTTGTGTGAAGTGATCCTGTGATGACAGTGGAGCTATGTGAAGAAATATGAGGACAATACAACCTCTATGTGATCACTTTCTCTTTTCTCCCTGTGTTATTTTTTTTAAACAATTGCTTTTTTTGTCTCGAGCAAGGCCTGCTATTTTCTATGTGAGGGAAGATAAGCCTTGCTGAACGAAGTGATGAAGTGGGAGAAGCCTGCTGCCAGCTGCTTTGATCAGGCATGTTTTTCTGGGAGCTGAGTACCAAAGTTGTGGAGATGAGGCCTGAGCAGCAGCCATCTCTGAAGCCATTTGTGTGTCCTGTTTGCCAGGCACGGTGTGAAACAGTAAATCACTGCCTGGATAAGTGCGCTGCTTAAAACAGGAATCTGCCTCCTTTGCTTGCTGTTGCCTTATCAGTAAAGATACTCAAAAATCACATGAATCACATGAATCACTGGGAGAGAAAAACAAAACGAATGGAAAACCACTCTCCTGTCCTATATTTTTATTTATTTAGTTTAGAGAGCTGGTGGTTGTAGCCCTGCAGCTTTCCCTAACTCCTTGGCTGGTTGAGCTGCTTCTGCATTGTTTTCTTGTTCTCTTCCTTTTTGTTTCTTCTCTGTGGCAGGGAAATAATGTGTCGTGTTGGCTGTCTAGCAGTGACTCTGGAGAGTGTTTGAGGTTACTCTTGGTGCAGTCAGAGCCCAAAGTTCTGCTGAAGGTGCCTGTGGGGAGCAGCCCTCCCTCCGTGTCACCGACCCCATCTCGTAGCTCTCTGCGCTCCGCTGATGCTCGCGGGGTTGGCAGCCCAGTCAGTGAGCCTGGGTCATGCTTCAGTCCAGCAGCTGAGGGTACAAAAGGCTGCTGAGGGTCAAGTTTTAGATCCATGAGCAGCATACACTGCTCACTTGCTTTCCCTTGTGGCTTTCTGGTGAGTAAGTTAGTACCAGTTTCCAGTTTAGTCTCAGGAGTTGTGCACTCCGTGTAAACAATCCGAGCTCTGTAGGTTCCAGCCCCATGGAGATCCTTTCTACTTAGTCTATATCACATGGGAAAGACAGTTTCAACTGGGGGGGCAATTTTTGTGGTGTGAAGGTCTGTGAAGTAAATTCATTTAAGCTCCAGTCTTGCAGTTGGATAAGGCCCATACGGTATCCTGCATTTTGACACACTCACAGTGCAGTTGCACATTTCAGCTTACATTGCTGGCGTCAGTAAGGGTAATCCTCCAAAATCAAGGCATCCGTAGCATTTCCCTATGTTCTGGTAACAGCAAGAACATTTGATACCTTTTGTTTTGAACAGATGGCAGGACAGCTTTCTGATGTTGATTGTGTTTTTCAGTATGAAATTCTTTTGTTGCTGAAGATTGTGGAATATTTTCTTCCTAATCTGTATGCAGGCTGCTGGCTGATTCCATATCATTACTTGAATGATTCTCAACATTCTTTGAAAAGGAAAATTAATTAATGTGACAAGCTTATGTTTGTTACTTAGCTTATTGTTTAGGTAATGTTTCTTAACTACAGCAAATCCAGACAATGTTCATGGTAGTGTTGTATTTTTATGACCTGTCTAAAACGTAACTCAATTTCTTGATTTTATTTTTTTAACATGGAATGCCATTTTTTCCATTTGTTCTTATTCTGGTCATGAGCATGCAAGAAAGATAAATCAAAATTTAACCAGGTGAGGAGAGTCTGCTGGAGTCAAAAGGCGTGATAATCAAAAGCATTTTTCAGGAGATGAGCAGAGCCTGGAAGCATTTGATGTGCTTAGCCCAGTTAGCAAAGCAAAGCTAGACAAAGATTGATTTCTGCGTATGGATAAATATATTAATGGAGGCATAGGCAAACTAGAAAAAGAAGGTATTGTCAGGCAGTTTGAGCCTTCTTACTCCTGCAGCCTTTGTCTGGAAGTTGTTATGCAGTCGGAAGGATGTTGGAAGAAGGCACTTAGCCATTGACTCAGTGCCATTGTAACACTGCAAGAAAAGGAGGAAAGCAGCTAATTGCTTTTGTGGTGGATGCATTTAGGGGTTTAAAAGTCTGAGGATGGTTAATGTGCTGTCCTCTCTCTCACTTGCACATACTGATTTATTCCCCTTCATTTTAAAAGCTGGGCAACAGCCTGGCAGCAGGCTGAAAACAGAGGGTGCAGCCCCAGGCTCACCCATTGCTCCACGAAAGATTTGACAGTCTGTTGTGAAACTCAAGTGCCCGGTTCCTGGGAGTCAGCAGCAATTTCTAATGCCCGTTGTAAACAGATGATGATCTTGTTTGTCCAGAGGAAGTGTTTGTTGAGAAGCTGCTGCCAGTGCTGCTACTCTGTGGGGAGGGGGATGTGAGGCTGGAGCTTCCCCCTTCAGCCCTTTGCAGTCTGAGCAGCAGGACAGCCCAGGGGCTTTAGCTATGGGGAGAACCAGCTTCAGGGTGCACATGGCACCATTCCTGCCTCAAGATTTGAAATGCATTTGAGGAAGAATGGGGTGGTAAAGCCACAGAAATACTCGCAGGCAGCCATTCCTGCCAGACTGACATGCTGATGCCATCTCAAGACAGAGAGACTCAATTGTAGAGTTTTTTTAATGACAGCTTTGTAGTTTTCAAGGGAAAAAGTTGGGATGCAGAACTGGTGCCAGCTTGCAGCTCAGCCACAGGGTCTGGGCTTGATAGAAGAGCCTGGGGCGATTACCTTGTGCCTTGAGCTGGAGCTCTCCTGTGCCATGAGAGTGCATCAAGTGGTTCCTTATGATAAAAGAGGAGAGGATTTCTCTGACTTGGAAGGTCCTCTCCCTTCTTGTGTCCCGATGTGATCCTGTGGGCCTGAAAACCCAGCACAGATGACAGAGGGGATGTGGGAAGTGGAGCCCAAGGGCCGTAGGGAGAATTAAGTTTGGCTTCAGCATGTTTGTAAATTCTGTGGCAATCCCATTGCCCTCATCCAAATGGAAGATGATGTGGCATTTTTCCAGCTGCTGGGTATTTTGCCTGTTACATTGGAGAGTTCTTTTGTGTCTCTTTTGAAGGGGAGCTTTAAAACAATTGGGTCAGTATTTGAATTGCCCTATGGGTCAAAAATATTTACATTGCATCTGTATGTGCTTTACAGTGTATTTGACAAGCATACAGTAAAGACTGAAGTTAATACATCAGTATTTAAAATACATCTAGTAATTTAATGAGAATTGAATATTTACTAGTACCATGTTTAAAAATACCTGCCCCAAATCTCAACTGTTTGACTTCATTTATTCAAGAGCAAGGTTACTCAGTTGTGCATCTCAGCACTGAAAACATCCAAAAAATGCATCATTAAACATGTATTCACACTTCTCTTTCTGACATGAAAACAGAAAAAAGACTAAATAACTTAAACCCTTTAACTTGAGACTGTAAATGCTATTAATTGAATGAGAAAAAATAATGCATGTGTCCTTATAAAGGAGTACTTTAATAGGTGTGGTGAAAATCTCACTTTTCTTACTCATTCTTGTAGCATCCTTAACATTCCAGCAACCACCATCCCTTTCTGTTAATTCTGTTTCATGATGATCTCATGTTTTGCCATGTGAGCAGATTTGCCTTTGCTTCAGCTGTAGAGCACTGCAGTTGGAATTGCTTGGGTCCATGTCCTGGCATTCTAGCAGGCTTGAACAAGACTTGGGGAGGGTTTTGTTGGTGTTGCTTTTCTTTTTTTAATTGTGTGCTCTACTATTTCTGAGGCTTTTGTAAAACAAAAAACAAGCACTAATTTGTCTGCACATTATCCAGTGTCAGATGGGCACAAGGGGAAATAATAGTGAAACTGAGAGTTTTTTATTCATAGGACACTTGGTATCAGACCATAATCCTCTTGTACTGAAGGGAAGGTAAAATTGATTACTGAAAGGCGTTGCTCTAAACTTGCTCCATTTTTACCTGTGTGAACTGGGTGCAAAGCTCAAAGTGGATTGTCCCTGATTTTTGAGAGCAGGGGTTGCTTGTTGTATTTCACTTGGAAATTTAAGGATAAGAGGTTTCAGGCTCTGGAAGGTGGAGATGGTTCTGTTCAGGTCCTGCTAATCTTTTCACTGGAAATCTGGATGAGGACTTCCCTGGGACATGGAGGTGTGGTGATGTAAGGTTTTGCTTTTTAATGGCATTGGAAATTGGGGGTGAGCCTGAAGCAGACAGTGAAATAATAGTGGTGGCACAGCAAATAATCTGGGTTTTGCAGTCTTGGATTCATGAATTTGAGGTGTGACATCAAGAGGCACCCTGGTGGCATTAGGAACTTGAGAAGAGCTCATGGATTTTTTTCCCAACAACTTAAGAAATCGGCATGTGAGCAGAATAAAAGAAGACCAGGAACGTGGTAGGGAATTGCCACAGACGGTCAAAATGGGAGGAAATATTTCATGGAGGTCAGCTTCCCATCAGGCTGCTGATTTAAAGGAAATCTCTCTGCTTTCAAAACATGGAAATTGTTCAAGGCCCATTAGGGAAATGATACTACATCAAACACAGATCTCTAGTAAGCATTTCCCACTGCTAAATATCTGCCTTCTTGTGAGGGAGGCAGGAATGGAAAATGAGGTGTTGGATTTAATCCTCAGCACAGGTCCAGCTGCTGAAGTGAGGGAGCCAGAGAAGCTCAGCAAGCGAGGAGGATGACTCTGGAGTCAGCTAAATTGATGTATTGCTGAGTTCTTGGGCACTGAGAACCATCCTAACATTTGATTTAATGTGAGAATATTATCCTTGCTGTCTATTGAACCTGGGTTGTGATTCCCTTTAAAGGTGAGATTATAGGTTGTCTTTTGTTTTAAAGGATTGAGACCTTGTAAACTTTGGCTGTAGATGGATGTAAATGTTACAAAAAATTGCAAACTTTAATTTTTATGCAAGAAATTTTTATGATCTAACTGCTGGAGGTTGTTTTGCTGTTAGAATTTTCAATTTAAATAGCTCAGTAAAGAAAGCTTGTGTCCAAGTTGACCAGCGTTCCTCAAGTGCCTTCCTGGGCTGGTGTCTGTTTTCTAGCTGAGCAGTGAACAGAGCCACTGGTGTGTCATAAAGCAGCCTGCAGTCCCTTTTTCCTCTCCTTAATTAAATAAAAGTCTCTTGTGTTCGTGCCTGCAGCTTGTGCATTGATTTGTTTGAATGTGCAGCATCAGCTTTGCTGACTGGCCTATTATTAGCATGGTTCAAAAATTGGCTCCTATCACATCAGCTTTCCTGATCTTTGGAAGGATAGCTGATCTCCCTGCATGCCTGTTGGATTGACTTCTCTCTAATGCTTCACATCCTGGCTGTTTCCTCTTCCTGTTCTGCCTTAAGGTTGTTTTTTTTGGTGTGGGTTTTTTTTTTAAGCTGTGTGAGAGATAGTGCTCCAAAAATAACCATCTTTAAATAAGATATATTCTGTCTCCATATATGCAGTCTTCCTGTGTGAACATGTGTTCCACTAGGAATCAGTGCTATGGGATAAGTGTGCTAGAAATTTGGGACTCTATTGTTTGAGGTGTTGAAAAGATGCTTTTGAAATACAAGTGAGTTGTAATAAATGCCAGTTTTACACTAATCCTTGCGTTATTTATCTTAAGGCTTTTTACCACTGAAAATGTGGACCTGACCCTGCTTCCCTCTCCTTCCTGCTCCTACAATTCTGGTATTTTACACACTCTGCATGCTTGCAGGTGGCATCATTAAGGGCAGAAATGCCCCTGGCCTGGATATTCAGTGGTGACAATGTGCTCCCGTGGACCAGGCTGCCTGCCTTTTTGGTTTGGGATTAGTGTAAGGACAGAAGGCACTCTGTGACTTTCTTTCCTAGAGAATCATCTCTGTCCTGTCTTTTTTTTTTTTTTAACAGACAACTTGTATAAACCCAGCATTAGGAAAACACAGTAACAGCTTTGAATGCTACAAATTATAAGGGTTTTAGGTTCTGTGTGTGTGTGTTATTTTTTAGTAATTCTAACTGTACAGGTGCTTTTTGCATTGCCAGTGCCCTGCAAATATTCCGCTGGATTAGAAGGTATGTGAAATCCACGGGCAGACTCCTGGGATTTTCTGCTGCTGTATCTCCTTGCCAGGTATCAGTTGTGCTGCTGAATCTCTGAGCAAGCTCTGGAGGGTGTCAGATCCCCCAAAGAGGGGAGGCTGTGCCTTGCCCTGTGGTTTGTGTAGGTGTGCTGTGCGTGTTGCCAGGCTTGCCTTTCCACAGTTAGGGCTCTGCACCAGGCAGGAAGTGGGAATTCATCTTCATTACTACTTCCAGTTAATCCTCCCACGTGGGCACATTTTAGCAGAGTAACTTCCTCATGTCCACCTTTACTTGTGAACAGAAAACCCAATAATGCTCTCATGTTCTCATCTCTGAGACCCAGTTTGGTATTTTAGCTCTCTGGTGCTGTTCCTCATGCACTCAGCGTGGGCAAGGAGCAGGAGCTGCAGATTTATCTTCATTCACATCCCAGGAACATTTCCAGTGTCTGGATTTTTATTGTGGAGTCTGGCTGGCCCATGGCTTTATCCAAGGTGTGCTCTGCATCCTGTGAGAGGAGCAGGGTGTTCTGTTGTCCCAGAGAGCTGCTGGTGGCTGGATCATGTCTGTAAATCCTGCCCCTGGGGCATGTCAGACACTCAGCTGCCCAATTATCCCAGTGCATTTGAGGCTGTATATATAGCACTGGTGTTTCAAGGCTGCACTTGCACATCAAAAGTGAAATTCTAACCCAGTGCCACATCCCAAAGAGATCTTGTGCTGTCTGAGGCTGGGGATTACTAGAACCTTCCCTTGATCCCAAGGCCAGTCACAGTGTGCCTGCAGAGCTTTACTGAGCCTTTTTCCTCTGCCTGTGCAGATACCATTGGGCTGGGCCATCCCTGGCTGGGCTGGATCATCCCTGGCCATCCCCTGACTAGGCTGGACCATCCCTGGCTGCTCCAGCCTGCCCCAAAGCTGGAGAGCTCCATGGGTTGGGAGCTGTTTCAGGTTCTGTTCATTGACAACCAGCTCGCTGCTGGCTGAGGTGAACAAACTGTGGGAGTTTTAACGTGGTTACTGCACAATATTTCTCACTTCAGAGGCTTGGGGCTAATTTGGACAGGTGCTTCACTGCCCAGGGAGCTGCTTATCTCTGACTGATAAACAGCTGTAAGTGCTGTAATGAGAATTATAATGAAAATATTGATTAGCAGGATAGAGCTGCTTGGTACTGAGTGATGCTTGCTGAAGCCTTGTTCAAACAATAATGGAATTGTAAAGGAAGCTCTTTTGCTTTAATTTGAGCTGCCCTGTGTTTACCTAGGACAGTTAGACATCGGGCTTTATTTAATAAAATGTATTATGAAGTGAAACATGAATGCTTGGAAGTTAGGAGTACAGCCCAAAATTTAGGTAGTTTATCTTGGCACTTCCAACTTTGAGACTGGGACATTTAAGAAAGACTCTGTGTTTAAGGCAACTCTTAGAACAATACAATGATGAGTTTATTCTTTCATTTCCCTAAAAATAGGGATAAGTAAAATAAAGGTGGGTTTTCTGCTTTGGATCTAGGCTTGCTTGTTATATATATAAATATATATATAAAATATATAATAAAATAAGCATAGGGACACGTTTGTGCAGAAAAGCTTTCCAAATTGGGGTAGCATATGACAGTAGAGGACCAGGCTGAATCATTAAATATAATAAATGCCTTCCCTGACACAGGAAAATACCTGATTATGATGATTGTGGAATTTGAAGATAAGGGAATGTTGCCTTTCAGGGCTTTTCCACTGAAGCAGTGTTGTTTTTTTTTTTTTTTCCCTAGGTGCAGATCCTCAATTGCTCTTTACTTAAAAAGCAGCATTTCCTTAAAAGCAATGTGATTTGTCATAATGTTCCAGTGGTCCATAAGTCACTGAGGTGTTTGAATAACTGGTGCTTGGCAGCAAAGGAGAATGCTTCAGCAGCTGTTCCAAGTGCTGTGTGTCTGTCAGTGCCCTGTGAAAATGGTGTTCAGTCCATGTGGGGGCTCAGTCCATCCCCACACTGCAATGCTTTGGGTTGGCTGGAAAACACTTGTTGCAGAGCAAGCTGGATTATTGACATAAAATGCTCTCAATAAGTGTCGTGGTTTAAAGTGTTCTCAGCTAAATTCTTGGCTTTGCATCATTTCCTCTTCCAGGCACCTGAAGACACAAACCTGCAGACATTTCTGCCAGTGAAAGCTGCTGGGAAGAGCTGTCAGAGATGCTGCAGTAGGGCTCTGGGAGCAGAATGATGCCATAACATGCTGGAGGGATGAGGTGCAAAGCTCCTCTCCTTAGACTTGCATGCAGGATATTCTAAAATATAGAAAACCAGTTTGGAGAGTGGCACTGCTTTTCTCCTGCCAGAAGGAGGTTTTTTCAGTGTGCTGACTGCGAATTTGTCTTGTCACTGACAGCTCATACCAGTATCTTTTGCATAGCTGTGTGTTGCATCTCCAGATTTAGATCCCTCTTTCACACATATTGGACTTTCAATCCACGTTTCTACTGAAATGAAGGAGCCAGGAGAGGGGTGGAGGTAAGGGAAAGAGAGCTGGAGGTCAACCCAGCTGTTATGACTGGCAGACTGAAATATTTGCACTTTGCTCTGTAGTGTGCCTGCATTTCACCAAATCGTTGAGACTTTTCAGCCTTTGTGTAAGGAGAAAATTATCTGCCCCTTTGTAGTCACAGTGTGTGTGGAAGTATCTTAAACCTTATCTTGGTCCTGCTGCAAAGCTGACTGTTGAAATAAGATCTCTTAATTCCTTGAAAAACTTTTTTTTTTCTTGGCTGAGAACTGACATAAGACATTTCATAATGCTGAGTAAAGCTCTTTTTTTCTTTTCTCTGCCTCTGCTTTCCCCTGGTGTTTCATTCAATATTTGCATGGGCTCTGGCTAAAATTTGGGGTTCTTCCTTTCTCCTCTTCCTGCCTCAAATACTGCTTCTCAGTTCTGTCTGGAGTGATATCTGAGTTTCCTGGGCATGTCCTGTGTCCTCATGCAGGAATTTTTCCAGTGCCAAAGGATGACTTTTGCCTTTCCTTTGATTTCTGGAGTTGCTGTACAGTGCACAGGGACTGTGCTACTCTGATACATCGGTGTTACGTTAAAACAGCTTTCACAAATTGCCTTCAGAGCAGATTTAAAATGTGACAGACTTGGGTATGGTTGGAATGGCAATTACAAATGTAGCTGTATGTGGCATGTCACTTCATGTCACCCTCTTTGGAGTGCTCAGACGCATGGATAATGTCATAGCTAAAAGTGTGGGCCTGAAAATAACAATGTAAGGCTCCTACCAGTGAAGAATGCAGGAATTTAGCCCCAGCCAGCACTCCAAATCCTTTGGATTTATGCTGGTACTTGCTCATGGCCACTCAGCAACTTTCTGGATTTCTGCCAGAAAGATGGCTAATGGAACAATCTTTTTATGATCTGTTTAGCTAAATGGCTATAATAATGTGGGATATTAGAGTAGCAGATGCTGTTGACCATCCTGCAGTAGATCAAAGTTTACATATACAGGAACTCAGCACTTCCTCTCAGAGTCGTGCATATAATTTGGAGCTTCTCATTTGTTGCCATGGCATTATATTATCAGAGCAATGAGAAACAGAAGTGGTGATTTTAATGAACCAAGTCAAAAGTGCCAGTCTGCAGCAGAGCCCAAGGAACGGCTCTTGGGTGCCACTACTAACACAAAAGGGTGCTCTGTGGGTGGCTGTCAGGCACTGGCGGCATCTGAGGATTTCCAAGGCTTGAAATATGAATCCCAAGTTGCTAAAACTGTCCTGTGTCATGAGACTGGAGGCGCGTGTGGCTCACGTCGCTGTCGCGGTTTTACGTGACCTCAGACCGTGGCCCCCTGAAGGACAGATGGCCAACGCCTGGAGCTGGCACTTGCCCCCCAGGATTCACAGGCTTGGCTCGTTCAGCTTTACCTGGCCTGTGCACAGCGTGACAGTGTCTGGCAGGTCACTCACCTCCTGGCTGCGCAGTGGCCTTGAAGGGAGAAGGGAGAGATGGAAGTGGAGCATCCTGACTAGAGTTGTTTCTGGGGACCTCAGAACAAAGCATCTGAGTCTGGCTGTTGTATAAATTGTGATTGAGCAGTGTGAGATCCCTCAGGGTCTGGAGGGACTTAAGCCCCCATGTCCCTCTGCCTGAATCAGAAGAGGGATTTGAAGCACGTCCAGATCTGAGTTTAGGTGGAGCTGAGCTGTTTCAGCCACACTTTAATTTTGTACATTTGAATTTAATCTGCGTGATGATGACACCAACATGAGGATGGTCTCTGAATCATGAGGGCGTTATAAGTCAAGAGTAAACTCCCTTGAGACTGAAAAGTGCCAATTGTATGGGCATGACTCAAAGAGTAAGATCCATGGGAATAAATCATACATGATCTTCATGCACTGTTTTAGAAATTAGAAAATCTACTCCATTAGGGTAATATCCTAGTGGCATTAGATAAGTTGTGTAAAGTGTTCTTCATGTTGAGAACACAGACTATTGGGTGGTCTGAATGTTTTATAGATCTATGTGATTAATTTTGGTACAAATGATTTACAGAATTAGCTTGAGATCGTGGAACAAGCTGTTACGACCTAATAAAATCATATGCCAAAAAGAGCAGAAAATAACATTGTTTCAAGTCAAAGACTCAAACTGAAAAGGCAGCTTTTGTCCACCGCTGGAGGTCCAGTGAATGTAGGATGCAAAGCTGGTATCATTTGGGAAAAGAATTGCTGAATGAAAGCCCCCCTGGCTTTCGTGTGTGTTTGCTACCTGCAGGGGTGGAGAGCTCTCCTTTGGCTGGCTGGGCAGTGGATGAGCTGTTCATAAACACCCTGCTGCTGTGGGGCTCAGGTGAATTTACCTGGCACATGTAGCTGTGTGAGTAGCAAGGACAAGGGACCAGGCTTTTGTAGCTTTATAACCTCCGGGAGATGCCAAAACCCAGATATACTCCCTTGATTTCACAGTTGGGTTTTTTTAAGTTTTTTTTGGTACTTGATTCTATAGATGTGTTTAAAATTAAATAGATTAACTTATAGAATCATTATTCTGGGCTAAGGAAACTGCCTTACACCAGTGGAATGCTTTTGGAAATCCTGAATGCCATGTTTGACTTAGTTATAGCCATGGAGGGAGCAGGAATAGACATCAAGATCTGCTTACTGTCATGTAAGGAGAATGAGCAGTTCTGGTTTAAATCCAAACTTACTTGGATTTTGGTAAAGACAAATATGATGTTATTTTTATCTGCCTCTGTACTTTACCCTGCACTGATTATTTGAAGTGAAGGTGCAGTACTCTAACCTGAATTTGTCTGAAGATGCAAGCTATATGCTGATGTTCATTAGTGAATTTATGTTCTGTTGACTTTAGGGATCAGTCATAGCTCTCGTGTCTAAGTGGCATTAGATAAGTTGTGTATTTTTGTTGTTTTTGTTTTGGTTTTTTTTTGTTTTGTTTTTTCCAAGAGGTTGTCTAAAAGGAGATTCTGGAGTTATAAATGTGCCACAAACATAGAGCTCTCTGTATGTGCTTCATTTTTTTATCTTTTTTTTTTTTTCCCCATCCTCAACTCCCAAGAAGTTAATGTACTTTAAAACGTGTGATCTGCCAGGAGTGGCCTGAGAATGTCTTTGACTGATATTACAATGGGAATTGCAGTGTTTGCTCCAGAGACTCAATTCCAGTCAGACAGCTGCTGATGAACAAACCACTGCACAAATCAACAGCACGACAAAAAAACCAGGATATATTGCAAGACCCTGTAACTGTGTGACCTGGAAATCTTTGTGAACTGTGTGTTCTGTCAAACTGTATCACTGTATCCTCTAGCTTTTTTTTTTTTTTTTTTTCAGTCTTGGTTACAGAGCACATGGCTCAGTAAATGGTGTATCAGAGGTGCCTGAGTAATTCAGAAACCTGCTGGAGCTGTGCAGTGACTGCAGTGTTGGGCTGCTGGTCTTACAGTGCTGGTGTGCACTCTGGAGAGTGGGAATTGGGGATGGGGGAGCTCTGCTGCTCACCTGGCAGCCTCGGAGCTGTGAGCACAATTCTGCTTTCCAAATGTCGCTTCCAAACGTTACACTGATGATCAAGAACTATTGAAATGGTACCCTTAGATCAGGAGGCAAATAACTAATGAATATTGCATTAAAGTGCAAAAAGTCCTCCCTTTGCAAACCGTGGGGAGATAGCTCAGGGCATTTTGTTTGAACTTCAGAATCTTTTTCACTTGGACCATTTTCCAGGCAGGCAAGCTAAACTGTGTGGGTTTTAAACTTCAGAGTAAGATGAAGATGTATGGGTGTACAGTGACACAGCTGGGCTTTGGAGAGGTCCTTCAGTGAAGGAGGAAAACATGTTTGTTCTTCTTTAGTTTTATTTATTTAATTTTAGCAAGAAGCATAAATTTGTGTCTGAAAATTGAAAACTGTGCAGTATTTAAGTGAGTTCATGTTGTGCATGCTGTCAAGATAGAAAGTAAGCCAGTCATAAAGCTTGGTCTTTGAAGCTAAATCCATTTTGAGAGATGAGCTTTTATGTCTTGTCACAGATTTGTGCTCAGGCGTTTTTTTTCTAGCAAGATACCTTTTTAAGAGAAGATAATGCAAGTGATAATTCCTGAGTATCCACGTCACCAGCCCACACTGAGGTAGACATTTGTGTCCTCAGGTCTTTAAACGTTGTCCAGCCTTTTGTGGGAGTGAGAAGAGTCCCATTTGGGGGCTTCTGGCTAGTGCTGGATCCAGGATGCCAGTTTGGTGTCCTGGCATGGTCGGAGCATTCCTGTTCCATGGTGGTTGTTTTTTATGAGGTTTCCCTGGGCTGTCTCTCCTCTCAGCCCTCGCTGATCTGCCATTCCATGAGGTGTTGCTGGTGAGCTGCTGACCCTTCAGCTCATCCCCATCAGTTCATTCCTGGGGTTTGGGGGACATCACCAGCTACTCCCCACCCAGCAGGATGTGCTTGAGGGTGACCCTGAGGCCCAAACAGCTCCCTCCAAACTGCACTGGGAAATGGGAGCTGGCAGAGGGGAGAACAGCCCGGGTGATGCTGGCTCCAGAGGAGGTGACACGAGGGAGGCCCTGTTGATTCTGTCACTGTCTAGATGTGCTGCTGTCACAGCCACAAAGGGTGTCTGAGGGCTGTGACACTGAAGTGCTCTTATTGTCACAGGATGGCACAAAATAGATAGGGTTGGGGCGGGAATTTGTCATAGATGAAGTTCTAGGTGAGTTGTTAAGGATTTTCATCCATCGGGCAGGTGGTGATTTCTGTAAAGCGTTGTGGCTGTGTTGTGCCAACAGAGCCAGCCTGGGCCAGCTCGGATCCAACACGCAGCTGAGCTGCTCTTAAGCAAGCTCTTCTGAGCACCCTTATTCCTGGTGGTAAGGAAAAATAAATCCTTCTGTGTACAGCTGTGTTAAAGCAGAATTCACTGCACTTCATTGTTTGGGGAGAGAAGAAACACTTGGGTTTTTTTCCCATTTTTAAATCCCATATCTCCAAGCAGTCTCTGCAGTGTGCTTACCCTGTGTATGAGCAAGGCTGCTGCTTGTTCACTGATGCTGTAGCTGTTGTTTAACTGCTGCCTCTGTCATGGGACAGGTTCTTCTCTGGGATCTAACATTTGGCAGCAGTATTTGATTCTTGGACAATTCAAAAGTCCATTAAAATGATGGAGATATCGATGTGCATTTCCTCATCACCTGTAGCTGCCTAATCCTGCAGTGACAAATAAGTGGTGGCCCAAATAATTTGAAGCTTCCTTGAAGGCTCTCAAAGCATTGATATCAGGTTGTTAGATGCTAAGAAAACCAAACTTCTTTCCTTCCTCATAGTCCTACAGCAGATGTAGGAAAGGGAAACTCTGGGAAGATAACATGGAGAGTATTTAAATACTGGGAGATTATTCAACCCTGACTATAATTTTACTAGGCTTTTTTGACTTTTCTGAAGTTAACCTAATTTTTCATTTGAGAGAAAAGTAAGATGGGCCACCAGGCAGCGTCTTAGAGAATCCCTAATTTCTCAGCCAGAAGCTAAATGTAGTTGTTTGCTGGTGGCATCTTCTGGATGACAGTGCTTGTCCTCCTACCAAAGAATTTCTGCAGAGTGAAGCCTTGTCCTTCCATCTTCTGTCTGTGTAGAGCATTGCAGGCTCCTGGGACTGGGAAATGAGTTTTTCCTGAGCTCTCAGCACCAAGTAACTCTTGATAAGAGTTGCTGTACCACTGCTACAGGAGCACACATGTTAAATAGCTGCTCCAAGCCCTCAAAGGGTGGCTATAAATGCACTTTTAGGAAGTGGAAATGAAGAGTGTGCTTGGGCAGTGCTGGTCTGAAACGTGAGAGATGCTGATACCTTCCTAGGGAGCTGTGTTGTTTGCCAGGGTCTCTTTCCTGGCCCTGTCACACCTCTGTGGATAATCATTACTGTGCCTGAATCTTCTCCCGAGGGCACTGGGCTTCCTGTTCCTGCAGGTGAATAGCAATGAGGCAGAATGGAGCCGAGGAAAGGCTTGCTGCCAGCTCTGGAGGATCCACATATGTTGCTCCAAGTGTAATCATTAGCTTGGCCTTTTTAAGTGACTGGAAATAATTATCAGGATATTAGGTGCTAAGAAAAACTCCAGGCTTCTTTTGGTGTGTAACCCTTGAGAGGCAAAGTTGTGTACTCGAGCATGCTGAACTTTTCTCTGCAAGTGTGAAAGCCAAACAAGAGAACTTGTAATCCAATGAGTGATTTAATCTGATGCCTTCTTTGTTTTTGTTGCCATTACAGCTTTCTCTGCAGTTGAGAAAATTTCCTTGTGTAATTCCTTGTCCTCTCACGGAAGGTGGAGTTGGGGAGACTAAAACACAAGAGCTGTTGTTGCATAAGCCTTGTTTGCAGTGAGCAAAGCGAAGTGTTTGGATGGGTGGTACTGCAGCCTCTTCAACATCCACGTGGAGTTGCATTTGGCAGCAAAAATGTGCTGAAGTGGTGCCTCTCTAGCAGAGATACTGATGTTTTGTCCAATGAAGTCATGTTGTATTTTGAGACAAAACAGCAATAACTCGGAATTTTGAAATAGAAGTACAGCTGTAATAGGCGATGTGGTGATTGTAGCTTTTCTGATGTTGTTGGAAAAAAAAGTGGGAAAAGTGAATGAATTTTTGTTGGGTTGCTCATGTTTGGCTTTTATGATTACTTAAATGCTTTTGAAAATGGGAGAACAGGTTAAAATTTTGGTTTTAGGTTTACATTTTGTTCATGATTTCTCTTCTTTTAGTATGAGGGGGAAATGACTTTGCTGTGTGGTTACAGCAGCAGTTGTGCTTGCTGTGTGAGCTGGTACAATTCTGAAATCTCAGGATGAATCCTCTGAAGAAAAACTCTGGAATTAATGAGTTGCTTATTTTTTAGGCAGAATGACCTGTTAGTTTACATGGGTAGAGAGATGAAAACCGAAGATGCCTCCTGGTGAAAGGGAAAACTGTGTTTGAACTGCAGAGAGTTAGGAGAGGATTTCTGTGAACGAGCCACATCTCCTTGGATTCCACCTTTTCATGTCAGTTTGGTGCAGGATTAATTCTGAAAACCAGATCTGAATTCTGGGCAGTGCCCTGACACGTAGGTCACAGATGTCACTGTGAGATGGGAGGTTTGGGTTAACTTTTGTGTGTTTGGGGACAGTGATTTATCTTGAAGGCAGAATTGCTCCGCTGCTTCAATGCATGTATTCATTGAAGAAAAGTAAAAGTATTAGGTAGAAAAATTGCTCTCTCCTTTTTTGATTGACTGGAATAATTAATGGAAATAAGTTTCTGACATTAAAGCTGACAAATGTAATCTGATGTCTCGTTAAGTTCACTGGCATTACTTTGCAAGAGACTGATTGACAGCTCTGGGGAAAAAAGCTGTAATTGTACTCAGGTGGAACCTACAGCATTTGTCTTTAACTCATCAAGAAGAAGTTATTGAGAATGTCCCTAGACCTTTCTACGACCCCTAGTGTTGAAAGGTTTTTTTATGTTTTTAAGGCAAAACGTCAATATAAAGAAATTTGTTACCTTGAACATACAAAAGTGAGAAAATCTGTGTGTGCAGCTGAATGAAGTTGAAATTCTTCAAAGTGTTCCCAGACTAGAGCTGTGGTGGCGGCTCTCACTGTGTCCTTGGGAAATCTTAAAGCTTTGAGAGATGGATCTCTAGGAGGTAGAGCAGCAGGAGTCAGATCCTCTGCTTTTTGAGGTGAGTATTGGTTTGATATTGGCAGGTGCTTCACAAGGTTAAAAATGCTTCTAAAAGCTCCCCTTTAATTTCAGTGTGAGTTAATGGAGTGATTCCATTATTGTGTGCTGGCTGAAATTTGGGAAATGCTGGATTTGGACTGGGCTCCTTCCCTGATTTTTCACAACCACAGACCTCAGGTGAAGCAATGAAAAGTTGTGTAGTGGTACAACATTGAGGAGTTTAATACAGACACTTGAGAGTATTTAAAATAGGAATCAGTGTTTTACAAGGTCCATTTGGGTATTTGTGTTGGTTCTCAACACAAATGCTTTGAAATGGTGTCACTTACTGTAAAATGCTGTGATTTTTAGTGCAGTAGTTGAAAGCTCATAGCTAACCTTTACTCAGCAGAAATAAGACCGAGCCTGTCCCTAGTCTGGGATTTATTCTGTAGATGAAATATTTAAAGCAAGATCCCTCTTGCTGTACAGAAATAATTCCTTTGGAAAAGGGAGTGATAATGTTGGTGGGTGGGCCAGGAGTGCCCCTCTGGTTGCAGCAGTCAAGGCTGTTCTGCTGCTCTCTCCCAGTCCCAACCCTAAAACAATTTACAGAATGGCATCCTGACCTCTGGCTGGGAATCCTGCAATCCCAATAATCCAATTTTTAGCAGTCTCTAAGCGAGTGTGTAACATTTGAAGCCTCAAGTCCAAAAGCAAAGAGCTGCTTTAATAGTTGTCAGCAAAATATTTTTTTGTTGGCTGTTATGCTGCTTCTCGCTAGACATTTAGAAACCAGGAAAAGTTTGGAATGAGGTTTGTGTTTTTATTGCCTACCTGAAAGAAATTCTCTAAGTAATTGGGAGATGTAGTACTGTGGGAGAAACTTCAGAACTTAGCACTTCCGTAGAGTCATTACTTCACTGATACCCCTTCAAGAATGAAAATGTTGTTAAAATTCATGCAGTACTTTTTCATTTGATTCAATAAATATTTCTGATTACAAAGTATGCTCTATTTTGCATAGAGAATAATAGTAAATCAATTTCTATTGCCTTCTGTTGTGTATAATCCCTAAAAGTTTCAGCCATTTGAGCTTGTTTTATTGCGTGTGTTTGCTTGTATTGAATGTGTTCCAGCTCTTCATTTCCCAGGGCATATAAAATGGGTGAAATTCCATGGGAAAGGATTGTTTTGGGCATGTAAACATAGTGTCGGGAGTTTTTAAAGCTCGGGAAGCCCAGACACTTGAAAATTGTGGGACTCAAACACATCCATGTGTGCCTGTGCACATATCTCAAGGCAATGTGTTGTGGTGGGACATCACAGGATGGTTTTTGTGGCATTTTTATTTTTTCTTCTTGACATCTGGTTTCCCCCAAGAGTTTTTATCCATGTAAAGGAAGTCAGGAGAAAATCAGTCTGCTGTTATTTCCTGGATTATATGTATTTACCTCCTAGAAAAGTTATGCAATAAATAAAGAAAGGCTTGGCCTGGCCAATGTTGATGGAAAGTTCCAAAGGAAACGTCTGCGAATGGTTAGTGCTTTTGTTGAAGCTCTGCTGCACTTGCTGAAAAGAGAAGTGGACCTGTGAACAAAGAAGACTGGCTTAAGTCAGGCTAAACATAGAGATTTATTCTCAAATTAATCAGATATTTATTATGATGTGTGTAATTCGCGAGCCTTTCTTGCAAAGCAAACAATAACAGTCACAGAAAAGAGCAGGTTCAAGTGTGTTCACCAGCATCCCAAACATTCCATCTTCCAACCTGCATCCTGTCCTTCAGCCAGTAGCCAAACCTTAGGGTGATGTGCTAATTGGAAAAGGTTTTGTCCTTTCCCTGCTCAGCTGTTGATTGGTTTGGCTGAGCCAGCCAACGCTTTCCCTGGGAGTTTTGCCCCTGGCTCTCCAGCCAGACTTTGTCCCCAGCCAATTCAGGTACCAGGGGCTGTCTCATGGGTGAGATTTCCACCAGAATTCTCAGTCCCAAGTACTGAGGGATCAGAAGGGTGCTGAAGGCTGGATCTGTGACCAGAAAGCCAAACAATTTAGCTCGTTGTGAGTTTGGGGTTGTCCCATCACTGGGAGAACAGGGGTGGGATTTGGTGGTGTGGGGGTTATTTGGGTGTGCAGGTGGTGGGCACAGGGGCTGTTGGGTTATTTGCTTGGATCAGTGGGGAAAGGGATTTGCAGGAAGATAGTTTGTCTCACATGAAATTGCTTCTGCTGAGAACCCTGTAAGAAATTACCATAAAAGTCAGTGTGCTGTGAAGTCCTCCTCCTTCCCACCATCCTGCTGCCACTTTCTTATTTATAGAGCCTTTCCCAAGAACCTTTTTCTAGTCCTACTCTTGTGCAAGCTATCTGTGTGCTTTTTGCTTCTGTACCATCCTCAGTGAGAAAAGGAGCCTTTTGATAAGCTTTGGTAAAGTTTTGTCCTTGCTGGTGTCCTTTAAAATATTTTTTTTTTCTGAGGGAGTGAACTTTGAAGTAATTAATTGGACCTTGAAAATCAAGTGATTATCTTCCAGATAGCATGTCTGAGATGTACGTCTGTGTTCAGAGAGCAATGCCTGAGATGCTTAACATTTTCAAATGCCATTGTAAGTAAACAATCCTTGGAAGTGTTTGCTGGAGATGCCACTGCCAAATTAAGGTGAAAAGTGTAGGATAATAGAACAGGAGCTCCTGGGGTACCATGAGTAGGGAATTTCTTCTGGAATATTTTCAGGGGGTTCAGTAGGCTCTATTTCCTTTGTGGGGGGGGGGAAGGGTAGGTTTAACAGGTAGAATAACATAAAAAACATAAAAAATTCAAAATGCATAGGTAGAGATGAATGGAACCTGGGGTGACCACTGGAAGAGCCCATCACTGCTGGTGTAACTTTCTCAAGTGGCAGGGCTGGGGAGATGTTGTGACAGGTGGCAGAGTCCTGACGTTTGCAGGAACTTTGTCTTTCTGACCAGCAGAAAGTGCTCTTTGTCTCTGGAGTGGCTTGGGGACATTTCAGCTCTGTGTAAATAATTTCAGCAGGTATTTTTAGAACAGCCACAAGAATCGATGGCAGACCTTTTACCTGAAGGTTTCTGGGTAACTCTCCAAGTTGGAAATAATGATTTAACACAGAAATGTTTTTGCTGTTTTGTTGACCCCTTACTCCATGAGTACTTTTGGTCATCTGATAGTTTAACTGAGAAACACCAAGGTTTGCAAAGCTCTTATTCCTTTGAGTTTGGTCATTTGTGTCTGTAATCCTCAATGGTGCCAGAGTCAAGTTTATAATATGCATCCTCAAGTGCTTTGAACAGCGTTTGAGCTCTTATTTACTGGGAGATAAGTGCTCCTTGAGTGTCTCCAAACTTGGACTGGATGTGGAGTCACAGATTTAACATGGCCTTGTACCAGCACTGATAATGTTGTTGAACTAGTGGGCATCAGCAGAGCTCAAATCCTCGCTTGTTCTCTTCCTGCTCTCCCTTCAGCACAGTAAATGTCAGGAATTATCCCCACATTATTTTAAATGCCACTGCTAAGGCCAACTGTCTTTAAATGCCAGTTCTACTTAAACTTACAGATATTGTCATTATGTTTAGGCTAGGAGGGATTTTCATGAAACAATGACCTGTGGCTCTGTGAAAGTTTAAGTAAGTCATTTCCTTTGCTGGTAACAGTATCTCATTTACTCTCATGCATGATTCCAAAGAAATATCAATGCCTGCAATGCAAATTTTAATACAGGTTTTGTACCTTTGAGGTGTCTATTATGTAGATGTGAAAATAATGGTTTAGAATGGTGAAGTCAAATCCTCAGGGTATGTTAGAATTTTCTTTCAAGATTGCCATTCTAACTTTTTAAGATAAAAACTGTTGTTTTTGTGGAAAAAATAAGCTCAAATAAATCCTGAGCAGATTTTTGTGGGAAGCAAGCCACTGGCTGTGTTCAGTCATCTGCCTGGTGGCTTTGGTCTATCCAACAAGGTGTTGCTGGCATATTTCCAGATTCTGGGAGCGTTGTCATCTTGTTCTACATGAAAAATGCACAGATCACTTCTCTTTGTGTGCTGCTTTTCCTCAGCGTGCACTGGGATGGCCAGAGAAGGCCTGGCCTCTTCTGCTGGATCGGGTGATTTCCTGGCTTGTGTGTGTTCAAATTTATGAGAAAGTGCTTTCAGGCAGGAAAGACAGGATATTTGTTTTCTTTGGGAATGCGTGTCCTGTGAGGTGCTGGCTAAAGAATTCCCCATTTCTGAGGAGCAGTAGGGGTGGAAGGATGCATTCTTTGGGCCATAAGGAGAGTTCTGCAAGCTCTTGTCAGCTGGAGCAGCAGCATCAAAATGCACGTGGAAAATGTTGGAATTTGTGCAGTGTAATAACTGCAGTGCTTCTGCTTCGCTCAATGGTCAGATGATTTTGGCAGAATAAAATGAGTCTTCTATCATGAATGTTCTGGAATTAGAAATGTTCTTCAACAGCAAGTACTTTGACTTGTTTTTCTATATACAGTGCAGGTGGTGAGGTGGAAGAGGAAGGAAGAATTGACACGAAATGTGGAGTGGTTTGGTGACTGTGCTGTCAGTGTAGATAGGTCCTGCATCTTACCTGACAGATTTGTGTCTCCTGACTCTCACAGATACTCTCTAGGCCAGTCTGTGTTTGAGTTTCAGTTTGTATTCTCAGTTTCTAGGAATTTTTCATTCCCTCTGGACACAGACCAATCATGACCTTTGAAGTGTAGCTGTTTTCAGAAATTAAATTTTCTTACTAGTTTTTCTTTCTTTCCCTTTGCTCCTTGGCCTACCTGGCACTTGCAGGCCATAATTTAGTTCCTTCCTGTTTTAGCAAAAGCAGCTCCAAGGAACATGGGTCATTTTTTTTTTTTGGATGCAGAATGAAATCCTCTGCAAATCTATGCAACTAGAATATTGGTAACACAAAGTCTTCAAATATATCAGATGAATGAATTCACTTCCACAATACCATAGTTGTAGATGAGTCTGATGGCCAAAGGAAGGACTGGACAGGCTTACAAACTTGATGTTGAGTCATTGTGTTCAGAGGGATGAGGTAAAAGCATGCTCAAAATCTGTGAGGTTTTGGGGAGAGTGATCATATGTGGGTTTTCTTGGGTTTGTTTTGCCTGACCTCATAGGTTCTCAGAGCAGCCACATGGCTCATAATGGGCCCTGGCTGTCACCAGCTTGGTGCCTTTAATGATGCTTAGGATAGGGACTGATGAGAGCCCAGTGGTGTGGCAAGAGCTGGGTTAAGGCCTGACCTAATGTAGTTTTAAGCACAGGAGTTCCTTTGAAGCCAGTGCCACAATATTTGTGTCCAGGGCTTCCTGGGGTAGGTGAAAAGTGATGAGTCCCTGGTCCTGCCTGTCATGAAGTGCTTCTTTCTACCCTCAGTGCTCCTGCAGGGAGCTGCTGTTCCTGTGCAGGGTTCAGAGTCCCGCTGCCACCTCCAGGGAGGCTTTGCCCTTCTGAAGCTGATTTCCACCCTGGGATCTAGCTCAGGAAAGGGGAAACCCCCAGATTCCTTTCCTTGGTGAGAAATTCACATGATTATGCACCCAGTTGCTTCAACTGCATGTCCTTATCCAATTAGGTTAATTGGCTGATAACTTCCCAAGTGCTCGTTCCAGAGGGAAGGAGACTGCTATGTTACACAAATTGGGGATTACTTCCACTCACATCCTTCCTGGTGGTGTGTGTTGGTATTCATTGTGTGTTTGCATCCTTCTGAGCCACACACAGCTCTGTCCTTGGGCTGAAATACAATGTTATTTCCAGAATGTCTGCTCTACTCACAAAGCCTGACATCACCAGAAAAAGAAGTTTGCATCCACGGACTTTAATATTTGGCTTTCACATCAGTTACGTGACATGTTGTGTGAATGATTTTATGCACTGTAATTCGTTCTGCTCCTCGATGCTGACTGCTTCAAAGATCATTTCATGACATGATCTAAATCACTCATTTCTTGTGTATCCACAGCAGATGTGCATTCTCTGGCTGAAATGGCATAAAGGTGTGAGGGGGAACTTTGGAAAAGGCTTGAAGAAGGATTTGTGCTGGTAGTCTGGACTGAAACTGTCCTATCGACTTTTCTGCCTGCTTCCCAGTGGTTAAGTTGGTAGGCAATAGTCAGCTGACTAATGAACATGGTATAAGCAGCAAAAGCTGGACTGTTTGTTCAAAAATTTCAACTTCATGTGACATCAGCAGGAAATTTGCTGTTGCTGTCTCTGAGGTTGCGTGCACCATGGATTTCGGGAGGTACTGGCAGTAAGTGATCATCAGAGATTAATTTAAGAAACATTTTTGAAACGTGACTAAGTTGCTGCCAAAGGCATTTCTGTTATTTGGTGGCACTTCTGATCTCTGCTTAATTAGAAATACTGAACTGTTGTAGTGTACAAGCAGACAGCTCTCATCATGCAAGTCTCTGTCCCTGACATCTATGCTCCAGTTAGTGCTGTTGTCTCTGTAAAACAAGGAAAATTGGTGTAAGAGCAGAACTGGGATTCAGAGCTTTTCCAGTTTCTACTGCCTGATACATGCTGGTCCCTTAGGTTTATAATAAGTCACATTCCTTATAGCACAAGAAATAAGTCATGTATGAACCCTTAATGTAGAATTGTAGTTGAGACGTTAGTTGCCAGCTGTGAGGCCTGTTGAATACCTCTTTTAAGCACATGAAATATTATCCTGTTTTGGCAGGAAAGATAGCTTTCCTTTCTGCTGTACACAGCCACTATAGCTGCAAGGACAGTGTAAAATCACATTTTTGAAATGTGCTTTGTGTTCTTTCACTCCTGTAGCTCACACAGGCAAGGCTTTCTTTTACACCTGCAGTGGAAAATATCTGTCATGCAAAAGTCAATCTGTCAATGACACGATTATTAAAATGCCCCAGTCGATTAAAGGCATTCTGATTTCAGATCAGTGTTTGCAAAAATAAGTCTTAGGCATGGAGCTGCCTCAAGATCAAGAAATATGAGCCCAGAGTTGGTTTGCGAGAAGCTGACTTGAGCGATTGTTTGTTTCTGTGAAAATTGCTTTTTTATATCACATAGACACAATTAAAGCTGCATTTATTGGAATGAACAGCCTCGCTGCCATACAGGTGGAAGACAGATTATAAAGACATATGTGATACTCTTGTGAAGCCCCCAAGAATGAATGATCTAATCAGGATGAAATCAAATTGTCTGGGTGCTGTAATGAGAAGACCCAGGTTTGCTTTCATCCCTCCAGCTAGCTGGGAACACTCAGGGCTGCATTTTGCAAGGGGAGATTGTGCTATCATTTGGAGATCATTATAGCAGCAACAAAGAGAATGCAAGCTATCTCCAATTTATTTTGGCCCACTTAGTCCAGCACTTGATGTATCTGATACATTGTTTACACTATGAAGTTTAAATATTTTATCTGTTACATTTAAATGAAAATAAACAGCCGAAAAGGAGGGAAAAGGCGTGCTAAGTAAATACTTGGGGGAAAAGCTTCTTCTCTTCTTACAGCACTTTAATAAGGAAAAGAAATAATGCCTGTAATGCATTCTTGTGATGTTTCTTTTATACTTGTTAGCTCCTCTGAAGAGCAAGTTAACACAGTGCCTAATTCTAGAGTGTTCTAGAGCCCCTGAGTCAGGGGAATACAGGGTTTTCCATGCTCTCCAGTGGATTTAGCCTGTAGGTGTGACAGTCCTGTGGCTCACACCTGTGGCCCTGTAGAAATGTCGGTGCCACTTGGATCTGGGAGCTCTGCCTTTGCTTTGGTGGGAGGGCAGGGATCTCTGTAATTCCATGGCTTCAACATGGAATTCCTGCCTCTCAACCTCCCCTGGGTGATCCCAGTGGCTGGCCAAGCTCTGAGAGCTCCTCGTGGCCTGTTCAGCTTCTGTCCCCAGGCAAGGCCATTGATCCCCAGGGCTGGCCCTGCTGGCTGTGCAGCTTCTGCTGTGAGCGAGCACGGAGGGTTTGTAGTTTGCTGGCTCTTAACTCTGGAGGAGCCAACATTTAATGGCTTGCACTGCAGGAATATACAGAGAACTCCTGGGGAACCTGGATACCTGTACTCTTCACAGCTATGAGAGTTGGAGCTTTCAAACAAGTTCCTTTCTTTCGAGACACTAAACTACAAAACTGAGCTGTCCCACCCTAGTGTTAATGCAACATATTAGTAAAAACTTGGACATTCAAAAGCATCCAGGTCTGTCATATTGAGAATTCTCATTTTACCTGAAGTGTTTCTGTATTAGCCCTTAGTTATTATCATTTTCCATGTAAATTGTGAGCACACAAAACCAGAATCTTAAAAGGCAAAATGAAGTCTGGATCTTGAGGTTGTATGGATGTCGGAGTGCAGTGTAACGTTTTGAGATAAAATGTTACTATTTTTGAAGTCACTTCGCTTTCCCAGAAGCAGAAGTTATTTAGTGAGCTATGAAACAGTCAGATTTATAAGACTGTCCAAATCCAACTCTGTTTTTTAAATATTCTGTTTGTCCAGCTAGAAGGGCTTCAGACTCTACTGGGAATACTGGCAGTGGCTTCAGCGCCGGGCAGGCATGGGCTGAGCTTTGCCTGGGTATTTCACACATGGCCTAAAAACCCTTTGGGGTTTTATTTGCTTGTTCATGGCTCCTAGAAGCCTGTTGGGTTTATTGCTGCCAAGTTCTGTCTGGTAAGGTCTTTGCTACCAGGCTTCTGGAAAGTAACAGCAAATTTCATAAATGTCTAATATCTTTGGTACTGTGCACTGCTGTTGTCTCTAGAACTGCCTGCACACTTTTCTGAGGAAGATATGTTGTAGTCTTTAGAAACCACATGCTCCTTAAGCTTGGAAATAAATGACTGACTGCAGCAATGGATTTTGCCACCAGAACTTCTAAATACCTGCAGGCCTCATGTGTGACAATACTTGGAGTCAAACCCCTGTAAGTCATTCCAAATTCTCTCCTCAGTGCATCTGGCTTGTTTGTTTTTTTTAAGACCTCAACATCAGCCATAACAGAGAATGAAGTGTGGATGTTTTCAAATTACTGGATGGGTAATTCCCTCAATGACTGTTAATGAGCAGAGTGTACTTAACATGTGAGTTTCAGGCTGCGTTGGATGTGTAGGGTCTCTGTGATGTGTAACTCCTGACACAGCTGGGGTTTCTGTTCAAAGGCTTGTGTGTTCAAGTCTCACTTTCAATGAATCTCCAGCAATATCCTTTAAATTCAAGATTTCTGCTCACTTCAAGTGATGTAAATCATTCTCCTGAAGTGCTCAGGGAACAGGCAGTTGGAGGCAGGTTCACCCTGGCTCTCTGAGCTGAGGGAAGAGTGAAGGGTGAATTCCTGACACCTGGGCAGATAACACCTGGAAGGAGTGAGAGTTAAACTTCTTAGTAGCAAGGCTGCTGCTGTCACACATTTGGTGGTGCAGCTCAGGCAATGTAATGTCTGTTCAGTCTCTGAGTTACTCAGAAGACTTAAACTGGTTTTTGTTGAGCCTGAACTAATCAGAATCTCTGCGAGATACCCCGTGCTTGCCTGGGCTGAGTGCAGCACTGACAGAAAGAGAGCAGGTTCCTCTCTTGGAAATTCAGGGGAACCCTCTGGAGGCTCTGTAGCATCCCCTCAGCATTGACCTTTCAGGAGGGAGGAAGCAACACTGGGAAGATGAAAGACCCTTAGCTGCTCCTTGTTCCTAATGTTTGGCAGACAAATTCGGTGCAAATTCACCTTATGCTCTGGAAGACCTTGAATGAGTCACATCAGCCTTTGGCTGATGGTATTACATAAGGATAGGACTTGGAATGGGGCTTCATTTGCTTGTTTTGTGTAAATATAGAAGGTTTTTTTATTTGACTTTTTTTTTAATCTGACACTCTTGCGTCAGTAAATATTTATCCAGTATTTATCTACAGTTAATTCAGTTTCCTTTCATGTGCTTGGTGACTGATTGCAGTGATGCTGCAGCACTAGAGCAGAATTGTTTCCTGGTTGACTCTCTTGCTACCTGAACTTCATGGCTTAAATAATAATTGAAATGCCTGAGCATGTGTATGGTATTCTCTGAGGAACTGCTGGTAGCTGAACACATCATCTGGGGAATTTCCATCTTTTGGAGGAATGTAGGATCTGACTTGATATTGCATGCAGTACTTGAACACAGGAAATCCAGGCTGAGAAGTTGTATGGAGTGAATAAAAGGTGAGTGCAAATACACCTGATAGTGTTGTTTTTATGACTGGAGAGGAGAAGGAAGAAAAGACAAGATCAGAAATGGGCTGCAGTAAGTAAAGGACAGCAGAGTGATGTCTGTGATATCAATGCACATCTTGAACTTGTTTATTTATAGCTTGCATGTGTCATGTATTTGGAAATAGAAGAGCTATTTGGTCACAGCCCTGCAGTAGCACATTCTAGGCAAGGTGCAATAACTTAGTACTTTTATTTTTAAATAATTTCTTTTAGTGTTTAATCTTTCTAGTAGTTTATAACAGTTTATTAATTTGTTTGAGTGTGTTTATTAATTTGTTTATTATTTGAGTGTGTTTCTCTCAAGACCCACAGTCACATACTGTTCCTAAATCATCCAAACACAAAGCCATCTTAATTCGCCTGCCTAAACTTGAGATGTGTTTTAGCTTTGGCAAAGGGACAAATTCTGGACTGAGTCCAAGGTCTCAAGATTTTCCCATATCTGGCTGTCCCCTTGCCTGCGTTTGTTCCCCTTTGGCTTTCATCTTTCCCCAGCTCATGGCAGCCCTGCTGGGGAAAGGCCAGTCTGAGTGACAGACACGGAGCATTCTCTGAACCAGCAAGTGCAGCCGCTCGTGGTGGGAGTTTTGACTCCCAGAATGTGCCTCCTTCCCTTGGAGAGCAGGGAGGGTGCTTCAGTGGCCGTGCAGCTCATCTGAAGAAACCGGGGCTGCCCAAATTCAGAGCTGGAGACAGCTCTCAGTTGCTGAGTGAGATAAAGCAGACGGTTCGCTGTGGCTCTGCTGATTTGATTAATGACCCCAATCAGCTGGCTTGGAGCAGCTCGCTGCCAGGGCCTGTTAAACAATGGAAACAGGAAACTCGCGCGTCTTCAATCTCTGTGCTACTGTGGTGTCCCCAGGCATAAGAAAACGGAGTCTCTGTGGGGAAGAGGAGGATATTGAGGAGAGGATTCTGCGCCAGCCACACCCAGGCCATGGCCGTGCTGGGATGTGGGAGCTGGCGGTGGCCCCTGAGGAACCACCTGCTTCCTTCAGATTGCAGGGACACATCTCAGCCCTCGCTCCCTGGCCCAGCATGTGTTTCCTGGTCTCAGGTTTGGGGCTGTGCAGGGAGCGTGGCTGGAGGGAAAGGATTTTCAGAGGTGCCCCTGGGGTGTCTGTGTTGCCTTCTGGAGGCTGACTTGGAGCAGAGACCAGACAGAGCAAGAGGAAAAAATAGATATTTATTAAAGGCCTCACTGGGCACACCTGGGCAGCACAAGAGTCCGGCTGCACCATGCCCAAGATGGCACAAAATGGACACCTGATCACAAGGTCCCACACTTTTATAAGTTCTGGTCCATTGGCATATCAGAATCAATTGTCCAATCATAGCTTCAAGTTATGAAGCTCCATCCTCCTGTTTTTTCCTTCTCACTTCACCGCGGTTTTCATTCTTGGGCCTGAAAGTTGTCCGTGATATCAAGCTAGAGAAGGAATTGTTTTGTCTCTCTACTCAGTAGCACTTAATATGAAACCTAAAGCTGCCCACTAAAACAGCACAAGATCTAAAATATAAAAGCTAAAACCTAAGGCATCATCAGGAGCTGTGTGTCAAATGTGCAGGGCATCTGAGCTCCCTCCTCCTGCTGTGCCGACAGGGAAAGAGAAGGGGAATAGAACAGAGAATGTTCCCTGCTTGAGGCAGGTCCTGGGAGCAAGCAGCAGAGAGGAGGAGGAAGTCAAGGTTAATGGGGAATATTCCTTATGATTCTGGTTATGACTGTATTAGGAAATTGGCAGCAGCTCTTTTGCAGGGTAACCTCTCGTGAAGCATCTCAATCTTCCCAGGAAAGCTGAGGGTGTTTGCCTCCTCCCATGGTTGCCTTGCAACAGAGCACGTTCTGTGGTAGCTAAAAACTTTTACCACTTTAAGTGGCTGAGACTGAAGTTGCTGCTGTCTGAGTGTGGTTTTCACAGAGAGCTTTTGCAAGGGTGATGGGGCAGAAATGAGTGTGGGAGATGACCCCTCTGATCCCTGGGGCTCGGCGTTGGCCTGGTGACTTGGGCTGTTTGCTTTCAGATTTGAAGTTGCTTTGAGTAGGAGGCAGAGGATACTGTGGATGTGAGCAGGTCCTTCTTTATCTCCTTCTTTATCACTTCCATCTCTAAATATTAAATATTATGAGTGATTAAATATTATCACCAGCTTCTATAAAATACTTTGTATTAAAGCACACTACTAAGAGCAACAGTGACATTTATTAATTTCCAAGGTTATTACAAGTGTAAACCTGAGAAAGTTTAAAAATATTTTTGTCAAATAAACATACAGAATGAATAAACTATTCTTATATCAACATCTGGAAGTAAGACAAATACAAACAAGTCTGCCTAGTGATAAGCCAGGACCAATGAATTCATGAAAGAACTGGCCAGCCTATTAGTTCAAGTGTTTTGGACATTTTCTTTTCCCTGAAAAGAAAGGAGGTTTTTTTGTCAAAATAATTCCCTGACAGAACTGACCAGCATCTGTCTTTCTG
Source organism: Thryothorus ludovicianus (assembly GCA_013397245.1). Lineage (NCBI taxonomy): Eukaryota > Metazoa > Chordata > Aves > Passeriformes > Certhiidae > Thryothorus > Thryothorus ludovicianus. The sequence goes on along the minus strand of VZTB01015198.1, from coordinate 550,838 downwards.
TGCACAGTAGTAGCAAGCAAGGTAGTAAAGTTATTTTTGTTGGTACCAGGTTGCAACATAAGCAGGTGAAAAAGTTTTATTTCTAGGCTTTTAAGCAAAATGTTCCTCCATTTTAAGTTTTAAATCAATAGTGTTATGTAAACTTTAGTGGTCTTATTGTTTGGATTTTTTATTTAAATAAATGGATAGTTTGGGTCCATGTTTTGCTTGGATGCACGTGGCTTAAATCAATGAATGTTTTCTGGTATTCATGTCAGATTCAAGAGCAGGCAGGCAATAAAGCAGATTGTTGCACGGGATCAGGTGGAAAAGATTTCCCCCTTCACCATTCCAAATACACATTCTCACAATTCTCCTGGTAGATGTTTTACAGCTGTGTAAATACTCAATTTATGTGCTGCTGCTTATCTTGCTTGCTTGCTCCATTTTTAAAACCATAACACTGATCTTAATTCTGTGTATAATGTCTTCCTACCAACTCAAACAACTCCTTCCCCTGGGTTCATGTTTCTAATTGCAGCTTTAGATCAGCTCTCTCCAATGTAGCATTTCTTTCCTTTTGATCTTGATGCCTACTTCAAACATGTTGTAATTAAATATGCATCTGCCACATCCTAAGCATTCAGTCTGGAGAGCTGCTGTAAAGCTGAAATTGTTCTCTGTTCTTAGCTCAGTGAGCCAGGAAGGTCTAAACAAAAGCTTGTGAGCCACTGATTTTATTTATACCGTTACTTGAGGTGTTATAAGAATTTTGAGCCTGCTAGTTATGGTGGTGTTTCAAGAGCTACAAACTTGTGTCAGACTACGAGGGCAGTTATCAAAGCACTTAAATAACTTGTAGGTCTAGCCAACAGCTTTGTTTCGGATGTGGCTGTTATGGGAAGATGTAAAGAAAGGGCAGAGTTGTGGGATGTTCCCAGTTCTGTGCTGCTGTGCCCTGTTTCTTCATGATGCACGAGCATCTGGCTCTAAGATCTTCATCCCAGTAATGATGGGTCTGGTCATGCCCTGCTGGGGGCTGGGTGTCCTGATCCAAGCTGTGCCTGCCTCCTTGCTCAGGAGTGCAAGGAGTCATTTACTATTTATGGCCTGCTCAGACACCTGAATGTCTGTAAAGCACTTGATGTGTTCTGGTGGAGGTGGAGATTCACAGACTCGCGTGGTGCCATAAGGTGCTTTAAAAATGTGTTTATATGCCCGGCGTGCTTGAAGTCTGTTCTAGGTGTTCTAGGGAGAGATGTTTCCTCTACAGCTCTACTGAGAGACCCCTCCACCTCTAGTGCAGTGGTGTCTGCAGGGTTTCTGGGCAAATGTGGCAGAAAGACTGAGGCTTAAAACTGTCTGGGGAAAAATGGTGATACCTTTGAGTGCTGGACCTCATTCTGGCTTCTTCACCTTCCTTCTTTCTCTGGCAGTAGGAGCTTTAAAATTCAATGTCTAGCCTTGAGACAAGACATGTCAAGACACCCTTTCAGCTTCACCTGCCTTGTCTTTTCCTCTGAGATGTTTGATAATGATGTAGCCATTATTGTTTGACTTTCCTGGGCTGGTTTTCATGAAAGGCTGGATAAGATGTTAGAGGCCATTTATAGGTGGGAATGTGCTTTTGTGATGGTATATATGGAACATGATCTCTGCTAGTGAACTTACTTGGCTTTAAAGCAAAACCAAAAGGTACTTCAGGCCCCTCCTTCCTACCCCCTCAAATACTCTGCTGGATGTCACTCATCAAATTCCAAAAAAGGGTGAGTGTTCTTCTAGTCCCTTAGTATAACTCACTGAAATACCACAGCAAAAATCCTCTTTCTTCTGGAACTGGATGGCTCTTCCAGGGAGCTCATTTTAACTTAGTGATTTCTTCACATTAGCAAGTAGAATCCTGTAATGTGAGAAAGTGAAGTTTCACTTAATCAGGTTAATAGTGTTAAAACTATAGCCTTCCTGAAGGGTTAGTGAGTGGAAGAGCACATGGGAGAACTAATTTAAGTTAATTTTTAAAGCAGCTTGTTGCACTGCATCAAAACTGTGTGTGGGTGCTTTTCTTCACCATTAAAGTGGCCTAATTCAATTGAGTTCACTTCCAAACCTAAAAAAAGAAATCACATTAAAGTCACTTTCATTCTGAAGGAAGGCATTCCACACAGAATTTAACTCATCTTCTTTAAGTCCTGTGTTAAACTAATTCCAGTTGACTTCCCCGAGCATCCCTGCAAAGTCATGTCCTGAGAACAGGAGACCTTGTCTGAGAGCTTCCCTCAGCTTCAGTGACAATTTTATTTCAGATAAATGTGGCAGCCAGGCCCCTCTGTATGACTATACAGGGTGACAAAAACCACAAATGTGTAATTAATTCCTACTCTGTAGATATGCTTGCTATATCCTAATAGGGTTTAATACTGAATTAATGAAGCTCTAAAGAAATGTTTTTCAAGTAGGATGTTATAATTTGTTTCAACCTTTTTGCATATTGACTATTGCAGCCTTCTGAAATAAAAACACATGCAAAGTATTTCAAGTGCACCTTACACTTCTGTTACAGGTGAGACAGTACCTGGAATATAAACATTGGCATTGGTTGCACTAAAGTATCTATAACCTCGTTCTGTGATTGATTTATAGGTTTTAGAAAGGTAATAAATGTGTTGTAGGTTATGAGAGCCTCCTTATATCTCTTAATAAGTGCACTCATAAATGTCTTCTACTGCTAGAAGACATGTTTGTCATCATCATGGAATTGTGATCCAAAGTGAGATGATTTTCCAAGTTTTGGTACTGTTGTCCTGGAATTTTTTCGCAGAGGACAAGCACAGGTTTGCTTCAGAAGTCATATGCAAGTGTTCAACTTCTTCTTTTAGTATTTTTCCTAAAGTCTGGTGCTGGAGTTTAATAGAGACTTGCATTGACCTTGCTGGTATTTTTGAAGCAGACCTCAACCCTCAAGAAAAAATCCTTATGTTTTGATATATTTCTTTCAGGAGACTGCAGAAAGAAATAGCTTGTGAATATCTTGGCAGATAAAAATACTAGAAGTACATAAAATGAAGCCTCCAAGAAATCCTGTTCTGGCTGAGCTGGCATTCTGTTTGGCAAGCAGGAATCCAAGGATTTATGTGTTCTGATCCCATCCATTTCCGACAGCAGCTGTAGTTAGTCTGGTTTTTTGGGTTTGCATCATTGTATCACAGCTCCCCTCTTTAAGACTGTGATGCAAATGATCATCAGTGGAAGGGAAGGGTGCTGAATTCCCAGATTTGGAAGATTCACAGGAGTGTTGGCTCTGGTTCAGCAGGCTGGGGTTGGGGCTGTGTGTGACTGTCAGTGTTTGTGAGGCATCGATGGAATTGGGGTGTGAGCTGCTGCTGCCTCAAGAGCTCAGCATATTTCTGTGAACTTGTTCAGTGTCCAGGGCAGACATTGGCATAAGAATTGGTGAATTTGGGCCCTAATTCACCACCTAGGCTGGTTTGTGACATGTTTTCAATAGGGAGAGACTGTCCTGGAGATAAGTCTGTGACTGCTGTTGATGCCTTCAGGATGCTGACCTGGAACAGAGACTAGAAAAAGCAAGAGGATAAAGCAAGGATTTATTACATTTATGGGCACACCTGGGCAGCACAAGAGCTTGGCTGGACCACAGCCAAGATGCCCCAAAATGGTCACAAAATGGACACCTGGTCACGAGGTCTCACTCTTTTATAAGTTCTGGTCTACTGGCATCTGAGAATCAATTGTCCAATTGCAGCTCCAGGTTGTGAAACTCCATCCTCCTGTTTTTTTTCTTCTCCCTTCACCGCTGTTTTTTTTCTTGCACCTGGAAGTTGTCCTTGGTCCCAAGCTAGAGAAGGAATTGTTTTGTCTGTCTACTCTGTTCAGAGAACTCAGTAGCACTTAATATGAAACCTAAAGCTACTGAAACAGCACAGGATCTAAAAAATAAAAAAGCTAAATCTAAAGCATCACTGTGTGCTGTGGGGTCTTTCTGGTTTAGGGGCAGTCAGAGCACTCAGTCTCTGACCTGAGAGGAGAATTTACAGCCTATTAATATGTACTAATTGCAACCATCAGCAATCACAGCCGTGTCCATAGGTGACATGGTGGCCTTGAAATCCTCAAATGGGTCAAGAGCTGTGTCACATAAAATTGCCTTTGGAAGTGCAGAGGTGTCTGGGAGATTTACCAGGCAAGTGGGACAGAATCAGCATCTCCTCCCGACTTGATCCACCTGTGCACCTGCTAATGGGCTGGAAAAGTGTTTCCTTTTTTTTAACAGGACGGTGGCCTTGACCAGAGCAGACCAGATCCAGCACAGCCCTGTCTGGCAGCTACTCCTGCTGACAGTCTTGTCATCTCTTTGAAGAGAATCCTCTCTGGCTTGTCATTACGGGGATCCTCCTCCCTGCATTGCCCCATCTGTTCATCACACTCACCCACAGATCCTGAATTCCTCTTTGCTCCTTAAAAAATTGTTTCAGTGTTGTCAGTGGAGAGCTCGCATGTTTTATTGCCTTTCTGGGAGTTGTTCAGTTGTTTCCTGATGTGGATGATCAGACAACAGAGGCTCTTCCAGGCTTGTGCGAGCCTCCCATTTCTTCAGATGCTGAAATATCTCTTATTTCCCTGGGTTGTTAATGGTGCCATTGACAAGACTGGATGCCAGGGTGTAACTCCTTGCCACTAATGTAAACGTGCACGACACTGCTATTTTGACTTCTGGGGAGGCAACATTTCCCAATAAAATAATGAAGGGGAAGAATGTTGAGCAAGTGATTCATCCTTTGCTGAGATGATTATGTACCTTCTCTTCTTCAAACTCTTTATCTCTTGCGAATGATTGTCAGGCATCCCTCTTGATGAGAGAGGAACCTTCCTAAAATGAAAGGTACAGAGCTAAAACTGTGCCTCTTGAGAAACACACACTGCCAGTGTAGAGAGCTTTGGTCTTGTGGATCAGCACCTGAGGGAGCTGAACAGGTAGCCCTGTTGTCATTTCAGCTGCAAAGCTTCGGCCTTACTTTGGCCAATTTATCTTATTTGTGGCCTTTTTCTGAGGAGAGGAGTAAAATTAGCACTTTCCTTCTGTACTTCTTGCTGTGATTTGTAAACTCCTCAGGGTAGGGGCTGCTCTGTATCCCACCCAAGTCAGCACTTGCTTCATTTGTCTCATGATAGAGACAGGACAGCACAAGGGTCTTTGACTCTGTTTTTATCACCTTGTACTGATGAAGCCCTGACAGACATTGCCATGCCAGCTTAAAGGTATTTTATTTCCTTTTCCTTGGTACAGCTCTCTTTGTTTTGCTCAGTTGACAAAGCTAATCTATAAATAGTTATAATAAGTTTGTCTATGATAAGCATATTTTTTGATGAGTTGTTGTGGCAAAGTTTATTAAATGTTAGCCTTATTTCATTCTAGTGCCTACACAGGGCAGAGAGCAATTAAGCTGTGTCATGGGCAAAGCCTGATTATAATAACACCAAATCCTGAATCTGTTCTTGCTTTTAAAATTGCACAGCCATGCTGAGCGACAAATAATGCAGCACTTCACTCCAGCTGAGGTGTTTACCCAGCCATCTTCCCCTCTCCACGAGGAGCTTTTCGAGGTGGATGTGCTTTGCAGTCTGCTGCTGGAGTTGACACAAGCAGGAGGTGTCCTGTGGTGTGAAATGCAGAGTTAGTGGCTCCCCCCCAGAGCAGGGTGCTGGCAGCACGGCCTGCCCTCTGTGCCACGCTGCAGCCCGGCTCCGTGACCTTTGCTGGGGCTTTAATCACTTCTAGACTGGTCCCAGCTGGCTGCATCTCTAAATAGCTGCTTAGGGCTCGGCTGGAAATAGTTCTGTGCAGAAAGGAAAAGTTGTTTTTTCCCAGTTTGGTGGGACACTGCACTTGCACCAGCCACACTGTGGGGCTGGGAGCTTCTGGGAACAAGACCCTTGGGTCAGGCCAGCCTGTGCTGCTCCAGTGCATTCCCCAGGCAGCTTTTCCTGGCCCAAGGATTGCTGTGCAGAGCGGGGATGGAGACTGGATACAAGCCTCGGAGGCGACTGGGAAACACAGCGAGCTCCGGGAGGGAGCTGGGAGCACGCAGATGGTGTTTGTTGTGGATGTGGCTGCTGGGTCAGTGCAGTGTGACACAGGGCTCTGCTTGGAGGCAAACAGCCTCCTGCTTCAGCTGCAGCCTTCACACGTTTTATTTCACAGCACCCACGTGGGAAGGGGAGGGTGCCACAGTTTGCTCTCCTGCACTGCAGAGTCAAGGTGGAGCAATTCCGTGGGTGTGCTCAGAGTTGTTCCTTGTCTGTGTGGGTGATGTAGACAAACTCCCCCCGGTTTTGAGGTAACTTAAATTATTGATTTCTGCTTTGCTTCTTGTGTTCAAAGCAGAGAGACAAGAGGGTGGGAGGCTGTTAGTTTTGCTGGGAGAGCACAGGCAATTTTTCATAGTGTTCCAGTTCTTTCTAGATAAAATTTCTGCTGGAAAATTTAATACGCTCTAAGCAGATCTAGTGCTGGAAAGAAATTAAAATGCTGTTCCTAGGTAGGAATGTTGGTGTTGGTATTAGGCAGCATTATTGTTCCTCACCTTACAAAAGCCTTTGGAGTTAGTTCTGAATTTTCTGCTGTGCTGATCTATTGCATTTAGCTCACCAGGGCAATCCTGTGCTCCGGTTTCTAAAATTTGGCTTCACTGACATCCCTTGGAGTTCCTGTGTGTGCTGCACACACAATATGCAAGGGCATACTTTGACTGGGAGTATTTTTTTTTTTGAGAAAGCCCTGATACAATCTAATTTCTTTTATCAAGTTGCAAAACACTATCTGTTTATTCATTTAAAAATGAGCAGAAAAAATTGAGGCTGAAGCCTCGGCTATGTGACAAACCCCCCCTCCCTGAGAGTGAAGGCAGTGCCTGGAGCATCTGCCAGGTTATTGGGAAGAGCTGGAGTGCTGATTGCCCCAGGGCTGCTGCTGAATTTCTGGGAACCCCTGGCGTTCAGAGGGGCTGGGCTAACCCAGCTAGAAGGAAACAAATCCCGGTCCTGGTGGCTGCATAGAAATGCCAGGAGTTGTGTTTCAGTGTCTGCCCCCCAAGATGGCATTTTCTTCTCTGACTGTGCCTCTCTCTCTGTGGCAATGCCATCTGCTCTAACCCAGTTTGCCTAATAGAAATAGGCAGAATTTTCTTTTCTGTACTTAGAATTTACACTTGGAGTGGCTGAATAATTTCTGTGGCTTAGACAGGGTTTTTGCATGGCAACTAACCAGAGTCTGACAATTCCTGTGCCCAGTGTAGAGACCTCATGGGATACAGCCCGTGGTGCTGAGCTCTGCTCAAATGGCAATCTCCAAGTGATGATTTCAATATTGCACCATCTTTTAAAAAAAAATACATTATCTGGACTATTTAGCTTCAAAAGTTGAATAGAACACGTGTGAGTGTGATGCATTTATGCAGTAGCTTTGCTTTGAGAGAGTGATTAATGCAAGATTTGTAGAAGGAAAATGATTTTTTCCAGTGGCTTGACTGTAATAACTGAGAAGAATAAATGTCCTCATTTAATATTTATGTAGGTGTCTCAGTAATAGGCATCCTACATCCTAATTATATAAGAAAGAAAAGTGTCGGTGCTGACATGAGCTCATATATACTTGTAGGATAAGAAGCATAGATACATTATCTGTCCCTTATTTTGCCATTTTTCATTAAAACATCTTGAAGTAAATTAAACCTGGTTTATGATGCATTAAATTAGTTGTTTCATGTTTTGTTGAATAAGAGTTTGGGTATTGTTCTCAGCATTTCTCAGCTCACAGATTGCACTGCCTTTCTTTGCCCCCCCAATATATTATTAGAGAAAAATCCTTATTCATCAGGGATTTTTACCTGAACATGTCTTAATTTTGCAACTCTGATACCTTTGGAGTTTTGCTTTATATTGGATTTATTTCTTCGAATTTTCTTAATTTTACAATATTTTTGATAGCCAGAAAAGAACTTCATCCTGTATTTATGGCTAAACCAGAAAATAATCAGCTATTTTCTATTGCTTAGTTGTGTACACGAAGTTTGAGGAACGTTGGGCCTTTTCATTTGTGGGAAAACTTGAGAGACAGAGAGGAATGTTACCAACTTCAGTGTTGCCCAGTCAGTTGGAGGGACTGAGCATCTCCAGAATTAAAGTTCCAGGTGTAACTGGTCATAAATTCTCAAGTCCTTCTGAACCAGAAATCTTTTTAATTTCATTTGTTGTGGCCATTTGTTTTAGTAAGAAATTTTCCAAGGCACACATTGCTGTTTTCTAGGGGAGTGCGAGCTGTTTAAATGTCCTTTTGTGCCTTTGAAACCTCCTCTAAAGTTTTTATGAAGCATAAAACAGAGGGAATGCAATTAATTAGCGCAGTCTCTTATCATTCAGTAGCAAAGAGGAACTGTTAAATGCTTTTAGAGCACTACATTATAACAGAAAATTATTGTTATTCTTTAATACCAAGCTGACAAATCAGAGAATGCAGGGACTAATTATGAAGGATGGAAAACAAACACAATTTACAAAGGCTTTGTTTGTGGCACAAGTTCGCCTGTCAAAGCAGACAGGAGAAAGCAACTGAATTATGTAGAATCTTTTGTGCTCTTAGTCACCAATTTTATTTTTTTTTTGTTGGAAATAGATGCTTCTTTGGGATTTAGATAATTCCTCTAAATCTCAGGTGCTCTAAAAAATTGTCTTCCTTTTAAGCAGTGCTTTGCAAATTAAAGCCTACCCAGTGGTGCAGAGCAGCTGAGGAGTTTGCTGCTTTTAATGAAAATAGGCAGAAATTTTAATCAGGGGACAATCTCTGCCTGAATAAGGATTGATGTGTTCTTTGACTGTTGTGTTTTTAGAGACTTTAACATCCTGATTCAGAAATACTTTCCAATGTTGGGGGGTAGACAGGAGTTAAAATCTGTTAAACATGGTCCTTGGCAGGGCATGGATTTGTGTCGAGGTGTTTTTTCTGGGTACAGGCTGAGTGAGCCAAAGACAATTTGATTTACCAGGTTCAGGTGTTGAAATCTGGAATGCAGAAAATATTTTCCTGCATGTTTTAAAGGATTCAAAACCTCTGAAAAATACAGCTTTTAACCTTTGTCCATGGAAAGGGCTTCCTAGACTTAGAGATGAGACAGAGTTTTCATTAATGTAAATTAGGTAATAGCATAATATGTAATTTATCACAGGGTGAGAAATGTAGATTTTTGGGTTTGTTAGAATGATAAGTAAATGAAGACAAAGTGGAGGATCCTTGTGATTTTTAGGCTTCTTCCTTCTTCATCTACTCCATATTCTGGAGTGTTTGGGACACTGGGGAGATTGGTCAGAATTTGAGTTACGTAAATAGAAGTTTAGTTAGTTTAGTTTAATTTGTGGAAAAGTAGAAATAACGGATGTTTTTGGTGATGATTGAGTGAATTATCTTTAAGAGGACCTTAAGTCTGTGTGTTAGAGGCTTTTTGCTTTTGGGGTCTTTGGTGTCCTTTCTCCTTCACGCGAGGTGTGCAGGAACTGTTGGTAAGAAAAGAAGAAACAACAAGAGCAAGAGATCAACTCAGAGTCAAATTCATTTTTTTTAACTTAATGAGGACTTTAAAAGACTGGCCTCCCCTATCAGGGGAGAGTCATGTAGGAGTTCTAGAGCTTTTACAGTCCAGGTAATAAGCCATGCCCATGTCACATGGAATAGCTCTAAGGCATCTGTTTTGCTCATGGCTAAATTACAGTTTTGAAAGAAGCAGCTGATTTCTCTGAGTGTTCTTTAGCAGTAACTGCAGGAGTTGTTTTCCAAGCCGTGTCCATCTGTTGGTTTTGGAGGAGGTAAGGGATGATCAAATGCTGCTCTGCAGCTCAGATTCTGATGCTGGCCCAGCCTCTGTCAGTGCTGAGGAGTTCCTGAATGTGCTATCAATGTCCTCTTCCTCCATGGATGCTTTTAGCTCACCTAGACAGCAGGGTTAATGCTTTGGGTTGGGTGAGAATAGAAATGAATGAGAATAAAGAGAAACTGGGTAATTGCAGCTTCAACAGGGAAAAGCCAGACTCTATTCAAGTCAGCACCAAAATTTCCTCGAGCTTTGCTGCTTTTTGTTCACTGTGTACTTCATGTGCACCTTGATATAACAAAACCCGGGACAGGGACTGGAGTGTTTGCATTTTAGATAATTTGTGACTAAGTGGAGCTTTTCAGTTTAAAAACGGGGTGGAAACACATAATTAAGGTAATATTCCATATGAAGGGCAATATTTTTTTCACTGTGAAAGGAAGCCTTGAATAACTGTTCTCATGTGGGGCTGTGGTTCACACACCCAGCTGAGCTCTGTCACAGGGGCTGCAAAAGAAATAACATTAGAAATTTTGTGCTCCAGACGATTTGCTTTAAACAATATTACCTTTTGAACCTGCTCTAATCCTAGCTTGGACATAAAAACAAGTATACTGTTGCCTGTCTTAATTCTTGTTAAGTTTAGTGTTTCTGAATGTGATGTTGTGTACATTTGAAGAGCTTTGCTGTGAGGTTGCTCCTGCCTTGAAGTGGAGCTGGTAGCAGATGTTTTCTCCAAGTGTTTGACATGGTAATTCTTTTTAACAGAGATTGCTTAGTTCATCAAATAGCTTATATAAAACACTTCTGTTTTCATAAGAAATATGTACAGTTAGGCTGGAAAACATGGAGCTGTTCCTTTTCTGGGCTGCCAAAGCGAAAATGTTTCCTTTTTCTGCAAGAAAATATTTTTTTTTTCCCTTAATAAAAGCCTGACAATGTGTTATTTCTCTCATCAAAATTTCCTGTGAGGAAAAATTCCTGCTCATCAAGTCTTTGCCTTACCCAGGGGAAGGACTCCTTGTGCTGCAGCTTCTCCTTGTGGGTGCAGCCTGATCAGAAATGTGGGCACGTGGTGGCTGCTGAGCCACGGTGATGTTCTCTTTGGAAAGCAAGGGTTTGTTTTGGCAGGGTGGGAAGGGACACAGCTTTTTAGGGACAAGTTGGCAGTGACATCTGGCTGTGGAATAAATGGTTATGGTTAAAATCCACAGCAAAGGATGGAGTTGGTTTAGGAAGTGTTTGGGTTTTTTTTTTTCTTTTTAATTTTTTAAAATTCTTGTTTAATCTTTAGCGCTTTCTGATCAGAAATGTGCCTTTCCCATCTTCTCCCATTAAAAAAGGCAAGGGAAGAGCAAGTAATTCCAGATCACTTCTTTCCATCCAGAAAAAATCTGTTTTGTTCTTGCTCTGACTTCCTCTTTATTTATAAGAAAATAAATATGGGAATTTATGACAAGTGCAAACAGATTTTTTTTTTCAGATGGCTACTGGCAGGTTATTGTTAGATGATGGTGTTAAAAATAAAGATGTAAAATGTAGAAATTTTTTTTTTTAAAAAAGTTCACTAAAACTTTTATGATCTAGCTTTTCTTTTACTTTCAAATGTCTTTTCTAGAGATGTTCTTACCCGAGATGGGCTGGTTTGGACTGCAGAAAGATGGGCAGAGTTGTGAGGGAAAGGTTGAGGCTGATATTCCTGATGTATATTTGGGTTTTGTCAATTTGTCTTGCTGACCAGATAGTTGCATACCTTGGGTATTTGATGCCTTCTGGGGGTGAGAGCTCTTGAAAGCACTTGGAGCTCACCATAGCCATGGTTTAATGTGTTGCCTGCAAATCTGGGTATTAACAAAACCCAGGGGAGTTTAAAAAGGAGGGTGGATGGGGTGGGCTGAAGGCTCTTTCCCAGCCCCTCAAAGCTTTTCCTGCTGTTTTGGAGTGAGAAAGGGACTCCCAAGTCTGTGGGCTGGAGATGGATTCTTCTGATTTTATTTGCTAGCAGGAAGATTGTCTCTTTCTTTTTTCTTTGGCTTTATTTTCTTTTCTATTTCACGTATGAGATCCTGTGCATTTCTTGTGCTGCTCGTTTGTGGTTGGTGTTTGAGGAGCTGAGGCAGGGATGCTCAAAGGCTGAAGTTACCTGGCAGATCAGGTGAATTGCTCTTCTCAGCTTTTCAGGCAAAGCCACGTTGTTTTTTTTCTGTACATTAAGTCACTGAACTGCTCTGTGACAGTAATGTTTCGTCAAAAGCAGTTCTTGGTTTATTTGGTTTTCCTTAGGTGAAATGGTCCCAAAGGGATGGAGAGAAGTGGAGACAGAGAGAAACTGATGGCTGGGAGGAGAATGAGGAATTCCTGAGGAGTATGATGTGATGAAGCCTTGATGACCTCTGCTTTGAAAATTTTACAGGCAGCTGTAGATGCCCCTTGAAGTTCACATCTGCTGTAGTCCCTCAGATGCTGTCATAGAAGTTTGCCAATAGTGAGCCACCTCATGGAGTGCCACGTTTAGTTCTTCTGTTTTTTTAACTGTCTCTTTAAAATGCCCCCTTCAAAAGTAGTAACTTCATGGTGTTCTCCATCCCTCTATATATTTTACATTTATCCTTTCCTTGGATAAATGAAGCAGGGACTGGGACTGACATCATTACGTGAGTGGTAGTCATAAACTTTTCAGCTGGTGCCTATCATTAAGTCCATTTATTAACAGACTCTTTGAAACTGTAGAACTTGAGATATTACTTCTGTCTGTTCACTTTCTCCTTTTTTTCCTTTTTTTTCAGTGTACAGCAGAGCTTGTAGGTGTTTAATGGCTTTTTATAGTTTTTTCTTTTTAAATGTACTTAACTTTTTTTTTTAAAACGAGTGCAAGGGAGTACAAGCAGTGAAATTGCCTGAGTGTTTGGAGCTTTTTATTAACATGTTCCATCCCACAGACGAGAACATGTCTTCAAGTTCTTAAGTTCAAGCTCAATCTGGGCATGAGACCAAGGACTTCAAATTTATGTCCAAATCTTGTATCTGATCCTATGTTAAACACATCCAGATGGAAGGTGATATTCTAATGTTAACAATCTGCTTCCCCTCCCTCTGCTGCCTTTCTAAGAAGTTGCTGACAAGTCTTTCTGACAGTCTTTTTTTAAGTAAATGAGATCAAGTATATTGAAGGTCTTTTATAGCAACAACCTCTGAGAAAGATGAGACTTTGCAGTAGCACTGCAGAATGTGGATTTTCTGATATTCTCCCCCAAGTCCTGGCTGGCACAGCGCAGAATTTAAGGCTTGTTCTGGTCCTTCCATTGCTGTGCCCCTTGTAAATGGATCCCATTGGTACCATTTACTGTTGGTAGTTGATAAGAATTGAATAGGTAAATAATTTCTTGATAAATTTGTACAGCTTTTCATCTGCTTTGTTGAAGAACAGGGGTTTTTCCTATATTGTTGTGATTTTTGGGTCATCTGCGACATCGTGTCTTATGCAGCTTAGGTGATGTTAGATTCATTGAAGGATGTGGAAATGAAACATTTCTCTTTTATGACCAGGATGTGAATGAGACAGTGTGTCTTTGACAGTGATAATTGTTTGGTTTTGCCTAATTATGATACTGAGCTTGCTGTGTTTCAGCTCTTGAATTCCTTGTGTCTCTGCAGTTAATGTGTGTTGGCTTTCCTGCTCAGCACAGCCTGATATTTAGATGTATTTGAATTTGAATTATTTGGCATCACAGATAGAACCCATTGGTTCTTTCTGTGTGTGTGGGGGCAGTCTGCCTCCCATCCCATCCAGATTCACCCCCCTGTGCAGTTACAAAGCCTCATCCATCCTCAGCCTTCCTGCTCTGCAGATCTTTAGCAATCCTTGCCCAAGAGGAAACAGTGCTTGGATGGAGCTCAGCCTGGATGAGCCTTTGCCTGGTTTCTTTACCAGCTGTGCTGAAAGGCATCAACCCCCTTTTGGATTCCTTGTGGGATTTTTCAGAGCTGCTATCTTCCTTCACTGAAGCCATTTGTAATTCTGAATGCTGTCTATGTTAGGATTGCCTGACTTGTGTGTGCTGCATCAAAGCCCTTCTTTCCCTCACCAAGTCCCCTGTGCAATGCTGTGAAAGCAGACCCTGTCCTTTGTGTGCCTCCTGTTCTTTTTTTCTTCTCCAAAGGAATACATGGTAGCATTAATCTGTGAAAGTACCAGAGAACAGATCCTGTAAAGGAACATTCATTCAAGTGTTTCCTGATGGGTAAAATTTGCTTTGTTGTGTGGAAAGAGAATTCCAAAGGAGTTTGGCCAGTTGTTTTACAGAAATATTTAGAGGTGTTTAAAACTACTCATTTTCAAATGGCCGTAGCATACCTTGGAGTCTGACTTGAATTTTACAAGTGGTGATGCCTGGAAGTCTGCAGATGATGTTCACTGCTGCTGCCAGGTGTAATTCTGGCTATGTCCAGGATTTCCATCCAACTGGAGAAACAAGCACTGGTGATGACACGGGAGCACAGCTCAGAAACTCTCTGGGATTTGCACTGACCACCTTCAGGTATTCAGCAGATCCCAAGTCATTGCTGTTACTGAAACATTCCCTTTATAATCCAAGTGGAGGTAACTTCACACAGACACCAATTTTTTAACTTGACTGTGTATTTTGGTGTCAATAAGTATCCATCACCCTGCTGGGGTAATGTTGTCAATATGCTGCACAGCATGTAGTGTCAGCAGCAGGGACAATGAATCCCACGAGCTGGACATATCCAGCTCTTACTTTGCAGCCTGAGCACCCTCTGTCCCCAGACTGGCCTCTGCAAACCATGAAATCAGGCCAGCAAAGAGTTAAAGGAAGAAGGGTTTATTCATTTCTGTCCTCCCAGGGTGAAATTGCCTCTCCTGTTCAACTAACATCAGCTTCTCACTTTAGAACTAATTTGTATTGATTGAATTTCAGCCTGGCTCTGTGGTTGCCTTGTAAAGCTCAAAGGCATGCTAGAACTCTAGAATGTTATGCTTCCATGATGGAATACAGGCAGTAGGTAATGCCCAGGAATCTTTGTGATCATTAGGGACAATCTCACAGCTTCCAGCATGCAGAGCAGGCTGTTCAGCTCCTGGGGAGGTGGCTGCACTTGCACAGGGCCCTGAAAGCTCTTCAAACTAATTCACATTACCGTGATCATCTGTCTAATTGTCTTTCCTTTAACTTTCATTAGCGGGTTCTGCATGGTTCCATTTGTCTCCCTGAACAGAGATGAAGATAAATTCAATAGAGCTACGACAGTGCAGCAAGAGACACAAGCTGCGTGTACATGATGAGGAGAGATGATGATTTATTGGCCTGTGTGGTGGCAGGAGAGGGCGTGCTGGGGAAGGGCCAGAAAAAAAAAAAGCCTTAAAAGATCATCTCAACCAGCATTTTTATCTATTTATTTTTTTCCTATGTACATCTGCACTCTGTCTCCTGCTACGAAAGATGTGCTGATTTGCTTGCGTGCCAGCATTGAACTGAAATTCCTGTAAGCTTTTATTAGTTGGAAGGAAGTCTGTTTTGTGGCTAAGAGGCTGGGCTGGAAATTAGGAGACTTGGACTTGTCTTGCAGGCTAGATACAGACTTCCTGGGTAAACAAAGAAGGTTCATTTAATCTTCCTTTACTTCAGGTCTTGGTCTCCAGTGTGGGGATTAATAGTACTTCCTTTGTCTCTTCCTGAATATCCCCTCTGTTGATACCTCTTTGAGATCCTTTTGATGATGTAACTGAAAATGTGTTGTGCGGTTTTTCCATTTATTCCATAGTCTTAGGAAAAAATTGTCCTTCAGTTTTTGTGGGGAGATGGAACATGAAAGCAGGAGCAAGACAATCTGCAACCACTGTTCTCTGGGCTGTGGCATGTTTTACTGATACAGCACAGAAATCTGGGCGAATAGAGGGAAGAGAATTTCATACATGGTACCATGACCAGCTAAAAAATTATTTGGAGCAGATGCTTTTGATCTGCAACACATTTGAAGAATCCTTCTGGAGGTTTTGAGGATGCAATATGGGTGATGCAAGGCTGGTGTTGGGCCTTAATGGGTTGTTGACAGCTATGATAGGAGGAGAGAGAGGCTTCAGCTGCTGCTGGTGAGAGTTGCTCTCCAAATCCTGGCAGCTCCCAAAGCAACATGCCTGCGAAAATGCAGAGCAGACAAATGGGGCGTTTTGTGTGGAGAGCAGTGTGGTACCAAGCCTGCACCTGTGGCTTTTGCAACATGCAAAATTCACGCTGCTGTGAAACCTCCTCAGCAAGGCATAAGCATGGCTGGGGGCTGCAGGAGGATGCAAAGGGGCTAAAATGGTTTTTATTGTGTTCAACTTCTCCTTGCTGGTTAATAGTGGTGTTCTAGCGAGGCTCTTTGTGGATGCTGCAGTTCCAAAGCCTCAGCCCATTGCACTCCTCTCCTTGTGGAACTCTCCTGCCTTCAGGGTGAGGTGTGTGGAGTTCACGTTAGGCAACCTTTGTCAGAAGTCACAGCCTGTAAAGGAACAGTCCTGCCTGCCTCCAGCTTCTCCCTCCCATGGCCCTGCCTGCAGCACAGGAATGGGGAAGCCTCCAGAGGAGTTGCTGAGGAGCCATTTAATGGCAGCCAGTGGCAGGCAGCAGCAGGGTCTGCTGTCAGCTCCCAGGCTGGATTAGCAGGGACTGCCTGCCAGCAGAAAGCTCCCTGGCTCATCTTCATCTCCCCAGCCTTCTGACTGCCTCACCATGTTCTCCACAGTTGGGCTTAACTTAACTGGTCATCATTATTTCAGGACCTTTCCTCCCTCTGAAAACTTGCTTTTGCCTCTGCAATCACACCAACAACCCCAAGTCTCTAGAATCTTCTCCTGCTCACTGGAGAGGAAAAAGATGACTTGCAAGTGTTTACTTTAAATTCCTTCCTTAATGCCACTCAAAACATTATTTTTGCATTTGCATAGTGCATCATCTTAAATCCTTCTTAGAGAAATCTGCCCAGCATTTAATTTTCCTTCCAGGTCTGAGTCTGAGGGTGGAGTAGGATACACTTAGGCTTGAATTAGTGTAGGAGCAGCAAAACCCAAGCATTAACCAGAATCAACCTACAAACTAGCCCAGCCTGAATTACCCATGAAATATTCCTGCTTCCTTTCCATCTGGGGTGGCTGTTGCTGCTCAGTGTTGCCAGGTGGGTTGAAGAGAGGCTGTGAGTGAGCCCAGCTCAGGACAGGGGTTGTGTGACCACTGATCACCACGTCACAGCTGGAGGGCAAGGCCTGAGCTGCTTGGAGCAAGGACAGAGAGCCACGAGCAGAAACACTCGAGTTTCTCCCAGTCTGCAACCCCCAGGACATCCATGGGCCAAGGTAATCCATCCTCCCTGACTTAGCACGCTTGTCTCCTTCTTTGGGCTCTGGCAAAGTGCTGGCATAACACTTCAAAAATACTTTATGCTGTGATCAGCAGGATTGAGGAGAAGCTGTTTGCCCCTAGCGCTCCTTGTCCTCTCATGTCCTTTGTTACCTGTCACAAGCAATCAGTTTGCTACAGTGATGAAGTCAGGCCTGAAGATGCTGAAGGCTGCACTGGTTGTCCAGGGATAGAGGCTGGATAATTTGCATCCTGCCAGGTCAATCTTACTGTCATCTACTGACCTGATTAAAGGTTTCTCTCCAGAAAGAGATATCTTAAAGGTTTAGGAATTGAAATATAACCTTGTCCCCCATTCTTTTTTCTTTAAATACCTCCTTTTAATTCCTACTTCCTGTGCTACCTGAATTTCTGCCAAACCATTTCCTATTAATTCTGTGGAGTGCAGACAATCTTGAGGTGATATTTCATTGCATATTTGAAAAATGAGACTTTTTCCATGGACTGATGGTTCTTGTGACTTGCCTCAGACTAGGGCAATTACTGGGTTTGCTGAAAGTTGGTTGTTTGGTTTATTTTCCTTCTCTGTCTAATGTTTCTTGACACCATGGCTACATTTCTTCTATTCATAAAAGCAACATGGTGGCATGTTGCTCTCCAGTTTGCAAAATTTGGATAACTTGTGTGCTGGTGATTAAACAGGAAATATCTGAGAGGCTTGGAGAAAGCTGGTGGTGCCAAATCAACATTTTCCACCTCCAGAAGTTTGCTTTCCATAATATCTAGGCTTTGTATCTGTTCAAAGTGATGCACCAACCTGATGTTGAGTTTGACTGTGTTTAGGAGTTGTGTTGATGCAGAATGGTGCTCAGTCAATACAACCAATTCTCTATTGCCCAGCAGACTGTGTTCTTAAAAAAGAAAAGAGGATGACTGTGAATCTCACAGTGAGTGTCATCTCATGCTGCACATCATTCATCTGTCCTAAAGGATGAAGTTAGGAATCTACAGTCTTGGAGGATGTGCACATCTGGGGCTCTTTGGGGTGCCAGTTTATCCATGCATCACCGTGGGGTTCAGCTCACTCTGGTGGGGTGCTTGTAAGCCCAGGCTGTGCAGGACTGTGGCAGGACAGGAGTGGTTTGGAGCAGACAGTGCTGGAAGAGGGAGCTGGTGCAGCTGGCAGCTGCTGAGCACGGGCTGCCAGTGCCTTTGGCAGAGCACAGAGCTGCAGGTTGCTGCTGAGCAGGCTCAGACAGGTGGGGCACCTCCAGGAGTTGTGGGGCAGTGCTGAGATGGAGAGCAGAGGAGGCACCAGCAGCCAACACAGCGTGCTTGGCTCCCTTGTGCAGTCATACTCCTGAAAGTCTGGGCAAGGCAAATGGGGCAGCAACACAGGAGGCTCTAGCTGGAGGTTTGGGCTGTTTTTTTTCTCAGAATTGCTCTTTCTCAGGAGCTGGAGGTATCTTCTCTCTCTCTCAAGGAGCCTTCCCATGCTCCTGCTCTCTTCCCTGCCTTGCAGGTGCCTGTAATTCTCTTCCTTTGGAATGAGAAGTGCCAAGGGGGCAGCTCATCAAAACTGGCTTTTTCCAGCTGCATGGGACAGCACAGAGTAGTGTCGCAGTGTGCTTGATCACCAGCCTTCCCATGCTTTAGCAATGCAGCTTGGAGTTTTGGAAGGGAAGGAGAGTTGGGATGCCAGAAATCCACCTCTGCTTCCCATGCAGCTTTTCCCTGTTGTCCTGTTGTGCCCTGTTCCAGCCTCCCCATGACTTTGAGTGATTGCACTGTGATCTGGTGATGTATGGGCAGAGCCACCTTGTACCAGTAATTGCCTGGCCATCAGTGCAGTCACATCTGGCTTTTGCTGATGTTCTCCTGTCAGTAGCCCTAACACAGACCAGGAGCTCCTCCCCCAGTTGTGCAGGGCTGAGATGAAAGGCTCTGGCTAGGCTGGGGTGAGTTCCCGGTGCTGTTAATGGAAGCTGACAGTCTACATCCCAATCCATCTGCTCCCAATTTATACCTTGAGATTTATTATCTCTGGAAAGGGTGAAATAGAGACTTGTGGAACAGAATTAGTGGTTCTGAAAGCTGTAGGGGAGGTGTAGCACATATCTCCTTCCATGCTTTCAGAGATAGAGGAAGAAAGACTTTAAAATCATAGCAAAGCTCCCTCACAATGCGTGCCTGGGAGGGACCACAGCCTGTCCCTCAGGGTGTGTAGCTGTCATTTGGGCCATGCTGGGCTTCAGCAACAGAGACACTTTCAGGTCTCTCGTGTTTCTACAGCCTGGACTTGAGAATTTCATTCATTTCTTCATTCATTCAGCCATAAGAGATGCAAGAAGTCTCCTGACCAGACCCAGAAGCCTAGATATTCTGGGGAAGCATTCTCCTAGAAAGGGTTGAGCTCTGCAGGTCCAGAGTGATGGAACATCATAATGGTCCTTTGTGTTAGTAAGAGCTACTGCCTGTGTTTGTGATGGAAGGAAAATCTTGCAGTGGTTTCTGCAGTGCTTGGAATCTGCCTTCTCTAACTCAGGAGTACAGTCCAGCCCACTGTGGACTTACTTTTTTTTGAGGAAAAAAATCGATGGGACCTCTCAAGGAGCCTTCCCATGCTCCTGCTCTCTTCCCAGCAACAGGGTGGGCAAAGCAGCTGCAGCCAGGAAGGGTGGAAGCAGGGAGAGGATGCTTTAGGAGCTGCTCGTGGAATTTAGGGGGAGTTGTGGAGGGGCTGAAAGTTGGCCAGAAGGCTTTGGTGCTCTTGGCAGGTTCGTACAGCTGCAGGTCACCTAGGGCTGGTTCAGCTGGGGACTTGCAGAAGGGGCAGTCATAAAGTGGGGGGAGAAGCTCTTTGGTGGGCTTGGAGTTGTGCCAGACTGCTCTGAATTCTGCTTTTCTGGTGGTGCAGAGGGAGGGAAGTGCAGCATTAATCACTGAGGACAATGGACATAACAAATGAAGCATGAGTTGGGGTGTGAAGGGAAGGGACGACATGAGAGAGGTTATTGTGAAAGTTCTCATGAATCTCACCTCCATTTTGCCTCTTTATCTGTGTGATTGGGCTTGAAAGTTTGATTTGTTGTGCCTTTGTAACAGAAGAAACGACCTAAAAATATCCAAGTAACCGTTTCTGTGTTTTTCTCCAAAATTTAGGAAATCCAAGAGTGGCATCTGGGTGTAGACATTTGCAAGCAAGAGCTGTAGGTTTTGGCAACCTTTTGGCATAGTTCAAAGACAGAGAATTGAGGATAGGGTAATGGCCATCATCAGTTGTATAGGATGAAGTTGAGAAATGTCACGTTTGCATCTAATATGCCTGGAGGTTAATTTATTCACCGCCAAATGAAACACCCAAGGCCGTCTCCCCTCAATGCAGGACTTGGGCATTTTGAAAAAAAAGCAAAAAAAAAAACCCCTCAGTAAAATTACTAATCTAGAATTGTCAAATGAGCAGGGAGGAAAAAATATTCACAGAGGAGGACAAGTGTTTGTCAAAACATCTGATTTGTAGGAAATGTCATGAATTTGCTGTTGCTGTTAGAGCTGTGTGTATTCAACTCTGTTGAGCTGCTTGTAATGCATTTAATGTGTTTATACTATTTGTTGTCCATTATTAAATGGCACAATTTAAAGTTTATCTATTTTGTATAGGAAGTGAGCAAAGTTTCTATAAATTGAATGTGTTAGCATTTTTATTGTCAGAACAGCTTTAAACTGTTTTCCCTAGAAACCCAAGTCTTAAATGTGCAGCTCTGTTTTTAAGGCCTTGGGACAAAAATCTGCATTAAAAACATAAAGCTTCTTTAATGGCCCTGATCACAACTGTTTGATAGGTTTTCCAAACTCTGTAGCATTCCAGGTGAGACAGATGTGTTTAGTATTTTTCCTTGCAAAAAACCTAGGCTCTCTGACTTTGTTTTGCAAATAGAGATAAAAAGTTTGTTTTTCTTAGCCATGTACTTTTGGTAACATGAAAAATACCTTAAATTTCTTTGCAAAACTGAGATATGTGCTACAGGATACACTTTATCATTAAAGATGTTTTAAAGAAATGATGCTTTTGGAATGTAAGAAAATGCTCATACTTGTTTTTCATATTCTTGGAGATGACCAAGACCATCCTATTTACAGCCCATATCCATCAGTAACATAGGAGGTAAAGAGAGTGCTGGGCTTCTCCAGACCAGGCAGCCAAATTTTTTTTTGAGCCTCCCAGCTGGACAGCTCTTGGCCAAATAAGCAGCACTTGTGTCTGTGAGCTGTGAATAACAGAATCTGGGAACTTTGGGCTGATAAAGGCTGAAATCACTTTCCGCTGGCGTCAGGGGAGATCTGAATCAGTCCTATAGTGAGACCAAAACAGGAAATCACCGATTCAAAAAGCCAGATTTGTTGAGTAATGATCGAAATTCAGCCACTGGTCATTTAGCTCTGTCCTGTATAAACAGAAATGGTTAAGTGTCTCCTGGTGCAGTTTTTAGATAAATGTGTTATTAGAGAATGTTAGCAGAAGGTGTGAGGAATGTAACTCAAGTGGCAGCATCACTCTTTTGTTTTGGGTTATAGTAAATGACTCCTTTTATTTTTATTTTTTGTTCTTAATGGGCTGCTATGATTTGTGAGCAAAAAGAAAGGGGGCACATCTCATTCACGGAAAGGGAGGGTTTTGATGTGAACAAATATTCATTAAGGACCACGTAATGAAAATGCCTTGATTTTCTTTCAAATCATAGTCCTTCTAACCACTGCAGTTGTACTCTGGGGTTTTCCCCTCTCACACTCCCTTTGGTAGATCATTTTCAACACTTGCTCAGGTAACCTCTGGGACAGGTGCTGTACCTGCAGGATTTCTGGGTGTTCGTGTGTTGGCTGTGCTGGAACCCAGTGTTTGCTTCTCTCTGGAGAGCCCAGTACTGGTACAGAGCTAATGGCTGGGTTTCCTTTGTCTCCTGTTTTGGCAATCCAAGGTATTACAAGTGTCCTTTGGAACTTGAAGTCAGTAAATGTCTGCGCAGAGTTGGCTTAGATTAGATGTTTTGGGAAAAATTCCTGACCATGAGGCTGGTGAGGCCCTGACACAGGTTGCCCAGAGAAGCTGTGACTGCCTCATCCCTGGAAGTGGCCAAGGCCAAGCTGGATGGGATTTGGAGCAACCTGGGACAGGGGAAGGTGCCCTCCAAGGCAGGGCATTGGAACCAGATCATCTTTAAAGTCCCTTCCCACCTAAACCATTCTAGGATTATATATGCAGCATCTAATTTCAAGATAGATTTTCCAAACACGTGAAAGGCTGAGTCCTTTAGGAATTCTCACCAGCTCCCAACAGCACTGATAAAATAGTAGTGGAAGAGCTATGAGAGCTGTGGATGGCTGGTGTTATGGCTCATTTCTGGTATTTTTGGCACGTGTGTTCATTAGCATTTGAATGGTTAGAGGATTGTGGAACGTTCTCAGATGAATAAGGCTAGACAGGCTGGATTGCTGCAGCTGCTGTGGGAGCCTGCTGAGCTCAGAGCGAGTCTGTGATATCTCTGCTGAAGTGGCACCGTTGGGCTCTGCCTGATGCAGGAAACGTGGGTGGCTCAGGGCCCCACTGATGGCAGAGCAGCTGGAAAGGCTGCTGCAGGTCATTCTGGCCTGAGAGCTAAAAATCCATCTTCAGCTCTGGCTTCAGGCCCTGGGGTGTGCCTCGAGTGTGGTGCTTCAAACCTCTCCTCTATGCAGTGCCCTGTTAACCTCTGATGGAGCAGACACCCGTGGGAAGGGACTTCTGACACATCCATGGCGTGTTTCACTGGAGAACATCTGGCAGAGCCCTTGCCTGATGTTCTTCAGCATATGCTGCCTCTTTATCTTCGCTTCCTCTCGGTTGTGTTTACCTCTCCCCCATTCCGACAGTGTTCAGAGCTCTCTTTGCTGTGCTGGGAGTGATCAGAAGTGAGGTCAGATGGCAGAGGAGCAGCATTCCCTGAAGTCTTTGGTCAGATGTCACAGGAACCTGCAGGACACAGAAGCAGATGTTTGCATCTGTGTGGAGCTGGAGAGGGAGGCTGTCCTGCTGCAGAGTTGTTTGTAGATCTGCTTCAGAGGATATTCAGTTCCCAGGCTTGGGAGCAAGTGGTTTGTCTGTTGTTATTCAAGTTAGAAAGGGCAGTAGGACAGTCCACAGGCTGCCTTGTTTTCTTTTGCTGGCAAACAAAAAGTGTTTAGCTTGTATTGCATAGAAAGGTGTAAAATTACAGGCTGTAGAAAATAAGTAGAAATGGCTGTTGAAGTGAAGAGATAAAGCTAAAGCTGAATCCTTAATTTCTCCACCCTGCAGGTCACGCCACTGCCTTTCATGCTGTCTGTGCGGGCAAGTGATAACGTGGTAGCTAATGATGAAGTAACAAATTCCTGTCCAGACTTTTAAACACCATCCTGCAGTATTAATGTGAGCTGCCCTGTGAAATGCTATCTGTGTCAGTAATCCTGCTGACAGCTGTTTGCCTCAGCCCTCGATTCACTGCTCATCTGGTGACTGCCGATTGCCTTTCCCGCCGCACTGGCATTTCTGTTTCCATGGCACTGCTTTGCATGTGGAAGCAGTGCTGGAGCATGTGCCTGGTGCATTTTACTGTCTTAATTGCTCTCATTTAAAGAAGAGGTACCAGCTCAACCAGCTCAATGGAGTTTGTCAGGAATGAGGTATGAATCAGTCACTGCAGCTACCCAGAAGCCTGATGCCAGGTGCTGAAGACTTGCTGCAGTATCTCTGAAATAAGTGGAAAGCAGTTTTGTCTTACTCTGAGCTTTGTTATGCTCTTTCCTACAGTTTGGGATTAAGCTGTAAGTTTAGGGTAATATCTTCAAGAATCTTGGTGACTTAGATGAGTAAATTCCAATTTTAGAAGCTAAATTTTTCTTGCCAGTGATTCAGTGTGTTGTCTCTGGTGCTTTGATGAGAACAGCCGCTGTGCTGGTGGGCACAAGCAGCAGATAGAAGGGGATTACAACTTCCTAGAGAAGTGTTTGCCATGAGTACTTTGTGGCACATGTAAGGAGACCCCAAATCTTTCATGTAAAGAGGGACATGAAAGAGTCATGTTAATTCTCTTGTGACCATTTTACCTGGCAAACCTTGCTGTGGTATCCAAGAGAACCACCACAAGGTTTGGACCTGTTTACTGCACCACTGTCATGCAGGAGGTGTTTCCAGCAGAAAGCAAAGCACAGAGTAAGGAGGCAGAGTGTGTCCCTTGACCTTGACACCTGTAGGTAGGATGAGTTTACTGGCATATTGGTTTGGAAGGAAGGTGGGAATTGCCCTTGGAATAGAAAATGTGACCCCCTTCCCTTGGAATTATTAGAACTCTGAAATTATGGGGCTTTCGGGCAAAGCTATGGGAAGAGGAATATCAATAATTTACTGGTGTATGTATCTGTGTGTCACAGGGCACACAAACCCCCCCGGGGCGGCAGCGGCGCCCAGCGGGGCGTGCCCCCAGCCCCGGCGCGTTCCCCTCGCTGCAGTTCCGGGCACGGCCACCGGGGGCGCTGGGGGCTCCCGGCCGGGCGGGCGATGATTGCCCCGCGCCAGCAGGGGGCGCTGTGCCGCCGGCCCGGCCGCCTCATGAGGCGATGGCGGGGCCGGGCCCGGAGGGAGCTGCTGGAACGGCGGGGGCAGGCAGGGGAGCGAGCTGTGCCGGAACCCTGAGCACCAGCGGCAGGCACACCCTCTGGAGAGGGGAACACAATGTGACAGAACACTCACAGCCTTAGCAGGAGCCTTGGGGGCGGGGGTGGTTGGCATCCTGGGTTTTCCCCTGAGGCACCTACATAGATGGTGAGGGTCCCTTCCAATCTGACCAGGTGTTAATAAGGTCCCAGTGCAGCGGCTGCTCCCAAGAGCAAAGGCTCACCCACAGTAGGCGAAGCAATGGGAGGATGAAAGCTCCATAGTGGCAGTGAATCCTCTGGGCAGTGACTGCGAAACCAGCTGGGCCTCCTCCAGTGCCAAGAGTGAGAGGAGCCGAGTCCAGCCCCTCTCCACCCACCCAAAATCTCATGGTGTCTTTTACCTGGGTGGTTTTCTGGTTGGAAGGTTAGAGAGTAGCCAGCTGTGCCCTTCCCACACCTTGGCCATTTCTTTTGTCACAAATACCGGTCGTTATTGTCTCTTAGCAACAGATGGGACAAAATTGCATTAAGGAAACAAAAGGAAAAACCCTAACCCCCAACAACAGGCTTCTTGAAATTAGGCAGCATTTTATGTGTTCTAAGCACAGCTACCACTAATTCTAAAGATACCAGCCCTGCAGAAAATGAGTCTTTGTGGGTTCCTGCACCGCATGCTCTCCCTTTTCCCTGAAACGGGGAATGCATTGGCAACCTTTTGTGCAGGGATCCAAATTCTCCTCATTGCAGAGGTTCTGAGGTGTTTGGCACCCAGAATGCAGGGCTCAGGTGTGCTGAAAGCTCCATGTCTGAGTACCTGTGCCTCTGAGAGTCTCCATGCCTGTGGTGGGCTGAGCCCATGAATGATGGGGTAAATGCTCACCTTTCCTAAACACCAGGGAGACTGGGATACCACTGGAGGGCTGGGTATGAGCCAAAATAGAAATGGATTTTGGGCATCTGCCCATTGTGCTGCCCAGGGAGCTCACCAAGGTCACACATGGGTTGTGGGAGTCGATGGATTTTGGATCAGCCACTGCATGCTGGGCTGGAATAGCCTGGTCACTCAGGCTAACCTACCCCTGTCTGCTCCAAGAAACTCTGGAGAAAAGAGGACTTGCTGATGGCAAAACTATGATTATGGCCATAGGATTCTTCCTGCATTTCCCAGCCTCATTTCCCTGTTTTCTTTGATTTCCCCGAATAAATGAAGCAGAGATCAGCAGCCTCTGTTACTGCACATCCCCTGTGTAAAGGGGATCTTTCTTGGGACAGTCTAGTTGGCAAATCCTTCAGTGCCATCTGTGCCTCTTGGGTGACACAGACACCCAGAGCTCTGCTTCCACAGGATTTATGGGAATTGGTCAGGAAGTCTTCAGCATCGACATAAGAGTTTGTAGTTACTGTCCCAAAAAGGAATTTTTAGAGAAACCTGTAAGCAGTGTTCTCTTCTCCAGTTGGAAGTACTGATTCTATATTAAAAGTGTATTAACACAAGGCAAAAAAAGGCATTTGAAATGCCTTGTTCTCCTTGTGAGATCACCCTATAGATATGGTCCACTTAATTGCAGTGCTTAATTGAGACAGCCACTTTTACTGGGACATCTCCCAGGGAGCCATTGTAGCCTAATGATTATCAATGCCAATGGTTGTTGCCTAATCAGGTCAGTGCCATAAATCCCTCTTAACAAGAATACATTCAGTGAGTATCAAGTGATTAAACAGTGTTGAAACAGGTGTTAAATAAGTGTGGAAGGCCATGTTTAAACACAGGGAAAACCAAAATAAACTGAAAGGCAATAGGTGGGAATCTCAAAAATAATAAGTGCTATTTTTGGCCTTTTCATTTAGTGCAGGGCTTTCTCTGATCAGTCTCAAATCTCTCTTGGAGATTTTTGTCTTTTATGGTGGTAAGAAGAGTCCTGTGAATGAATGCTGGCCAAAGGCTTAGGGAATCAGCACTAACTCTCAGTAGGTTTGCCACTCATGTAGGGCTTCCCCAAAGATCCTTAACTACTCTAGGAATTTTTATAAATGCTGGGATGGATTTCTTTGGGGGGGAGGGGAATGTTTTTTAGTGCTACTTGATAATAACTGTTAACTGGAGTGACAGAGATGCTGCTGGGACAGTTGAATCCTTAGGATAATGTGGAAAGCCAGTAGTGTGCATGGACTGGCAGAATGCTTGTGGTCCCTGTGCTCTCTTACTGTCCTGAATACAAACAGCACTTGTCCACCTCTGTCCCCCTCCCTGGCCAGAAAAGTACCTCCTTTTCCCATGGCATAACTTACCCTGTAATGGGAAAGTTTGCTGTGTCAGGATTCTGCTGTGCAGGCCATGTTCCTCTCCATTTTTGATCTGATTATATGCCCTCCAGTCCCTATTGATTTATAACAAAATCCAGTTGTGACATACTTGATGAGCATGCAGTGCTGAATTAAATTTGGGAGAGAAGCTTAATCAGCTCTCTGTGTAAAGATCCAGAGGTGGGCATTTTCTAACAGAAAACTCTTCAGTGGCTGATAGGAATCTCATGGCATCAAAGTGGAGCCTTTTGGAGTGTGAGAGCTTGCTGGGAGCTTGGAGGCTGTGAGTGCATCCCACCGGTGCCATGTGCAATCCATGCCAGTGCCTTGTGCATCCAAAGCAGCTGCTCACAGCTGCCTTTCCCTTATCTTGGTTTTCCAAGAAACAGGTCTCTTTTCTGAGCATTTTCACGGCCCTGATTGCTCTCAAACGTTTTGTTTGCAGACTTCTAGGCTTTCACAGCTGTTTTCCTAGCAACCATGTGCTCGTGAGAGAGGAGGCATTTCGTGTTTGTTCACTTGCAGTGCAGGGAGAGTCTTTGGAACCCTAGCTGCAGGTCGAAAGGCAACTATTTTGTTATTATTTTTTTTGACATGAGGTTAGATCCCAGTGCAGAAGAGCTGTAGTACAAGGAGGTGCCAATTCTGTTCTCTTGATGTGCTTCCTGTTTATTAATCAGCAACTGGAGCTCTGTCTGGTCCTTTGGTGAAAGTTTATTTTACCTTTGAGTTTGGTTTTGTTTTCTGCTTGGCCTCCAATAATATAGAAAATCAGAAAATGTTCTTGTTTTACCCCAGAATAAGTTTTATTCTAGTACTGCACTGTACTAGAATAACCTTTCTTAAATTCACAAAAGCATCATTTGCAACCTGATGTAAGGTTTGGCAGCCTTTTTTTGATTACACTCTAGCTCCTATTGATGTTTATAAAAATAAACAGCAAAAACAACACCCTTCCCTCCTCATGCCACGCACTCATTTAATGGATCATTAGGAGTTTGAAATACAAATAGGTCTGTATTTTGTTACACAGCAAGCTCGATGTCCAAAGATATTTTGGAACTCACAGGAAGCACGGCTGGCATTACAGCAGCTACTTGATTTTCACAGTGCTTCTCCAGCTTTGCAGTACACAGCCACCAGATGCAAAGGGACAGGTTGTGATAAATCTTTAATTAGAGCTATATTTAATATTGCAGAACTAAAAACTTCCATAGAAATGGCAGAGTTGTTACTGGCACGTATCTCCAGCATCAAGGTATGTTCCTGAACTGGGTGAATTTCCATTCTGGCACAAAATTCAATTTTCTTGTTTAAAGAGTTCTAGTGAATTACTGAGATATGCAGCTTCTTTTGCTTTTTTTTTTTAATTTTTCTTTTCTTTTTAGATCACATTCCAAACAAGCCCTTATTCTGGAAAAAAATTTAGCCCTAGAATTTAGCCCTTATTATGGAAAAAACCCCAGGCTTACTCATAAAGACAAAGCAAAGTCTGGAATGGAAGAAACTACTATTATTATCATTTTCATCCTGTTAAAACAAGTCTTGAAACATGGTGAAAGTTTGTGGTCTGGTGATGGTCCTACCAGGGATTTAGCAAAGACAGAAAATTCATGTGTAATCTGAATTTTACTGTAGGGGTGGAAGTATAAACCCAGCCTTCCTCTTGAACTGGAGGTCAGTGGGAATTAAGGTGTGAGTGCTCCAGGAGAGTTTGTCTGGCAGTGCATCCAGCCCAGCTGCAGAAGGGCAGAAGGGAAGGCCATCAAAATTCATCCCTGGCATCTCAGCCTCCTTGCCAGACTTTCCAGAAGCACTCTTTCTCCTTCACAGTAGACCCCACTAAGGTGGCCATCCTCTGCTCTCCTCTTGCCTGGTGCCATCCTCTGCTCTCCTCTTGCCTGGTGCCATCCTCTGCTCTCCTCTTGCCTGGTGCCATCCTTGGCTCTCCTCTTGCCTGGTGCCAGAGCTCACCTTGCCTCAGTCCCCCCCTCAGGAGCACGGGAAGGAAACTTGCAGAACTTGGCACTAAGTAAAGTGATTTTTCTGTGTTTTTCTGTTCCACTTTATTCCCAATACAGGTTCCTCTTCTCCTGCTGCTGTGCCCCAGGTCTTGACCAGTAGCAATTCATTCAAAGTCATTCCTAATCTGTTCCATTGCAGTTATTCTTTATGCACCAAAATCTTCTTTTCCCTGTTCCCTCCTGCAGTACTGGTGTAGATCAGCACTAGGCTGGGTTAGACCTGTCACATCCATTGATTATGAGGGGCTGTGTGATGGGAAAGGTGAGGATGTGGGAAAAACAACACAAAACCTCCCTGATCTCTGCTGTTACTCACACAAGCCACAGAATAACCTCTTGAAATATGCAAAAAGGTCAGTGAGATAATGGAAGGATTTTGCTACCTGAGCACCAGAGGCTGTGCTCTATTAAAAAGGAAATAGGGAGGGATGGATGTGCAGCTTGCCTTGGCTCCCTTCCAGAGTCAGAGCACACGTGAAGTGGAGAAGGAGACAGCAATGCCAGCAACTGGGGAAGTGAGACTGGGAGCACAACAGCTGTGAAGGAGCTAACTGGGAATGTTAACAGAGTGGATATTGGATGTAGCTGAAAGATGAGGTTGAACTCAGGAGAGATGCAGAGTAAAGGCAGAAATATAAATTAACATCAGATTCTTCTTAATAGATGTTAGAGTAGCTCGCTGCTACATGTCCAATTCTTTGTGAAATTTAGCCACTTGCTTTTTCACCCAAATGGGAGCTAACTGAGCCCTCTTTGAAATTTTGATCCCAGTGATGAGTTGAAGACTTTTGAAATAGTGGATAGGATCAAAATGCTCTAATTTATTCTGGGTCTGAATTCTTTCCTTGGCTGCAGCCATCCTTTGGGGCATGACTTGCTTTATTCCCCCCTATTCTGCTGGTTCCCTTCCTTTCTGTATTAATGCTATCTTGGTTTGTAACTTATTTTAAGGGCTGCTTAGGGCTCACATTTGGTTCCCATCTTAGAGGATGGATGCTGTTCAGTTCATCCAAATATAAAAAAAATATATTTTTTTCCTTGGCCTTTCCTCTTTGTTTTGTTTTGGTTTTTGTTTGTAGTTTTGTTTTTTTTCTCCTGTGTGAGGAGTCCAAGAGATCTGATCACACTGGTCCTCCGCAGCAACCTTCTATTTCTAGAGCAGGAGAGAGGTGATTGAAGACAAAACCCAGATAAACCAAACAAAGTGAGAACAAATCCTCTGCCCCTGAACCTTGCAGATTTCCAGAGCTGTGTGTCTCAGGACTGTGTAGATAAGAGAGGAAGGGCACTTATTAAAGGAAGGAAATCAGCTGTTGGGATGACTAAAATAATGCCAAAGAAAGCAGATGAAAGGGTAAACAGAAGGAAGAAAGAATAGGTGCCATTGATGTGTGGGAGTAACAAATCCTGGGAATGAATAGGAGGCTGGAGGTGCTTGGTGGAAACAAACACAGAATGTGATGAAAATGGAGAAAAGGTACTTCTCCCTCAAGCCTCATGAACCTTCCAGTCTGTCAGATACCTTTTAGAAAATCCAGAAGGATTTTGACACCCAAATTTAAGGCTGCATTTTCAGCATTACTTCCCTGGCACCCCAGGTTTGCCCCCGTGGCAGCTTCCCTGAATGGTCCAGCAGCAGTGGCTGGACATGAAACAACCTCAGACCAAGTTCTGTCATCTAGATTTACAGCTCCCCCCAGCCCAGGCTCCTGTTCATGCCAGATGAGGCAAGAGAAGGTAGGATTTACAAGCTGTAGCTGTTAGTGGGTCACATCAGCACCAAAATCAACATTTTCAGAAGATGTCGGTCTGCTAATGGAGGGGGTGGAAATAATCTTAAAATTACACCTGACCTGTTTGAAAGCAGCTGGTCAGGATCTTGCTGAATTTGTGTATTTGAAGACTGGTCTGAGCAGGTTACAAGTTCCTGGGCATCTTCTTTCAGTGCAGATACTCAGTGATGTTTATTAAAACCAGTGTTCTTTATAGGCTCAGTTTTCCAAGCTGTGTGTATTTATGTACCAGGCCTTTCTCTGCAAATCCTTGGACATATTTTGACATTGTTCTGTGCCCCTGACAATGTGGAGACCTGTGTTTGCTTTGTTCTCAGATGGTGCTTCCTGGTCAGCAGAAGTAAAAAGCTGGTTGTGTTAACAGCTGACAAGGTAAACTCTGGTACAGGGCCAGCGAGCTGGGTATTCTCCTCTCCTCCAAGGTGTGCTCCATCAAATGCTGGCTTCAGTTTTCTCAGTTCATTCCCTGCCTGTTCTTTTTCAGGGGGAAGAAGTTGTTGACTTGCACTTAGGAGTGTAATTGCCTTTGACAGAGGAGTTGCAGCTCTTTTCTTGCCAAGGTGGTTTTTTACATGTGCTTTATAAACTGAAAGCTGGGCAGCCCAGCTGGAGATGCAGTGAATTCCTCAGGAGTGTCACAGAGGGGAGGCTCCAGGCAGAGCACAGCCCAAGCCTGGTCTTCCTGCTGGCAATGCCTCGTTTGCAGGGGTGTTGAAAGGCGTGTGGGGGGGAACAAAAGAGAAAACAGGTCTCTGGGTTAGGGTTGAGAATTGAAAGGAGCAGAAGGACTCCTTGGAGCTGCTGGCGAGAACCCACTTCCATAAGGTGCAGGTTCATCTTGCAATTATTTCAATCCAGAGTAGGGAAGATCTGAACACAGTGTTCAACAGAGCCCTGTTCTTCCTGCTCTGGAAATATTTCTCTTTAATGGGGTAAACAGCAAACATGAGTCACTTGTCTCTTTGGTGCATGCTTAATGCTCTGCCTTCCAGAGAGCTTTTCCATACTTATGGTAGCAGGTATAACTTATTCTTAGCCATGGAAACCCAGAATTGGGAGGCTGATGTCACCATCTCTGCAGTTCTTTCTGTATGCAGTTTCCTGCTTTTTCAGATCTGTTTCCAACCTGTCTGTCTCCAAATACTTCTTCCTAAAATAGTTCTTTGTGAAGTGACAGGCACACAGGGACCTGAAAAAGAAAGTAAGCTGAGGATGACTGAAGGTGCTGATGAAAGGCAATCAGCTGGAGAGAGCAAAGCATCAGATGTGATCTGTCTGGCATGTGCCTAATTATCCTGTGCCTTCAGGCTTGCAGCCGGGCAGGAGCCGGGCAGTTCACTGAGCAAGTTCACTTCATTTCCCTGTGCTGCTTTTCACACACAGGAAAAAAAATACTGGGAAAAAAAAAAAATTCCTTAGGATAAGCAACAGGACCATAAGAGGCGATGTAGAAAGGAAAAAGGCTTGACTGGTGTAGTGAAGCATATAATGAGGTAATTACAACTGTGAGAAGTTGATAAAGCACTAGACCAAGATGAATTGCATCCCCCAAGTGCTCAGGAGATGGGCAAGGAACTAGAGCAGCCTCCCTGAATGAACCTCCAGAAGTAACCCTCAGTAATGTTTTTGTCCTTCTGAAGTGCAGAGATTGCATAGAGCTGGAGGGGGGGGGTTGGCTTTATGCACACAGTTTACAAGGAAAACAACAAGGAGTAAAATTTATAGATGGCTTTACTAACAATGAGGAAAACTAGGGAGGGAGGAAATTGTTTCAAGTTGGTGGTGAGATTTATTTGCTGGGAGTGGTAGAGCTGCTGTTGAAGTAGCTATAAAGTCAATATTTAAGTAAAAAGCATTTTCATTCCCAGTCTTATATCCAATTAGCAGCAATTAAATGAGCATCCCTGTAATCTGTGTCCTTCTGAGGAGGGTCTGTCCTGCAGTCTGTTTGTGTTGGATCCAGCCAGACAGCACTGATCCAAATAATGAAAAATCCTGTCCATCTTTGCAGCTTTTCCTAACGTACTTTTGGTCTGATGCAGCACTCCCTTCCTCCCATTACCTGGCCATTATTTAGTATAAAACCAGGATAAGCTCTAAAACAAACTGGTAATGATTTATGTGTGGGGATGCTGCCACTTGCTGCCCTTGTGAGGGCAACAAGAGAACACAGAAACACATTGTTGTAGCCAGAATCCCAATTTGTGTAGCTGTTAAAATGCATAGTTTGCACAACTTGTGTGGGGGAAAAGTGTTGTTTGCTCTGGTTTTCCTTCTTGTAAATGAGTGTCTGAAACTAATCAGCTGTTTGTGCTTGGAAAAAGGCAGTTTCTTTAGCTTTTCTTTTTAAATACTGTGGCTTAGTTTCTTTACACTGGTAAAATGATCAGGGCTCTCTCTGACTCTGGAAGGCTGCACTGCCTTGGAGTTCTCTGCACATATCCCATGCGTGCACGTGAGTTCTGTCAGTACCTGCTGAGGTTTTCTTGAATTTTTCCAGATTAGTTTAGTTTAAAGATGACCCTGAGAAAAGTAGAGTAAGGGAAATATGCAGCTATTTGCCACAGACATAAAGCATTTTGATATGAAAATGCCCTCACTGGCTGTGTGTTCTGACCTGATTTGACAGGTTTTTGGTGTGATTTTTCCTAGGACTCCTCTGAACACAGCAGATAGTTCTGTGAGGCAGGAGGAGCAGAGGGGTTTGCATTCTGACGTTACCAAAGTTGATTCAGGTTCATTAAGATGAATGGAAATCCTGCCATTGATTTCTGTGGAGTTGAATCAGGCTCATATCCTCAATCTAATGAAAAACATTATCCACGTCACTCTCATTAACTCTGTTTGCAAAACAGACAGCGAGATATGACTCCAGATTTCTTCTGAGACGTGTGACAATGATGATGATCCTGCAGGACAGACAGAACCCTGCGTTTAGAAGAGACTCGCTGCCTAATTTTACCTGAATTTGTCCCTACTGCCCCTGCTTTGTGCTTGGGCTTTTTTCCTGTGCTGAAGATGATCTCTGGGGTGGCTGCTCTGGAGCACCCTGTGAAAACACAGATGTTGAGCTGCTGCTGGAGCCACGGCTTTGGGAGGTCGGCACATCTCCGTGGCTGTGCTGGGGTTGTGGTAAAAGGCAAATGAATCACCTGTCAGAGTTTATTTTTAAGGTTTTCTTATCAGAAGAGTGACCAATGTGTGCACTTTTGGGAAAGCTGTGAAATCCTTCATTGTGATGTTTGGTTGGCAGTAGGAAATCTCATTTCCTTGCACTTTTTTTTTTTAACCTTGAAAACTAATTTACAAATTGTGGCTCGCAACAGCAGGGCAAAATGCCAAGGCATAATCGACTGACACAAAAGAAATTAAGTTTGGGCAGGCAGTATAGGAACCTGATCCTGTTGGAATCAGTGGTTTAATTCCTGTTGTGTTTGTTCTTTACCTTTGGTTTCACTGATTCCTTCAGATGTTTGTAGATCCCCTGAAACTTAAACCTCATCATATTTTGTTAGAAGTCCCAATTTTTGCAGTCCCATTGTGATGTAACAGATATTTTTGCTTGTTTTGAGAGGAATTTTTTTGTTCTTGCAGGTGAAAATTTCAAAATACTGTAAGAGATGCATCAAGAACATGTTTAAAAAAGCTTAAATGCATGATTGAAAGAATCTTATAACACATTAACATGTTAAAATTTTTGTTGTTGTCATTTTGGATCACTAGGCACACCTATAAAATGCAAAATGTCCTGTACATGGTGTGTCTATCATGTGTATGGCCATGCCCTGAATGTGTATTTTTGGTGATGTGGAGAATACCCAAACCAGCATTATTTTTTCTAGGCAATCTAAATGATATTCTGGAAAATTTAGGTGTGACTTGCCAACTCTGAATACCGAGCCTACAGTTCAAACAACATTTAATATCTTTTGAAGATGACAGAATCTGTCAACATTGTGGGTCTGCAGACACACACACATGCAAAAACCTCTCTGGTTATTTTTTTGTGGTTGATGGGTTTCTAAAGTTTCACAGCAACTCACAGTTTATTTCTGCAAAGGGAGGAGATATATGGGCTGCATGTCCCGGTTTGTTATTTTGAAGTTGTTACTAAATGTTCTCTTTAAAGGTGGTACTTTTAAAGGAATTTTATGCTTGTTTGGTTTTTTAAATGTTTATTGCCTCTAGGGCTATTGTTTGACTTTGGGTCTTCTGGGGTGTGTGAAGAGGAGTGAGTTTCGTGGAGTGGAGGGGGGTTGTTTATTTTTCTTTTTTACTGCAAAAAGAAATAACTTCCTCTTCTCCCTTGTGGCTAAACAAGCCATCAAAGTCTAGGAGGAGTTGAAGCTGATGGTCCTTGACATGCGCCATTGGTTTAAACAAACCCAAAGTCTGTTTCCGTATATATTTTTAAACATGTGTGATTTAACATTATCCCCCAAACAATTTTGGCTTGCCTGGTTGTGGGAGGACAAACATAGTTTCCTTTTTTCTTAGATTCCAAGTACAGACACGTTCTGTTGCTTGCTGTGGGTTACTAAAGACAAGTTTTGTGAGTCAAGACACATTATTTCTGCAAGATAGCAACTGGAAGGAAATGAGCTTCTTTAGAGAGGCAGAAAGGAGAAGACAAGGTTAATTTTGTTCTTATAGAAAGCGTTTGGTCAGCGTTAAAAGTGAATGTCTCAATATCTTCAGTTTTAAATAAAGTCTGCTTTTGCCTTGCCCTACCTGTTTCCCAAGTGAATGTTGTGAAATCAGCTGCATTTTCTTCTTGTTCCAGAATAGAAGCTATCAGAGAAGGCAGGTTTGATCTTCCAAAATGCCTTGTCTATGTCTCTTCTCCCATGTGTCAGTCAAGGGCTGTACTTTGCTGCACCTTATTGTGTAATCATGAGGTTTGAATAAACCCCAGGCACTTCTTTATGGCCAGAGCAGCCATCCCTTTGAGCCTGGAAGCCCAGCTCGTTTGGGATGGCACGAGGAAGGAGATAATATTTGCAGGAAGGGTCACTTGGAAATCCTGCCTTGCACAGATGACTCCAGCCCAGGCTCCATGCAGCTGAAATTGCTGGTGGAGAACTTTATTATGATCTGTGGAGCGATGATGTGAGGGCTGCCAGCAAGTTTGTTTGGCTGCTACAGCTGTGTCTCCACCTGCACTTGGATGGCCAAACTTCCAGTCCTTTGAAATGTGTGAATTATGTTAAACCCTGCAGGCAGCAGTGGGATCCAGCAGCCAGTGCTCTGTGGGGCCAGGGGATGTGAGTGAGCAGGAATAGCTCGGGGGGAAGAGTTCCCATGCTAGCAAGTGAGGCTGATGGCACAGGCAGCACTGGCAAGTGTTTGTCTGTCTTCTGGATATCCCTTTGTGTTGTCAAAGTGACTTTCACAAGAGGTCACTTTTGGAAATACACAAAAAAAGTTGGAATGTGTGTTGGCAAAGTTAGGAGATGGAGAGCCCAAAGAGGGGATGCCAAGATGGAGGAGTCTTTGGAGGAATAAGAGGAAAGGATGAAGGAGAGAAAATGAAATATGAGCAGTTCTGCTGGTGGCACTATGGGCAACATCTCAGGGATGCTGTTAGTCAGGAGGCAGAGCTGGCAGGGCTACTGCAGCTGGAGAAGGCATTTAGTATTTTTGACCCATAGCATTTTCTTGCTGTTCACCCTTTCTATAACAAGTCTAGAAGTATTTTACCTGTTCTTGGTGTCTTGTTTTATTTTTTGGGGTTTTTTTTTTAAGCAAATACTTCTAATCTGCAAACGGCAAAAATTAAAGGAAATTATGGGATTTGTTAGCTCAACATGCCAATAAGAGCCTTCTCAAATGCTTGTCACCCTGGATTGTGTGAACTTCTAATTTCTCCCACTGGAGTGGGACTGAGCTCATCAGGTTCTGTTGCCTGTGGAGGCAGGGACAGGGGCTGGTGGGTGCTCTCAGCTGAGCTCAGAGCAGAGCTGTCAGCCTGTGGGTGTGCAGCAGCTCCTTTCCCAGCCTGGAGTAGGTGTCTTGCAGCCTGGTTTAGCAGGAACATCAACCTGGCTCTGCTATGGCTGCAGGAGCTGCTCAGACGTGGCATCAGGGAGAGAGCTGTGAGCAGAGGAGGAGAACAATTCCTTCCATGGCTTGTTCAGCTTGGGAGAAGTAGAAGTGGCACAGGGTCTGTTGAGGGGTCACTGCACAAGTCCATTCTTGTGCTTGCTGAGGCCTGTGTTCTTCTTCTAGTTTTTCTTCCTATAATCCTGTCATGAACAGTGCATGGGACCCTGAACTCTGCTGCCACTTGATGATGGTCAAGTTATTTGTATTGATGTGTCAATCTGCGCTGTTTTTGATCAAGGATTGCAAACGAGGTATTGGGCAATGCCTGATCCCTCATCTTTGATAGGGATGTGCAATGAAAAGTGTTGAGAGGTTTAGAAGTTATCTTCAGCGTTTTGTTAGAGTTGCACTTCAGAACAGAATGCACACTGATGTTCTATATTTAGCACACAGCCAAAATATATTGCTGAAGCTTTTTTTGGCCTGCCATTGTTCATTTAGACTAATTTGGCTGGCTTAGATAGATGTTGAAAGTGCAGCTTTGCCAAAGCTCCTCTGTCCTCCAGGAGTCCTAACAGGATAGGTAATTCAGACAAGCTCGTGTCTCGGAGGAATCCTCCATTAGCTAATCCTCCATTAGCACTGCTAGTGCTTATTCCATTTATTCCAGGGGGAATTGAGCAACTCCCACACTCGGTGCATTTGCAAATTCCAGCCTGCAGCTTCCTCTTACTGCTCACTAGAAGATGTTCACGTGAGGGAGCCTGAAAGCAAGGGAGGGGAATCACGATGGGCTTACTTGCATTTAGCCCTGAAAGCAAGTACAGACAGTGTCTTTTGTGTCATGTATTTATTACTGAAACTTCTATGCCCCTCCTGCCTCCTTCTTCTACCTTTCCATAGAAAATATCTTGGCTGTCCCAGGAGCAGAAGAGAGAAGCTTGGGTGTAGCTGGATACTGAACTGGTACCTGCCTGATCTGCCCTCAGCTATTCAGAGGGAAAGTTCAGGACTTTGGGGCATTAGATGATTTTGTCACATGACAAATTTAATCAGATTACAGTAAGTTTATCGCCTTCTTGAAATATCACATCAAAAATTTGTCAGCTGAAAGAAATACCATAATCTGCTCAACTGAACTGAACCGAGTTGAGTTTGACTTTTGAACTGTAACTTTTGGAGGCAGCAGGTCCATGCAGCCACCAGGTCCTGTCCCCCAGCCCTGTCACCCTGGTGTGCCAAGTGGGATTTTTGTTCAGAGCATAGGTCTGGAGGACTCCAGTTATGTTGTGAGTTTTGGCCCTAAGCAGGGTATGTGTTGTGGGGTGGTAGAAGTGGGATTTTGCAGAGCAGGTCCAGAGAGCTGCTGGTTGCTACAGATCAGGAAAATGAAGGGTATTTAATAATTGAAGGAAACATAAAGAGGGGCTTTGGTGTGGAGGGTTTTTAGTGCTAGCTTACCATATACTTTCTGCTTTGAGAGATGTGTTGCAGTGTGTTGTTAAAAATGTAATTTCATACTGGTATTATTTTCCTTCTGTATCTTCCATCTGCATCGCTTACTAAATGCATTTTGAATAATTACATGGCAAAGTCCTATCTGGACTTGACAATTAGGCAGAGATACTGCAGTGGAAACACACACACACACAAAAGCATAATTGTAAATAATGGATATTGACTGGATCTGCCAAAAGTTGCAATAAAAAAACCTTGCCTTAGGTCAATTGTTCCTGGCATATGGATGGAAAAAAGAATCCAGCACTGTGTGTTATAACATGAGCTGCTGCACATCAACATTTGCCAGCCAGCCTTTTTTTTTGCCTTGTTTTTTTTGTTACGGAGCTCATATCTATCACAAAGGTAGATACAAGCTTTTGAAAATATTCAGCACTTCTGCACTGCTTGCTTGTATTGATTTCTTTTTAGTTTAAATTATGAAGAGCGAGGTAATAGAGATCACTAAGCTGACACTTGCTGGTCATCCTTCTCCTGAAAATTAGAGGTTTGTTGTGACTGTTGTTGATCAGGACTTGTGTGTCACCCAGAAGGTTAGACCTGAATAGGAAGGAGCCCCCCACCATGGATCTGTAGAGTTCTGCAGGGCAGGGACACTTTCCCTTTGTATCCATAACTCTGTGTGATCCCACAGCCAATCCTTTTCCATGGCAGCTGCATCCCCAAGCCCTGACTGCTCTCAGCTGCTTGCTGGGGCTCAATTACACTGTGGAATCAGAAACTTTCTAATGAGGAGCTGTCCTGTAATTTCAACTGGGAATTGGCCTTTGGCTTCTGCTCAGACTCTTGACGTAGCCAAAGGAGAACAGAACTCAGAGGAGTCTTGCTGGCTGTGCAGCCTGGGCTGTGCATTGAGGCTATCATGAGCTACAGGAGGTTTTGCAATTGTTTATGCCAATCCTCGGAGAATAAGT
This sequence comes from Thryothorus ludovicianus, assembly GCA_013397245.1. Lineage (NCBI taxonomy): Eukaryota > Metazoa > Chordata > Aves > Passeriformes > Certhiidae > Thryothorus > Thryothorus ludovicianus. The sequence goes on along the minus strand of VZTB01015198.1, from coordinate 511,357 downwards.
GTGAAATTAAGATCGTGGTCTGATTTATATATATAATTTCCGTGATGTGCTCCTGTGATGCTGCAGAGCTAATTATAGATAACTATAAATGTGCCATTGGGAATCTTTTAAGCATTTATTTTAGCGCTTTTGAGGAAGCCAGTAGTAAGTTTAATAGGCTGTGGTGAATTATTGACCGAACAAATTACAGCCATGGGCTAGAGAATGGTATTGACATTAGAGATTGTACGGTCATCTTTAGGAGTCATTACAGGATTTAATTCGGGGCATGCTGAACTTTGAGATTTACATTGAGTGGGATATTGACTCCATAATGTGAGGGACATATGTTAACCTGCATGCATAGCAGACCATTGTTAACATGTCTAGCATGAAAGCCATAGAAATGACATCGTAATTTCAAATCAGATTTTATTTCCCTATCTCTTTATGCGCAGGGAGCTGTACATGCAGCTGTAGGAAGGTCTGAGGTGAGTGGCAATTACTGCTGTAGAAATAGATCCATTTGCCTATCAGGTAGCAGCAGCAAGTTTTGTTTTTTTTATGGGTTTTTTTGGGGTTTTTTTTGGTCTTTTTTAAGTAACCTAAAGCATTCTGGAAACTAATTTTGGGATTGAAAGAGAAGAGAAACAGGGATGTGCTCCATGCTGATCTAAAGGGCGAAGTGATGATTCTGCTCATTTTATTACCAACTTGGGGGCTGGTTCCCGGCCTTGTAAAGCAGCAGAAGGCGCGGGATGTGTTTCTTTCCTTGTCCTCTGAAGCTTCCCAAAGGCTCGTGGCTCTGTGGGGAGTCCCAGCAGGAGTGAACCACGGAGCCAAGTGCAGGAGCTTGGTGTGTGAAGCATCCGCTCTGCCCTTATCCACACGGCGGGGTTTGGGACGGGGTGGCTCGGGAGGAATCCCAGCATCCGCTCCTGAAGGGAAACCCGCTCTGCAGAGCTGCCAGAGGCACAGGCAGGGACAGTCCTGAGCAACATTTGTGTTCCAGGGAAACTTCAGGAGGGCTTAGGTAGCCAAAGTAAATGTTAACTCTCTGGCTCATTCCAAAGTTTCCTTTAGAAATCCATTCTGGAAATGGCTTTTCCTGTTTCTTCGTAGTGTCTGGTGTTTAGTTTGCCTTGGATTCCGATGGAGCATGAAACCCCTTCAGAAACCAAATCAATCAGACAGTAGCTGGACATTGAGATCTATTCCCTACACTGCTGATGTTTCCTTGGGATTTATTGCTGGAGGAAAAGACAGTGTGCATATTCTTGTCCCTGTGTGGCAAGTGCAGAAAAAACAAATGTCTCCAATATTTCTGAAGTGAGCAGAGTCGATATGCCCAGCCTGCTTCTTCAATTATGAATTTTGGAGGGGAAGAGATTATGTGCCATCAATGGAATAGTAATAGTACTTTTTAAATAGTTATTTAGGCTTCTGCCTGATAACCGACCATTCAAACTCCTCTGAGAATCAGAGGTGAGCAATTATTTATGAGATGATCAAATGCAGATTCTATATCCGGGGCAATAAAAGTCGAGATAGGCTGATTTATTTGGTGGAGGTTGGATGTGCTGCTCAAATATTGATAGGATCTTCCTGAAGCACAAATGAGTGTGTTAAACCCATAACAAAAGTTACACAAAATAGTGGAAGAAATATTAAAATACCACTCCTACTGGTGCCTTCCCAATGCCTCAATGATCCGTGTTGCTCCTTCAGGGCTGTAATGACAGGACTGTGGCTGCTGAGTTCTCCCATCTTGGGCACGTACTTGTTCAAGAAATTAATCTCGTGTTTTAATCCGGTTGGAGACTGTATCTTAATTTGTTTTGCCACTGCAATAATTGGCTAAGGTTTGTTTACCCATAAGGATAATTTCAAGTTTAATATAAAACCCCATCTCCTTCATCATTTTAACTGGTCATGTTATTCTGTTCTCCTTTAATTGAAGTGGTAAATAATCCTTTTGAAAGGTTGAGGCTGCTGAGAGAGACTAAGCTTCAACCAGCCTAAATAAAAACATATTTTAAAGAACAGATACACAGATAATATTAGTATTTAAGAGACCTTTCTGTACAGAAAAAGATAAATTTAGGTCTCAACTGTCAGTAAAGCCAGATGTTGAGGGAAATTAAAGGTGTTTCTGCAATTTTTTTATGAATGGAAAATTGTATTTGCTGTGGGAAAGGAAGTGAGAATGCCTTTACATTGTCATATACCCACATTTCCAAAACTGTGTTGCTACACAGATTAGAGTTTTGAATCAGGTTTGGAAGATCCTGAAGATAATCCAGACTAAGAAAAAAGTATAAAATACTACCTCATGTATCTGAGGGGGAATTTTCTTTGTTACAGAAGAACCAAGTTTTATAACAGGAATATATATCAAGGTGTGGAAGAAAGAGTGTCACAAGTCCCTGTGTTTATTTGCTTAGTTTTGAGAGGATTGCACAGTTTGTGCCAGTTTTGTGTTTGCCCATTATTAAATAGAACACGTTCATTGTGGTCACTCTTGACCCTTCTATGAGATACTTTGTGGATTTTCATATAAAACGTCCTGCAAAAAATAGGGGGAGGTGGTGAATTGTGACTTAAAATTAGACTTTGCTTATCCTGGGGAAGGATAATGAGAATCTGAGAGTCTGGTTTAACTGGATAAAGTATTTTTTTATACACATACACAGACCAGGAGATACGTGCCTAAAAACGTGTATCCCTCTACACATCCCAATCTGTATTTAATCCTGTTATTCTCATACAGGAACCTGGCTCACAAATAGTAGTAGGGAAAAAAAAAATCACCAAGTAGAACCCTAAATATCGTAATTGTCATTATAAGGCTGCAAGGATTGACCACAAAACACACAGCCATGACCTTCTAGCAAGTTCCTGTTTATTTGTTTTCTTCCCTGCTCCCCCTGGGTTTAGCTGTCAGCCAGGTTCTAATTTTGAGTGTCCTGTCATCACCCCTCCTGTCCTCACTTACAGCCCAGCCCAGCTGCGTGTTGTGGAGGGATTTTGGGGGGTGACAAGCTGCAGTTAAATTTTTATCAGTAAAACCTTGATCTGATGTGTCCATGGACTAAAATCAGTCTGTGATGCCACTGACCCCAGTACTGTTCTCCTTGTTCTCTTAAATACGTTTGTTTTCTCATTGTCTGCTTTCAAATCATCATTTTTCTGAGAGACAAAAAAAAAGTTGTTTTTCTAAATTTCCTCTGTTTACTTTATATAACTTGAAAAGACTCTTTGAAGGTGTTGACAAAAATAGCTGGTTCTCAATCTATGTAATTACAGAAAATTCATTCCTTTTTCTAAGCCTGTGAGCCTTTTTTTTTTTCTCCAACCATCATGCTTTTTACTCAATAATAGCACTTTTTAGTGTTATTCTGGAGGCAGCCTAGCCTGCTTTGAAAGATATGCTAAATAATACCCTTGATTCCTGATAATTTCATTACATGTGAAATTTTATTTAGGAAGAAACGAGACACTTGTTAAGACATTACTTAAGCTGCAAGTTTAACCACTTAGATAATGTGAAATGCTAGATTAAGCATTTAATTTCCCTTATACCTTTTGAGAATAACAGCATGCGTGTGTATTCTGTTTTTTTAAAGTTCATTATGTGCAAAAGGAGACGTTTCAGTAGCTTGTCCAAACTTGCCTGTGTTTTCCCAGATGTGGTAGTGACAACCTTACAGACTGCTGAAATCCAAAGGTGTTTTTCCAAGCAGGAAGGCATTAGATCTTCCCACATGAGCATGCATGAACCATTTCCCAGAGCGTTTTTGACTGCCGTTCATCTCTTTCTTTAGGATGCGCCTTATTTCAGAAATTGCAGCTTCATTTGAGGAAATTGGTGAAATCACCTTGGCTGCTACATTAAGAATAATAACCACCAACCCACCCCAGCCCAGGCAATCATCCAGCAGGATTATTTCATGCTGAGTGGTTCAAGTGTGGAAAAGTAATGCAGAGCTGATATCCAGGTCGTGTCAGGGAGGGCGCTGGGAAAGCGAGACCGTTTTTTGATAATATGAGATACAAATTGATTCAGATCAGCGTGTTTGGGTGTTAAATGCCCTTCAGGCTTGCAAAGTGAAAAATGCCCTTGAGATTTTTAGAAATTATGCATCACAGAGACTTGGGGGGATCTGCCAAGTATTTGGATCCTCTCTTCTTTTTGCATATCCCTGCCAGGATTGATCCCTTCAGTACTTTTTTCAAGCCACGTTTCAGTCACCTTCAAGAATGTGAACTTTCTTTTGCAAAGTCAAGAGGTTTTGGTCTGCTGCTGCTGGGGGAAAGGTACTTGGAATAATTATGCTCTAGAGAACAGAGCTGAGAACATTTCTGGGGGAGAAAGCAGCAACTGCAGTCAAACGAGCTTCTAAATAAAGAAACATCATTAAACAACAGGGTTAACCTTGGGTTTGCTGCCTTGTGTTTAGTTCTACTTAGTAGGAGAAAATATAAACAGGAAAGAGCCAAAGAGTGCCCTGATAGGAGAGGGGGAAAAAAAAAATCTTCTTGTGTCTGTGCTGCCAAGACAGAGTTAGCAAAAAATTCCCACTTTGTAACAGCCCCGCAGTGTTGGATTGAGGCAAGGAATAAAATGCAAAGTTCAGTGTAATGCTGAACACAGCCAAGTATTGGCAGGCTTCAGGTGTAGGCTGAAGTGAGTCCCCGTTAAGAAAAGCGCGTTCTTCAGTTTGATGAAAGATAAGAAGAGCTCATCATCCATCTTTTTGCTTAATTACAACTTGGTTGTGTTTTTTGTGTGTGCCTTTGATGCTCAGAACAGCTGGCTCCTGCAGGAGAGAGTAGCTGGTAATTGAGGCTTGAGAGTGGTGTAGGGCAAAATATTTTGGGAAACGTGGCTTGGCAAGAATTCAAGGTCTTCCAACAAGTTGCCATTGACTTCATCTCTGTTGTGTTTGCAGAATGACCCGTATTTCCTCATTCAGTGTAAATTCCAATTTCAGGAGCAGCTGCCAAGACGCAAAGAATCTGAGGCATGCGCATGCAAATACTTCAATAAAAATAATTTCCCAACTCTGTCTAGAGATTTATAAAATAATGGTGAAAAATATTATGCATTCAGTTTAATAGCAGATAAATGTAAATTAAATCTATGGAGATTCGCCCACTGATTCTGATCTGGAGATTCTTTTTTTTTTCTGCTTTGATTTTTAAGATGCACTTATCCATAAACCCTGAGAGCATGCGAAAATAATAACGATTACAGCTTGTAAAGAATAAATTAGCAAGAAATTGTTACTCTGATGCCTTCTAATTAATTCCCTAATACACCGAACAAATAACTGCTTTAAACTCACTTATATTTACAAGGTAAGCAGCAAATGGAGGTAAAAGGGAAATTCAAGTGTGGCAGCAGCAGGTGAAGTGAAAGGGGCTGTGGGAGGATGGAGTGAGAGTTTGTGCCTCAGCGCAGGGAGAACATGGAAAATTGCTGCCCAGCTCCTGCAATAGGGACTGTGCATTTTCAAGAAGCAAAATATTTCCCTCAGAACAAACCAATGCTTCCTTACCGATGTGTTGCACCCTCTCCCTCACGTTTCCCATCTCTTTGGTGTGTGTGGGCACCTTCAGCTGATGCTGTTCGTGTGCTTCATCCTCCTTGAGAGCAGCAACCAGTTGAGGATCTGGCTGGGAAAAGCTTTTCCCTCTGTTTTTCCTTCTGCTGCCTTTTACTGATATTCATATATAGAGCCTGGAAGTCTAAATCTCCTCTGAAATGGTTGGAGTATCAACACTTGCCAGATAGGTCACTTATAAATTAGCATTTAATTAATTATTCTCTGAACTATCCAGTGGTAACTTTGTAAATAAAGCTGTCTGGTGGCTGGAGTGGTGCGAATGCAAATATTTAGCTGTAAATAAATAAAATTCCTTTAGATCATTACTGTAGAAAAGCTTTTTCTGTGCTCTATGTTTATAGATATTGTGTAGTGCATGTGTTAGTATTCAGAAACACATTTCAAGCGTCTTTTTAAAAGTGATTTTTTGCTTTCAATATCTGAAGAAAAATAGTCCTAATTTTGCCCACGCTTATTAGAATCCATATAACTCAGTTCTCGTTTCTTTCTAGATTGAATAGCTCCTCTTCCTCTCAGCTGATTACACAATGCTTGTATTTATAGACAATAATCATCCCCCTCTTTGCTGTTTGGTGGAAGCCAAGCTCCTCTTGAGTCTCCTCTAACAAGAGCCTGCTCTGGGTTCTGTGATCGCTTCTAGAATCTTCTCTGTAGCTCCTTCAGGTTAAATTCACCTCAGAGTACTGGTGACCAGAGTTTGGGATGATGACTTGTCTGGCTCATGTCACTAATCAAAATTCAAGCAGAGAAGATGTTCAGAACTTCCTGGGCCAAGAAAAAAGAAAAATTAAAAGCTTAGGTATGATCTGGCCAGCAAGCTTATGCTCTTATTTTTTTGTTCTTTAACCTTCATGTGATTAATACTCCTTTCATCATCTCATCCAAAGCTTTGCCTGTCAAACTCATGTACATGCAGCTGCTGGGCTTATTTCTCCTCCCTTTTCGAAATGGTTTTAGGGTTTTTTTTTCCAGTCTCCAGGTTTTGCAGGTTTTCAGCTGTTGTTGTTAGTGCTCAAGCAGCATGTTATAGCTGGAGTCTCCAGTTGGAATTGTGCCTGGACTGTGGATTTTCCAGTTAAGTAGCACATGCCAGGGCTGTAGCTGGAGGAGTTGGCAGGGTTGTACATTCTGCTTCCATGCAGTTTTTAGCTGATTCCCTTTAGCCATCCATGGAAGTGGTAGGCGTGTAAGTAGAGCATGGATTGCTGTGTTTGTGCCTTAACCTTAAAACTCCCTGGGTTATGTGGGGAGCAGAGCAACTCCAAGCTCCTCCTCTCCCAACTGTGTTAAATTTTGAAAAACCGTGCATTATTTTAATGTAGAGAAGCCAAAAGCTCTGTGCTGTTGACATGAATGTGCAGTCTCCAAACCTGTCCACAAAACCCAGCTAGTCAGAAGAACTACTCCAGAGCTGTGGAGTTCAGCCAAAAACACCCTCACCTGCTGAAGTAGCTTCTAAAATTAAACAGCCGGAGCCATTTATTTGTTGATACTTTTTTAGTTGCCTCCAACTTATGCTGTACGCTTAAAAAAAAGGCTTTTCTAAAAGTTCAAAAGCCTTGAATCTCATTCAGTCTTGGGAAAACCTTTCGTTGATGGACAGATTTTCCTGAGGAGGAGCTGTGCTGTCAGGTGTAGCAGAGCAGGAGTTGTACAGTGGGATTTCCATGTGGGATGAAAGTCTCTGCTCCTGCTGTTCACTGTTTGGGACAGTCTGTTGAAAATAATGCATTTTACTTGCTTCAAATCAAAAAAACATAATCTCTGTGTAGTCTGTGGTCCTCCGTCCATGGGAAATAATGTCACGAGAACAATCATCCCCAAAATATGATAGATCCCTTCATGGGCAGGTACGTAATGATCATAATCACACATGTTTGAGTTGTGATTTGAAAGGAAAAGCTTCTTAATAGCGATATTGGGGTTTTTTTGGTTTTTAATATACTGCTTAAACTCCAGTTCACTCTTCTCTTCATTGTGGCTCTAAAGCTACAAATTGCCAGGTTAGTCTCAGTTATGTGAATAAAAATCAGTGTAGTACCATTATGAAGGCTGCCTACAAGGTGCTCTTGTGTTTTCTTCTGGAGTAAGAAGCTGTTTTCGTTTCTGATTGTGGCTGCACTTCATGAATTCTCCTTTTGCTCCTGCTCTTCCCTGCTCTTGTGAGTGGGACCAGCAGTGCGAGAGCAATTCCAGCAGATCCAAACCAGGTGCACTCATGATGTTCCTGTCCATACAATTCCCATTGCCAGCTGCAAGAAATCCAAGTTGTTTGGACGAGGAACTTCTGGCTTTGAGTGTTTTTGTGATGGAGCCTTTCCTGGCAGGGGAGCACTGGCAAAGGCAGCGGTGGGATAAGGAGATGCCATGTTAATGGGTGTGGGGTTGGGATAGGGAGGTTCTTCTCCAGCTATGCCATTGTTTTCCTCTGTTGTGCTGGGAGATCACTTCCCAAACCCATTGCTCCTTTCATTCACTGATTGTTTTGTGTGCTTAGGCTGTAAGATTAAGGATTGTGTCTTTCTTTTTTGGAATATGTTCTGACACTCTGACTGGGAAGAGTTTTTATGTTCCAAGCTGAGCTTATACCCTATCAACACTGGTGACTTTGGACTTGAAGTTGGCTGAGACTGATGAATGGCTGAAGTCTTACCTGCTGTGGAAATTTCTTTTTCCACTGCACTACTTCTACCACCTGGGATGATGGCTGATCATAGCACGCTGAGAATTCCCTGTGTCCTTTGCCTGTTTGTGATGGGATGAAGGGAGGCAGCAAATCTTTACTGTGTTCCTCTGCTTCCTGTTTCTTTGCACTAAGATTTGTATTGTTAAATCTCTGCCCATTTCTAGACTGCTCAGCCACAGCATCTGTAAATCCCAGTAAATGAAATTTTCCTTTAATGAAGCAGCAAAGAACTCTATGCAGAGCTGCAGAAGAATTTTCGCTTTCATTATTAAAAGGGCACTTAGCATGAAAATTCCCTCTCATTTTTGTCCTAATAGCTCAATGCTTTATGCTTTATATAAACCACATATCATTTTCCCTGTACTAGAAATTATTGCTGTTCTTACGACTCCAGGGATACATTGAGACACTCTGTGTTATTAAGATAGCCAAAACTTTTCAGTTTTGGGGCTTGTTTTTCCATAGGAATGCTTCCTGTAAGGGCCTTGCAGGAGGGATATCATGCAACTCTGCTTGGAGGTTCTTCCTCAAGTCCCAGAAAACCTTTCAAGGTGTTTGGAGCTCATTCCCAGAGCAGCTGAGTCAAGTAATAAATGCTGATTCTTGCCTTGCTTGAGTCCTCCAGATCTTTCTGAAGTAAGAATTAGTGACCACCCAGTAAAGTTTAGCACAAGTTCAAACTGCCCCTTGGTTCAGAAAGGATGTTAAGATGCTTGAGGAGGGCACCGAGGCTGGAGAGGGGCTGGGAACACAAACCCTGTTGAGGAATGGCTGAGGGAGCTGGGGTTGTTCAGCCTGGAGAAAAGGAGACTCAGGGGTGACCTCATCCCTCTCTGCAGCTCCCTGAGAAGTGGCTGTGCTCAGGTGGGGTTGGTCTCTGTCACCAGCAGCACTGACAGAGCCAGAGGACACAGTCTCAAGCTGCACCAAGGGAAATACAGGCTGGATATTAGGAGGAAATTTTTCACAGAAAGAGTGATGAAGTACTGGAATGCTTTGGCTGGGGAGGTGGTGGAGTCACCATCCCTGGATGTGTTCAAAAAAAGACTGGATGTGGCACTTGGTGCCATGGTCTGGTTGAGGTACTAGTGCTGGGTTGGGCTCCATGATCTTGGAGGTCTCTTCCAACCCGGTCATTCTGTGAAATCTGTGAAATTTACAGATAATACGTTTTGTTTAGTAAGAAATCATTCTACTCTCATTCTGTTTGGGTGGTTGTTTGAAAAATGTTCATTCTCTGTGATGCCAAGCCCCATGGTTCTGCCAGTTGTTCAGAGATGCTAGTTGAGACCTAGGGAGCCATGTGGTCAAAGCAGGGTCTAAACCAATCCCTTGTTGTTTTCCAAGCTGCTGCTCTGTGTGAGAGGAGCACATCTCTGTCCTTCCTCCCGAGCCCTCCCTACCTTGAGGAATGTCCCTTGTCGCTGCAGGTAACAGAGCAAATGGCAGCAGAGCCTCCCTAACTCCATGGGGAGCTGCAGTGCTGCTGCTGACAAACAGTCCTCTCTTCTGGACTCTCCTCTCTGGGGGTATGGAAATTCCCGAGTGTGTGCCTGGCCTCATGCTTGGATAAGGCTGCAGTGATTTTGTGCCAGTGCTCATTGGCCAGGAAGGAAAAGCTTGAAAATAAGTGATTTAGAGTGAAGTAGTGGAGGCAGCAGACTGTTTGCTGTGTTTCTTTGTCCTTGTGAACAGCTGTGCCTCACACCCAAATTTTCATTTAATCTGTCAGGGTGGTGGACTTGTTTTCGGCTTTGGATTTTTTAATAGATGTTTAGAATGCAGAGAATTCAGAAGCCACTTTATTTAGGTTAAAATTTTGTGTTTAATTGGCCCTTGAGACATCAGGGCCAATTAAACACAAAATGTACTCAGTAGGAGTAAGAGCCTTTGTTCCATCATTTAAGTGCCTTGCTGCTGCTTTATCCATCACCTGCAAGGAGCTAGGAGGAGATCTGGTTGCTTTGGGCAGGTTGGCAAGTTTAGAATGAATAATATAATTTTTAATTTTTTTCTTTGAGAAGAGTGTGTGGGAAGGTAACAAATTACTTTGAGCTTGTGAAGGACAAGTGTGCAGCACAAAACTTTGCTGTTGTTGAGGAGAGTTCTCCTGTTGATTTGAGGTGTACGTGCTGCTCTGCTGCTGCCTTATTGACACAGCCCATAATTTTGATGCCCCATAATTGAATTGTGTGCTGCCAGGAGGAAGCATGGAGGCAGATTCTTCAGGGACTCTCTCTCTCTAGTGGGATGCAGCTTATGAATTATATAATGGCACTTTGGGGAAGCACAGCACTGCCTTAGCAGAGCTCCTATTACAGTCATTGACAACCTTGCTGTTCCTGCTTGTAGCTGTCTTTGCAGGTTTCTGTTCAATCTGTCTCATCAGTCCTCCACAATTTTCCTTTGGGATGAGGAGACAAATTGCCGTGTTTCATTCAATTTATTCTTAATGATAATAAGGAAAAACAGGTGTGTTCTGAGCAGGGGAATGATCCGTGACATCCCATAGCTCTGCAAGCACCCTTTGGAACTGGCTCTAAGTATTCAATCCCACTGTGGAGAAATTCATCTTGGAGTCAATCTGAGTGTGGCTGTCAGATTCCCTGAAACCTGAGTGAGGTGTTTTCTATAAGGGGCTGTAAATATATGAATTTCCATACGTATTTACCTAAAGCAGTTCTTCAGCACAGCTTGCAATTTCTTTGTAACTTGTAAACTCCTCACAGAAGGGGTGGTTAAGACGTTGCAATGAGCTGCCCAGGGAGATGGAGTCACCATCCCTGCAGATGTGCAAGGAAAGCCTGGACATAGCACTCAGTGCCGTGGTGCTATTTGGTCAAAAGTTGGACTTAGTGATCTCAGAGGTCTTTTCCAACCTGAATGATTCTGTGATTTTTTCCTCATCAGATTCAAGTGTTGTTCTTAATATTTTCTTTCTGGCATGCTGTTAGGACAGTAGTCAAGTGGTTTGATTTTAAATAACATTTTTTAAATGCTGTTTAAAAATAAATATAGCACAGAACTGCCTACGTTTTTTTCTTCTGGAGATATTCAGCACTTCTATGTTCAAAAAAATGATAAAACGGAGTCTTTCTATATTAAAGTACCATTTTATTTTTATTAACTATTCCCAATAGAAAGTGTTGTTTGAGTCTGTTTGATGTTCGTTTCAGCAAATTGGCCCCCTACCCCTTTGAAACATTTGACCAGATGTTGCCATCTAATAGCATTAAATGGTGCTTTTTAGAAAACTGGCTTAGTTTTCCAAAGTTTATTTTGCTAGCAGTATATCAAGCAAACTGTGAGGGTAGTTTTGTGTCTCCTAGTAGAGTGACTGGTGATATTTAGAAGAATTAGGTAAGCTTTCAGGCACACAATTTTTTCTTTCATATTTCTCAGGAAACTGTGGAGTCACAGGTTTTCCAGCGAAGTAGAAAGCAAGTTTGAATTGGTTAGACCTTCTCCTTAAGTGGCACTGGCTGAGAGCCATGCCTTACATTGGGAAAAAAGAACATGCAGCCAGAAGGGACATGGGAAGGGAGGTTGAACAGCTGAGGTCAGAGCAGTGGGTGACTCCTCAGCCCTGATGAGCACTTGCAGAAGAGAGGAATTATTTCTGTTAGGGCGTCTATAAAGCAGTTGGCTCTCTGGACTAACCCATGCAGCTGTTGCAATGCACACCTGCTCCTGCTGGGTCTCCCTGACACAGTTCTGGGAGGTTCTGCAGTGGATCCTGCTCTTAGCCCACCCTGCTGATGCTGGCTCTCCCATGGTATCCAGGAGGATTCCTGCTTTGTAGCTGGGCTTATGTCACAAGCATGTTCCCAAGGCACCGTGGCTCAGCTGGCATCATTTTGGGCAGTTTAAAATAGAAGTGAGCCAGATCCTCAGCTGGCATAAATTGGTGTTATTATATTAAATTCAGCTGGGCCGAATTACAAGTGCTTAAGCAGACACTGAGGGTTGCACAATCCATTGCTTTTGTGAGTGTGTGCTCACCCATAAAAGTGAGATTGCACAATGCTGCCTTCTCTGAATGCATCTCTGTCTCGGCTGCTAATTGAAAACAAACATGGTCGGATTAATAATTCACTGCTCTGCAGTTTTTGTATTATGAATGATTGGAGGGGTCTACCACTTGCACTAAGAGATGTTACTCTACTGCAGGATTAAGTCCCAGCAGCAATGACTGGAAGTCTCTAAACAGGGGAAAGTTAGACTTGCGAAGAATTTGGATTTTTACTTTCTTCCCCAGTGCTATGGCTTCCATGCCCCCTGCAATGCGTTTTCCAAGCCTGGATGGAGGAAGTCATGAACAAAACTCCTGTTTATTTAGGTGGAGGAGGGCTTGGGCTGATTGGCTGCACAGGAAATGGGGCATTTCTTTGGGCACTGCTCAAGTGTATTTTCCCTCTACAAAAATCACCCCACATTTTTGCAATAGGGAGATAGGAAATTGTATTTCCTCTGACTCGCAAGGAAGTTGATCTCTGCCCTCTTAATTAGTTGTTTAAAAGATGAAAGCAAGTGCCTGGGGTGAGGGAATTCCAGGAGGTTTTTTGAACCAGAGTGCCAAGAAATAGCCCATTATGAATTGTGATTTCTCTAAGCCCCGCTGAACGCTGCCTGCAGAGGCACTTCCACGGGTGCAGGTCCTGCTCTCATGAACTTATATTAAATGATGCTGTCAAATAGGGATATAAATGATTCTGGGGATAGGATTACAAACTCTGTTCTCTGCCAGGGAGCTGACAGGGCAGGAAGGCCATGAGATGCATGTTTGGGATCAGCTTCTCCTGCAGCCCTGGCAGCTGGGCTGAGCCAAGCAGCCTCACAAAACTCCACTTCTCCCTTGCCCTTAGAGTTCTTGGATCCTCAGGTGGTCTCACCTTTTCTGCACATGGCTTGGTGGCATGCAAGCAGCTTGAAAGCAGTAGTCAAAACTCCAAACCAGCCCTCTAGCTGCTCCTCCTCTGGGAGGATGCAGACTTGGGCAGGATTGTTCAGGTCCCTGGGGGAGCACTGGTCGTTGCCCTTTTTTTGTCTCTTTTTAATGTGTGTTATTCCACTTTAAAGGGTTGTTTTGTGTTTGTGTTGCACTTTTGTAAGTGACTAAATTACTAATTCTGTTGGTTGTTCTTTTCTTTTTTTAAAATAAAAATACCAGACAAAAAAAAAAACAAACCAACTTTTCAAATTCCCTCTGTGTGGCTCAGCATCTCCATGTAAGATCCATTTTTCTTCAGCATATTTAATTTCTCTCATATGTTTGCTGTTAATGCATTTATTTTTAGTGCTTTTTAGTCCTTTCATCTGATTTTTATGACATGATCTGCATGTGCCTGGACTTTCTGTGGGACATTTCACCATGGGCTTGGGACCACTTTGGGGTGTGGGTATTATTTGGTGTTGTAAATATAACTCTTGTTTCTCACCTGAGTTCTTGCTCAGAGTGTGATAAACTCATATGTAGTTCTGCCATATTCCATTGTTTTCATTCCTGCCAAGATCTTAATGGCTATGTGGATTAACTCAAAGTCAAAAGGACTCAAAGCCCTCCAGTACGCTTTTTTTATTTAAAATTTCAGAAAAGTGCTTGTGTCCATATGCCCTGAGTATTAGTGGAGTTTGGGTTATTTCCACCTTTTATCACCTTGCCACTGCTTATTTCTAATCTCTGCAAGTTTTGATACTGTCCTGGTTTAGGATAAATTTGGGAAAAAAACCTCCGGATGGAGTCCATCTAGAAAGCAAATCTGAACCACTCCTTCCCCCAGCTGGTTCGGGACAGAAAAAATTTCCTTGGAGGAAATTGGAAAAAAGTTGTTTATTTAACAG